>SJYR01001561.1:116983-128017 GCA_006410655.1 Kobus ellipsiprymnus | reverse complement strand
GAGAGGGAGAGGGTGGGATGAGATGGGAGAATGGCATTGAAACATGTATACTATCATGTAAGAAACGAATCGCCAGTCTATGTCCGATGCAGGATGCAGGATGCTTGAGGCTGGTGCATGGAGAGGACCCAGAGAGATGGTATGGGGTGGGAGGTGGGAGGGGATTCATGTTTGGGAACGCATGTACACTCGTGGTGAATTCATGTCAGTGTTTGGCAAAACCAATACAGTATTGTAAAGTAAACTAAAGTTAAAATAAAAATTAAAAAAAAAAAAGAAACGTATATTAAAGTCAATAAATTTATCTACATTTTTACCAGTATTCTATATTGATCTGACTATTTATACATGTAAAGCTGTATATAATTTTAAGTATTGTGCTTATAAACTAAAAGCTACAAATATCAACAAGGAAATTTAATACCACAGAAATGGGGTGATAAAGTGTTCATTATTGAAAGACTCAGTATTGTTAAGATAAGAGTTCTCACCAATTTGATCAAGAAATTAAATGTTATCCTACTCAAAATACTAATAGGCTTCTTTGAAGATGAAAAGCTGATTTTAAAATATGTATGTACAGAGGAGTCAGGTGGGCTACAGACCATGGGGTAGCAAGAGTCGGGCATGACTTAGCGACTAAACAACAACAATAAAAGACAGAGTATGTAGAATAGCCACAGCAATATGAAAGACATAAGATTTTGGAAGGGATTGTACACCTATTTTTGACATTCAGAGTAAGACTGTTTATTAAGTCACTGTGGTATTGGTTAGTGGACAGACTTACAGATTAAATTAACAGAGAGTTCAGAAATAGATTTCTATGGTCAGTTTATTTTCAACAAAGTTGTCAGGTACAGTGCTTAATGAATAAAATGTGAAAGTGATTATTTTTGTTTTACTAGGATTTGTTGTTGTTTAGTCACTCAGTCATTTCCAACTATTTGAGACCCCATGGGCTGCAGTATGCCAGGCTTCTCTGTACTTCATCATCTCCTAGAGTTACTCAAACTCGTGTCCACTTGCTGGGGTCCAGACCCGGTGGATCCAGGGTAATTTGAAGGGGAGATGGAGTCGGCGTCCTAGGAAAAAGCTATTTAATTAAAAATATAAAGAGAGATTAGAAAAGAATAGTGTAGTAGGAAAATTAGTGGAGAAAAAGAGGCTGAATAACATGGTTTACATGGAATACCAATAAAACCTCAAGACAAGAGGTTTGCACCACCTACGTAGGCCACTGGCGCCCACTTGAATAGTTCAGGGTGCCCCGCCTTGGGCTACCTCTTGTGTGGGTCTTAGAAGCCAGGGCAAAATTAGCAGGCTTGGCGAGCATCCATGCTCCAGATGGGAATTTAGCCAGAAGGGGAAATAAAGAACGACTCGGGGGAATCAGTCTTTCCAGAAACTGATCCTTTTTCTTTATTTTTCAGGTTCGCTTATATACTTTTTGTTATACATAGGGATGAATACAGAGTCACGAGGGGTCAGCAGACCTGACCTTTATCAAAATCAGGTGCTTCATATAAATGTATACAAAGGTCTTAAGGGCTTTACATCATCTTCTGGCCATGAGGCTTGCTGACATTTTATGGCCCTTTCTGATAATGGTCAGTCAACCAGAAAACTTAACTTTTCCAGGGGTGATTTTTTCTTAAACCAAGCGCCACCCTCCGAAGGTACCAGATAAAGTTGCATTCCTATAGGGTGAGGGTGCAGGGGGTTATAATCAAGAAAGGAATTTACTTAGCCTAAGGTTTAACATGATTAATATCAAAGGTTAATACTTATTTCTCTTATATGCTAGTTATATTCATTAATGTGTATAAGGCCAAGGAATATGGAGACAGCAGCAAATATTGGCCCAACAAATGAAAAACCCTTCACCAATATAATTCCTAATCAACCCACTATACTATACTAATAATTTTCTAACTTCTCAAAAGAATCTGTACTTAGAAAGTTTAAAGCATCTCATGCCTCTCACAGTTGGGAGGCTGTGAACAATCACATGTGGCCAGACGAGCCAGTCAGGCAGGCTAGAGAACCTTCAGAGGAGTTTGTAAGTTGAAACACTCTTGTCATGCCCAGGAATTTTTATTGACTGGAGCTGCAAGTTTCTCAAAAGAATCTGTACTTAGAAAGTTTAAAGCATCTCGTGCCTCTCACAGTTGGGAGGCTGTGAACAATCACATGTGGCCAGACGAGCCAGTCAGGCAGGCTAGAGAACCTTCAGAGGAGTTTGTAAGTTGAAACACTCTTGTCACGCCCAGGAATTTTTATTGACTGGAGCTGCAAGTTAACTCCTTCTCCGAGAGAGGTGGTTGGGGACAGCCCCCCGTAAAGTCAGAGGTGTAGGTGAGACCATAAAGCAGTAAAGTAGGCAGACTCTGGTTTTGGGGGTAGATACTCGAGAACAGGGGGTCTCCTGAGGCTCGATCCCGCCTTTGTGTATGCCGAGCCTCCTTCCTCATGACCTTTGCCATGGGCAGAGTTCCTCACACTGGCTCCAGGCATCCACTGAGTCAATGATGCCACCCAACCATCTCATTCTCTGTTGTTCCCTTCTCTTCCTGCCTTCTATATTTCCCAGCATCAGGATCTTTTCCATGAGTTAGCTATTTATATCATGTGGCCAAAGTATTGGAACTTCAGCATCAGTCTTTCCAATGAATATTCAGAATTGATTTCCTTCAGGACTGACTGGTTTGAACTCATTGTAGTCCAAGGGACTCTCAAGAGTTTTCTCCAGTATCACAGTTGGAAAACATCAGTTCTTTGGTGCTCAGCCTTCTTTATGGTTCAATTCTCACATTTGTAACAACTACTGGAAAAACCATAGCCTTGACTAGATGGACCTTTGTTGGCAAAGTAATGTCTCTGCTTTTTAATACACCTTCTGTTTGTCATAGCTTTTCTTCCAAGGAGCAAGCGTCTTTTAATTTCATGGCTGCAATCACCAACTGCAGTGATTTTGGAGCCCAAGAAAATAAAGTCTGTCACTGTTTCCATTGTTTTCCCATCTATTTGCCATGAAAGGGGGGGGGGGGGCAGATGCGATGATCTCAGCGTTTTGAAGGTTGAATTTTCAGCCAGCTTTTTCACTCTCCTTTTTCCCATTCATAAAGAAGCTTTCTAGTATCTCTTTGTTTTCTGCCATTAGGGTGATGTCATCTGTATATCTGAGGTTAATGAAATTTCTCCAACAGTCTTGATTTCAACTTGTGTTTCAGCCAGCCCAGGATTTCACATGATATACTCTGCATATAAGTTAAATAAACAAGGTGACAATATACTGATATGATGTACTCCTTTCCCAGTTTTGAACTAGTCTCTTGTTCCATGTCCGGTTCTAGCTATTGCTTTTTGAGCATCATACATGTTTCTCAGGAGACAGGTAAGGTGGTCTGGTATTCCCATCTCTTTAAGATATTTCCACAGTTTGTTGTGATCTACAAAGTCAAAAGTCTTTAGCATAGTCAATGAAACAGAAAATATATATATATATATATATATATATATTTTTTTTTTTTTTTCCTGGAATTATCTTGCTTTTTCTATGATCCAATTGATGTTGGCAGTTTCATCTCTGGTTCCTCTGCCTTTTCTAAAGCCAGCTTATACATCTGGAAGTTCTTGGTTCACATACTGTTGAAGCCTAGCTTGTAAGGTTTTGAGCATGCCCTTTCTTGCATGTTAAATGGGTGCGATTGTGCAGTATTTGAGCAATCTTTGGCATTGCCCTTATTTGCGATTGGAATAAAAATTGACCATTTCCAGTCCTGTGGGCACTCCTGAGTTTTCTATACTTGCTGGCATATTGAGTGCAGCACTTTAACAACATCATCTTTTAGGATTTGATATAGCTCAGCTAGAATTCCATCACCTCCACTAGCTTTGTTTGTAGTGATGCTTTGTAAGGCCCACTTGACTTTATGCTCCATGATGTCTGTCTGTAGGTGATTGATCTCACCATCATGGTTGCTCAGATGATTAAAATATTTCTTTGTTTAGTTTTTCTGTGTTCTTGTCAGTGTATTCTTGTTAGTTCTTCTTAATCTCTCCTACTTCCACTAGGTCCATACTATTTCTGTTCTTTATTGTGCCCATCTTTGCAAGAAATATTCCCTTGGTATCTCTAATCTTCATGAAGAGATCTCTAGTCTTTCCCATTCTATTGTTTTCCTCTATTTCTTTGCATTTTTCACTTAGGAAGATTTTCTTATTTCTCCTTGTTATTCTTTGAAACTACATTCAGAGGGGTATATGGTTACTTTTATCCTTTACCTTTCAATTATCTTCTTAGCCATTTGTAGGGCTTCTCAGACAACTATTTTGGCTTTTTGCATTTCTTTTTCTTGGGAATGGTTTTGATCCCTGCCTCCTGTACAGTGTTCTAAACCTCCATTGTTACTTCTTCAGACACTCTGTTTATCAAATCTAATCCCTTGTATCTATTTATCACTTCCACTGTGTAATCATAACAGATTTGATTTAGGACATACCTGAATGGTCTAGCGGTTTTCCCTACTTTCTTCAATTTATGTCTGAATTTTGCAATAAGTTGATTATCTGAGCCACAGTCAGCTCCCAGTCTTTTTTCTACTGACTCTATAGAGCTTCTCCATCTTTGGCCACAGAGAACATAGTCACTCTTATTTCGGTGTTGACAATCTGCTGATGTCCATGTATAGAGTCATCTCTTGTGTTCTTGGAAGAGGGTGTTTGCTATGACCATTGTGTTCTCTTGGAAAAACTCTGCTAACTGTTGCTCTGCTTCATTTTGTACTCCAAGGCCAAACTTGCCTGTTAGTCCAGGGATCTCTTGACTTCTTACTTTCACATTCCAGTCCTCTATGGTGAAAATGGCATTCTTTTCTTGGTGTTCTAGAAGATCTTGTAGTTGTTCATAGAATTTTTCAACTTCAGCTTCTTCAGCATTAGTATTGAGGCATAGACTTGGATTACTGTAATATTGAATAGTTTTCCTTGAGAACAATCAGAGATCATCTTGTCGTTTTTGAGATTGCATCCAAGTATTGCATTTTGGACTTTTTTGTTGACTATGAGGGCTGTTAGATTTCTTCTAAGAAATTCTTGCCCACATCAGTAGATATAATGCTCACCTGAATTAAATTTGCCCATTCCGGTCCATTTTAGTTCACTGATTCCTAAAATGTCAATGTTCACTCTTGCCATCTCTTGTTTGACCACTTCCAGTTTACCTTGATTCCTGGACCTACCTTTCAGGTTCCTATGCAGTATTTTTCTTTAGAGCAATGACTTTATTTTCACCACCAGACATATCCACAACTGGATGATGTTGCCACTTTGGCTTAGCCTTTTCATTCCTTCTGGAGCTATTTCTTTATTCTTCTCCAGTAGCTTATTGAGCACCTGCCAACCTGGGAAGTTCATCTTTCAGTGTCCTATCTTTTTGTGTTTTCATACTGTTCATGGGGTTCTTAAGGCAAGAATACAGAAATGATTTGCCATTCCTTTCTCTAGTGGACAATGTTTTGCTAGAACTCTTCACCATGACCTGTCTGTCTTGGGTGGCCCTATGTAGCTTGGCTCATAGTTTCTTTGAGTTAGACAAAGCTATGATCCATGTGATCAGTCTGGTTAGTTTTCTGTTATTATGGTTTTCATTCTGTCTGCCTTCTGATGGATGAGGATAAGAGGCTTATGGAATCTCCCTGATGGAAGGAACTGGCTTTGAGTAAAACTGGGTCTTGCTCTGATGGGCAAGGCCATGCTGGGTAAATCTTTAATCCAGTTTTCTGCTGATGGGTGGGCGAGTAGGGCTGTGTTCTCTCTCTGTAGTTGGTTATAAAAGGTTAAAAAATAAAATTTTTTGGCTTGAGAAAAACTAGGTTTTAAATTTGAAAAATAAAAAAAACAGGTTTGATTTAAAACACAAGTAATTGTTATATTTATCAGTAAGTTCAAATAATCTTTTAAAACTTGTAGTTCAAAATATTTCTGCAGATCAGTGGACACTGAGATTGCTTCCATGTCTTGACAATTGTAAATAGTGCTGCTATGAACATTAGGGTACATGTATTTTTTGAATTAAAGTCTTTTCTGGATGAATGGCCAGGATTGGGATTTCTGGATTATATTATAACTCTATCTTTATTTTATTTTATTTTAAGGAAACTCCATACTCTTCTCCACAGTAGCTGCACCAATAAAGCGTCTGTCTACAATGTGGGAGACCTGGGTTTGATCCCTGGGTCGGGAAGATCCGCTGGAGAAGGAAATGGTAATCCACTCCCATACTATTGACTGGAAAATCCCATGGACAGAGGAGCCTGATAGGTTACAGTCCATGGGGTCGCAAAGAGTTGGACACGACTGAGTGGCTTCACTTCGCTTCAAGAGTTCCTTTTGCTCAACACTCTCTCCATCATTTCTTATTTGTAGGCTTTTTGACTATAGTAATTCTGACCAATTTGAGGTGACACTTCACTGTTGTTTTGATTTGCATTTCTCTAATAATTAGCAGTGTTGAGCATCTTTTTTTTGTGCCTGTTGGTCATCTGTACGTCGTCTTTGGAGAAATGTCTATTAAGGTCTTCTGCCTATTTTTTTTTTTTTGATTGGTTTGTTTTTTGATACTGAGTTTTATTCACTGCTTGTATATTTTTTGAGAACACTGCATTGTTGGCAAATATTTCCTCGCAGCTTGTATGATATCTTTATGTTTCATTTGTGGTTTCCTTTGCTGTGCAAATCTTTTAGGTTGAATTATGTCCCATTCATTTATTTGTGTTATTTTATTTCCATTACTCTAGGGGATTAATAAAAAAAATATTGCTGCTACAGTTTATCTCAAAGAGCACGCTATCTATGTTTCCCTCTAGGAGTTAGGACTATAACCCATCTTGAGTTTATTTTTGTGTATGCTGTTAGAGAATGTGCTAATTTCATTTTTTATATGTGTCTGTCAAGTATTTCCAGCATTAGTTACTTAAGATACTGTCTTTTCTTCATTGTATATTTTTGTTTCCTTTGTCAAAGATAAATTGACCGGAGGTATGTGGGTTTATTTCTGGGTTATATTTTCTGTTCATTGAGCACTATGTTTTTGTGCCAGTACTATGCTGTTTTGATTACTATAACTTTGTAGTATTGTCTGAAGTCTGGGGGCGTTATGCCTACAGCTTTGTTCTTTTTCCCCAGGATTGCTTTGGCAATGCTGGACCTTATTGGTCCCATATAAATTTTAGGACTTTTTCTTGTTTTCTAGTTCTGTGAAAAATGTCATGGGCAATTTCATAGAGATCACATTAAATCTGTAGATTTCTTTCAATAGTTTGGTCATTGTAACAATATTAATTCTTCCAGTCCCAGAGAATGTGATATCTTAACATTTATTTGAACCATCTTCAGTATCCATTATCAATGTTCTATAGTTCTCAGTGTATAAGTCTTCCCCTTCTTGGTCAGGTGTATTCCTAAGTTTTCTTTGCTTGCTTTTTGATGTGATGTTTAAAAGTTTTTTTTTTTTAACTTTCTCTTTTTGATGGTTCATTGTTAGTGTAAAGAAATACAACAGATTTCTGTATGTTAACCTAGTACACTGCTACCTTGCTGAATTTGTTTTTCAGCTCTAATAGTTTTTATGTGAAGGTTTGAGAGTTTTCTATAGATGTATAGTATCATGATATCTGCGTACAGTAACAATTTCACCACTTCCCTTCCAATTTGGATACCTTTGATTTCTTATCTGACTGCTATGCCTGAGACTTCCAATGCTATGTTTAATTAAAGTGGTGAGAGTGGGCATCCTTGTGTCTTTCCAGATTTTAGCAGGAAGTCTTTCATCTTTTCACTCTTGAGTGTTATGTTATCTATGGTTTGTCATAAATAACTTTTTTATGTTAAGATATATTTCCTCTATATCCACTTTGGTCAGAGTTGTTACTGTGAATGGATGCTGAATTTTATCAAATGATTTTTCTTCATCTATTGAGATGATTATATGATATTTGTCTCTTCTTTTGTAGACATGGTGTATCACGTTGATTGATTTGTATATGTTGAAGCAGCCTTGTGACCCTGAAATGAACCCAGGTATGGTATATGATATATGATTCTTGGTATATGGTATGATATATGATTCTTTTTATGTACTGTTTGATTCAATTTGCTAAATTTTGCTAAGAATTTTTTCATCTATTTTCATCATAGATATTGGCTTGTAATTTTTTTTTTTTGGTAGTCTTTGTCTGGTTTTGGTATCAGAGTGATAGTAAATTCATGGAATGACTTTAGGAGTGATCCCTGCTCTTCAATGATTTGGAAGTGTTTGAGAAGGGTCAGTATCAGTTCTTTGTATATTTGATATTTTCCAAGTGAACCCCTTTGATCCTGGCCTTTGTTTGAAGGGAGTTGTTTTGTTTGTTTGTTTTTAACAGGTGCTCTTTCATTTTTTGTTTTAAAATAAAGAATAAACAAATAATGAAAATAAATAAGGTGAAGGGGACAGAAATCCAATTTTGAAAAAAAATTGTATTGTCACAAAATAGTTTTGTCATAATGTAATTTTTACTTGAATTAGGACATTTATTCAAAGACTATTTTGATGGAAAAAGGACTAAAGGGAAATTTTGTATTTAAGTGCCACTGCATAAAATATTCATTTAACAATCATATATGAGAGAGGTGCTAAAAACATTTTTATTTCACAGAAGAGGAAATAGAGCATGAGAGAGCTTTCTCACCAGCCAAGTATTAAAGCACAGTCTGTTCATTCATTCAGTCATGCCTGACTCTTTGTGACCCCACGGACTACATCACATCAGGCTCCCTGTCCATCACCAACTTCTGGAACTTGTTCAGACTCATGTCTTTCGAGTCAGTGATGCCATCCAACTATCTCACTCTCTATCATCCCCTTCTCCTCCTGACTTCAGTCTTCTTCAGCATCAGGGTCTTTTTCAGTGAGTCAGCTCTTCACATCAGGTGGCCAAGGTATTGGACATTCAGCCTTAGCATCAGTACTTCCAATGAATATTCAGTATTGATATCCTTTAGGATTGACTGGTTGGATCTCCTTGCAGTCCAGGGGACTCTCAAGAGTCTTCTTCAACACCACAGTTCAAAAGCTTTTTAAAATAAAGAATAAACAAATAATGAAAATAAATAAGGTGAAGGGGACAGAAATCCAATTTTGAAAAAAAATTGTATTGTCACAAAATAGTTTTGTCATAATGTAATTTTTACTTGAATTAGGACATTTATTCAAAGACTATTTTGATGGAAAAAGGACTAAAGGGAAATTTTGTATTTAAGTGCCACTGCATAAAATATTCATTTAACAATCATATATGAGAGAGGTGCTAAAAACATTTTTATTTCACAGAAGAGGAAATAGAGCATGAGAGAGCTTTCTCACCAGCCAAGTATTAAAGCACAGTCTGTTCATTCATTCAGTCATGCCTGACTCTTTGTGACCCCACGGACTACATCACATCAGGCTCCCTGTCCATCACCAACTTCTGGAACTTGTTCAGACTCATGTCTTTCGAGTCAGTGATGCCATCCAACTATCTCACTCTCTATCATCCCCTTCTCCTCCTGACTTCAGTCTTCTTCAGCATCAGGGTCTTTTTCAGTGAGTCAGCTCTTCACATCAGGTGGCCAAGGTATTGGACATTCAGCCTTAGCATCAGTACTTCCAATGAATATTCAGTATTGATATCCTTTAGGATTGACTGGTTGGATCTCCTTGCAGTCCAGGGGACTCTCAAGAGTCTTCTTCAACACCACAGTTCAAAAGCATCAATTCTTTGGCACTCAGCTTTCTTTTTAGTCCAAATCTCACATCTATACATGACTACTGGAAAAACCATAGCTCTGACTAGATGGACATTTGTTGGCATCTGCTTTTTAATATGGTATCTTGGTTGATCATAGCTTTTCTTCCAAGGAGCAAACATCTTTTCATTTCATGGCTTCAGTCCCCGTTTGCAATGATTTTGGAACCCAAGAAAATAAAGTCTCTCACTGTTTGCATTGTTTCCCCATCTATTTGCCAAGAAGTGATGCGACCAGCTGATGGGACCAGTGATGATCTCAGTTTTTTGAAGGTAGAGTTTTAAGCCAGCTTTTTCAGTCTCCTCTTTCACATTCATCATAAGGCTCATTAGTTTCTCTTTGCTTTCTGTCATAAGGATGTTGTCATCTGCATATCTGTGGTTACAGATATTTTTCCTTGCAGTCTTGACTCCAGTTTGTGCTTCAGCCAGCCCAGAATTTCACATGATGTATCATGCATATAAGTTAAATAAGCAGGTTGACAATATACAGCCTTGATGTACTCCTTTCCCAATTTGAAGCCACTCCATTGTTCCATGTCCAGTTTTAATTGTTGCTTCTTGACCTGCATACAGTTTTTTCAGGAGGCAGGTAAGGTGGTCTGGTAAAAGTCAGAGTCCCACAATGTTTCTGACTGCAAAATTGAACATTCACCTTTATGTTACATAATTGCTTATAGAAAACTCTTTAGAAGCCTAAGTAATTTTATAATATGGATATTCTATAACTATTATATACAGCATAAAATGTCAGTTATAACTAAGACCAAACAAAGTGTTTTTACTATTGAGAATGATACTAATACTGTTGCTTTCACCTCTCTGAAATATTGCCATAATTTTTAGGTAAAATCTATATGTGTGATTTCTGTTTCCTCCCAAATCAATTAAAGCCATCAATATTATTCTTATATCTGTTTGTCTGAGATTAAGATGTTGGGAAAGGATTTTACTTTGCATAAGACAAGATCAAGAATGCAACTAAGAAATAAGGTTTAAAGAACATAGAATTAATTCTTTCTCAATGTAGAGTATATGATTTTATCACTTTAAAATATCACAGATAGATTTATAAAATTTTAAAGACTGTAATAATAATTTTCAGTATACTTTCTTTAACTATATTGAACATTTTTATGTCCCACTTAATTCCTAACTGAATGGAACTCTTAGAAACTTGCTATAAATTAATATTCATGCATGGTCT
>SJYR01001561.1:58428-72155 GCA_006410655.1 Kobus ellipsiprymnus | reverse complement strand
AAGGCAAACATATATAGCATTGGAACAATGTCTATAGTAGCACTCAATAAATTAACTTAAGCTCTTGATTTTTAAAAAGATATAGTTTTTGCTGGGAAAAAAAGAATGTTATATTAAAGAAGTATTTTCATTACATGGTTTACTTAAGAACCCTGCTTCTTTTTGGTTTGGAGCAAGTATGCCTCTTCTTTTCCTGTAGTACTTCTTACTAAAGTGATCCTTTGTATGGAAATAATGCTTTCTCACCTCTACTGATCCTGAACCCAGCAGTGCTTCAGATTTAACAGTTCATTGATGAATGGCAACCACAGCAGTTACCGGGAATACACAGTTTATCAGTGGAAAGAAGAGAAAATTTTTGAATATTATTCTTCCGTCTCAGCTAGTCAGGCAAAATACTGAACAAAAGGTGAATCCCAAGGGTACATGCTGTATGCAAGAAGTAAGTGTAGCATCCAAGGACAACTGTGACTTGATCTAGGAGCTAAGATTGTTCTAACAGCAGTATCATATATATTTGCTAGAAAACGTACCAATCTTTCCTTTGTCCTATCTAAAGCAAGCTCCATATTTTAATCATAATTTTATGAATATGACCCTCATGTTACTGTCCTTGGTATGGGGCTGAATGCTTACATTTCTCTCAAAATTCATATTTTGAAACCCCACTCTTAGTACAATGGTATTAGGAGGTTGGGCCTTTGGGAGGTAATTAGGATTAGATGAGGTCATGAAGGTGGAGTCCTCAGGAGTGAAATTAGTGCTTTTATAAGAATCACCAATGAATCCGACACAGGTATACACCTCCAATTAAAATAAATAAATTTATGTTAAAAAAATGAATCATCAGTGAGCTTACTTCCACTCTTGTCTTTCTGCCATGAGGATACAAAGAGAAATCAGCAGTCTGAAACCCAAAAGAGTGACCTCCTCAGAATTTAACTATGCTGGCACTCCGATCTCTGACTTCTGCCTTAAGAAATAAATTACTGTTTAAGCCACCAAGTCTATGACATTTTGTTATTGCAGCCACAAAATTGACTAAGAAAGCCACTAATACCTATGGCTTAGAGAGAAACCCAAGGTAGTGTTTCTTCCTTGCTTGCCCCTAACTCCAGCCACGGGGCTCAGACATTTAGCTGCCTGGAGAACTCCATGGCCATGACTCATTAAATGGCTGTGAAGCTGCTCTGGTGACGTGTCAGAGCAACTGGCTGGAAATCATCACTCTAGAACTCCTCACTCTGAAACTTGCTGGAAACTTGCCATCTGGGTTGCCTGGAAAAGCCTCCAATTGCAAAGTGCTGCTCCTCAGAATTTGCTGAGAACCAAACTAAAGGACTGCCCAGGAAAGAAGCTTGCTGCCAAATGCTGCTGGCTGCTTTGAACTGCAGAGTTAGGAGCTACATACACTAAAAGATGATGGGAGCACATCAGATCCGGGAAGAGAAAGACCCTCCCTACTCTGGAAGGCAGGTCTGGCTCAGTCTCTGTGGCATCTCTGGGTCCTGGTGTGCACAAGGTTTTGTTTGAGTCCTCTGAAACTTTCTGGCGGGTAATGAGTTTGATTCTAAACGCAATTTTGCCCCTCCTACTGTCTTGCTGGAGTTTCTCTTTTGCCCGTGGATGTGAGTTATCTTTTTTTTTTTTTTTTTGATGCGGTCCAACATTCTCC
Organism: Kobus ellipsiprymnus; assembly: GCA_006410655.1. NCBI lineage: Eukaryota > Metazoa > Chordata > Mammalia > Artiodactyla > Bovidae > Kobus > Kobus ellipsiprymnus. The sequence continues at coordinate 70,480 of SJYR01001561.1, read as the reverse complement.
TATTGATGATTGTTCAGCAGAGAGTTGTAATTTTGGAGTTATTGCAGAAGATGAGCACAAGTCCTTCTACTCCACCATCTTGAGACAAAAATTACTTTTCTGACAAAGGTCCCTCTAGTCAAAGCTAGTTTTTTCAGTAGTTGTGTATGGATGTGAGATTTGGACTATGAAGAAAGCTGAGTGCTGAGCTTTTGAACTGTTGTGTTGGAGAAGATTCTTGAGAGTTCTTTGGACAGCAAGGAGCTCCAACCAGTCCATCCTAAAGGAAATCAGTCTTGAATATTCATTGGAAGGACGGATGCTGAAGCTGAAACTCCAATCCTTTGGCTACCTGATGCAAAGAACTGACTCATTGGAAAAGACCCTGATGCTGGGAAAGATTGAAGGCAGGAGGAAAAGAGAGTGGCAGATGGTGAGATGATTGGATATCTTCACCGACTCAATGGACATGAGTTTGAGCAAGCTCAGGGAGTTGGTGATGGACAGGCAAGGCTGCTGTGCTGCAGTCCATGGGGTCGCAGAGAGTTGGACATGACTGAATAACTGAACTGAACTGAACTCCTCTGGAATCTCTAGTAGCAACGTTTCATATTAGTTCTGCTGACAAAGAAGAAATTATGCAGCTAGATCATTGTCGATAGTTAAATGTAAGTTCTTTATCTTATCAATGAGTGTGTCTTTTATCTCTTCTATCTCTTCTAACTAGATTTGTGTAACACTGAGACTCCTGAAATCTTTCTCTTCCTTTCCTAACAGAATATAAAAAATATCAACTCTAAGTTCTTGAACCTTTTTTCTATTCCTGTCTGTTTTCCCATTATGGTTAACTGTAAAGAGGTAAAGCTTTACCTTCATAACATAGTTTTCCAATTTTGAGTAAAATTACTTTAATTAACATTGATAACCATAAGGCTCTTATTGTTGTTCAGTCCCTCAGTTATATCTGAATCTTTGCAACCCCAAGGACTGCAGCACAACACACTTCCCTGTCCCTCACTATCTCCCAGAGTTTGCTCAAACTCATGTCCATTGAGTCGATGATGTCACCCAACCATCTCATCTGATGTCACTCCTACTCCTGCCTTCAATATTTCCCAGAATCAGGGTCTTTTCCAATCCGTTGGCTCCTTATATCATGTGGCAGACTACTGGAGCTTCAGCGTCAGCATCAGTCCTTCCAATGAATAGTCAGGTTTAATTTCCTTTAGGATTGACTGATTTGATCTCTTTGCTATCCAAGGGTCTTAAGAATCTTCTCCACACCCACAGTTTGAAAGCAGCAATTTTTCAGCAATCAGCCTTCTTTATAGTCTAACTCTCACATCCACACATGACTACTGGAGAGACAATAACTTTGACTATATGAACATTTTTCAGCAAAATAATGTCTCTGCTTTTATAATACACTACCTAGATTTATCATAGCTTTTCTTCTGAGGAGCAACTGTCTTTTAATTTTCTGGCTGCAGTCACTACCTGCAGTGATTTTGGAGCCTAAGAAAATAAAGTCTGTAACTATTTCCATTGTTTTCCCATCTATTTGCCATGAGGTGATGGGATTGGATGCCATGATCTTCGTTTTTTGAATGTTGCGTTTTCAGCCAGCTGTTTCACTCTTCTCTTTTACATTAATCAAGAGATTCTTTAGTTCCTCTTTGCTTTCGCCATTAGGATCATTGTCATCTGCATATATGTTATTGATATTTCTCCTGGCAATCTTGATTCCAGCTTGAGCTTCATTCAGCCCAACATTTCATATGATATACTCTGCATATAAATTAAACAAATAGGTTGACAATATACAGCCTTGACATTTTTGAACCACTCAGTTGTTCCATGTTCAGTTCTAACTGTTGCTTTTTGACTTGCATACAGGTTTCTCAGGAGGCAGGTAAGGTAGTCTGGTATTCCCATCTCTTGAATAATTTCCCACAGTTTGTTGTGATCCATACAGTCAAAGGTTTTGGCATAGTGAATAAAGCAGAAGTAGATATTTCCTGGGATTCCCTTGCTTTTCCTAGATCGCAACAGTTGTTGCCAACTTAATCTCTTGTTCCTCTGCCTTCTCTTGTTCCTCTGCCTTTTCTAAGTCCAGCTTGCACATCTGAAATTTCTCAGTTCAAGTGGTGTTAAAGCCTATCTTGAAAGATTTTGAGTATTACCTTGCTAGTGCATGAAATGGAGATTTTAAGGCTTTCTATTTCCTTCATTTTAATAATAAGCAGTATTACATATTTAAGCACTATATGGATTTAAAATATACACGAAGACTGTTAAGAATGGGAGAATTGTACATAAATCAGGTTTAAATGTAAGAAGTCTACCTTGACTCCTATTTGGATAATAGACTTTGAATGATAACTGTTGAAGCAAGGGAATAGCTATTACAAAAGTCAATATGAGAGATGATGGTGAGGCTTGTGGCTGTGCTAAGAAAGTATAGGCATAACTTGTAGATACTGTGAGCTCAGCTCTGGATCAGTGCAATAAAGCAAATACTACAATGAAGTGACACACATAAACTTTTGACTCTTTAGTGCATGTTAAAATTATGTTCACACTATACTGTATTTTATTATGTGTGCAATAGCACTATGTCTTAAAAATACAAAGCTTAATTTAAAAATCTTAATGCTAAAAAATATTAACCATTCTCTGAGCCTTCAGCAAAATATAAACTTTTTGTTGGTGGGGGTTTTTTAATATTCTGAGAATTATAAGAATATGACACAGAGACATGAAGTGAGCAAAGGGTGTTGGAAAAATGGTGCCAGCAGATTGCCACAAGGTTGCCACAAACCTAATTGTAAACAATATAGTATCTATGATGGGCGATAAAGTGAAGCACAATGAAACAAGGTATCTGTATCAGATTTAGGACAGAATTTGAAGATAGGCACAACATGAATTTTCTGGTGGTTGGATATATAATGTGAAAGACAATGAGGTTCAAAGATGATATCAAAAATTTCACTTGGTTAGTTCATTTTTGTTGAAAAATATTTGACATAAATGTTTCATGAGGATTACACAACACATATATATGTACTAAAAGCAACATATGTCTTTTGCCTGTCATTTCTTGCCTTTCTTGAAACCTGATAATTGCTCTATGAATATGTTAGTTGCTCTTGGATTTTCAAAAGATATGGATAATGATCATTAAAACATCCATACCTCACTTATTAAAATTCATGTACCCAGCTTTGGAGCATAAATTGTTACACCAATTTAGAAAAAGTGATTTGGCAATAAGATATCAAGACTGCTAATGAGATTTTGTCAGTAATTCCACAAGTGGGAACTTAGCCTATATAAGTAATTAGTATATTAGTACACCAATTAGTAGAGTTAGTATATTAATATCAACATCTTCAGTAATATAAATGAAGATGATTCCTATTAAGCTAAATCTCAGTCAAGGGTGAAGGTAAAACAAAGTTTTAAATTTTTAAATTTTTAAATTGTTAAAATGTGTGCTCTGGCACACACTTCTACAAAATAATACTATGAGAGGTAGTATTATTCAAATTTTTAAAATGTGTGCTCTGGCACACACTTCTACAAAATAATACTATGAGAGGTAGTGGAAGTATATCAAAAGAAGATGTACAATACAAAGGGAATTCCCTTAATTACAGTGAAAAGAGTTTTAGAATTGCAGCAGTGCAACATGACAAAGTAGTACACATTCCAGATTGGATTAGGAGTCTAGAAGCTCCAAAAGTGATGTAGATGGTATGTTTTATCAGATTGAGAAGTGTTCTAGAAAATGTAGGAAAGTTGGCACTAAATTATTGATAGGAATAAAGAAAAGTAAAGACAAAAATATAAATTAATATTAACTTCATAAAGGTGAAAGTTATATAATAAAATTAATTTAATAATACTCTCATAGTGGGTTGAATAGTTTCCCTCTAAAGTAAATGTTGATGCAGAGTCTCAGGATGTGACCTTATCAGAACTAGGATCCTTGCAAATGTAATTAAGGATTAAAATGAGGTCATACTGGATTATAATGGGTCCTAATTTCAATAAAAGTGTCCTTATAAGAAACAAAAATGGATGTATAAAGAGACACTGAGAATCAGGCTATGTGAAGATGCAGAGAGCAAATTTAATGAAATAAAAATTAATTAATAAAAAAATAAAATAATATAGGTAACCAACAAGGATCTACTGTATATCACAGGGAACTCTGTTCAATACTCTATAATAACCTAAATGGGAAAGGAATTTAGAAAAGAATATATATACATATATATGTATAACTGATTCACTTTGTGGTACATCTGAAACTAAGAAAATATTAATCAGAAGAAGACCTGGGTTTGATCCCTGGGTCAGGAAGATCCCCTGAAGAAGGGAATGGCAACCCACTCCAGTATTCTTGCCTGGGAAATCCCATGGACAGAGGGGCTTGGAGAGCTACAATCCATCAGGTCACAGAGAGTCAGACATGACTGAGCTACTAACACACACACACACACACTCCAATATTAAAAAAAATAAATAAATAAAGAAAATAGAGTAATGCATCTGCAAGCCAGGACATGTGAAAGAGTGCAACAAGGTACTTAAAATTAAGATAGAGGCATGGGATGGTTCTACCTTAGAGCCAAGAGAAGGAATCAACCTTGCTGACCCCTTGAATGCAGATTTCTGGCTTTCTGAGCTGAAAGAGAGAGAAAAAAATAAATCTGTTGTTGTAAGCCACAAAGTTTGTGGTAAGTTGCTATGGCAGGCTTAGGAAAATAATGCAATGCCTTAATCATTCTATTTGTAAGTATTACTTAAGATGTGATCAGTAGCATTATTTTGTTACAATTAATATTGACACATGTGGGTAACTGACATCTGTGTGTACATCTGGGGAGATTAATAACATTCAGTCCTTATCTTGCATATGGAACATGGCAGAGACTAGTTATATCTTCATTAAACACAAACTCTTTCTGGAAAACAGCTAAGCATCAATTTGTAGTCTTTTTATAAGTAGAGGGTAGTTATTTGACTATGTCTATTGAAACATGGCTTCAAGTGATATATATTTCCCACTCTTGCTGCTAAAATTACACAACTCTCTCTTCCTTATTTCCTTCATTAATTAGCCTTATGGACAATTCAGCTAAGACTTCTGAGTTTTGCTTAGGATCGTGTGTAAAGAAACAGCCTGTAGACCTATTCAAATTGGATCGTATGAGTTGCAATATGCATGTGTATAACTATATATCATCCACAGGTGCTATAAAATGGTATTTTGGATGTTGTCAATTAAAATGGATCTTTTGGTCATGGTAGAGATTTATCAGGCAAGGTTCAACAAGAAAAGACATGTGAGTGCCCTCAACACATGATTCTGTACAGGGGTAGATTGGAGCCTAACAGGTTTCTTAGAAATGGGGTTGTTCAGCAACTCCAGCTTTTTTTTTTTTTTGACTAGTGAAGCATAGTATCTTTGCCTATTTCCCAATTTGTCCACCTTGCTTTCTCTTCTTAAGAGGGAAGAAGAGGAATAAAACCGTCAGTTGTATTACAAACAGACCACATATATCTAAACTGTCTGTGTTAAGGTACCAGCTGTTAATGGAAGTTCACTAGGATTATCCAGATGCTTAGTTTTTGGAAGACTTGGAGTCTTACAGATGTTGCAGTCTTACAGATGTTGCAGTCTTACAGCTGTTACAACTTTTCTAACAAAGAAAGTTAACAAGGGTTGAAGAGTGAGGAGTTGAATTGTAATGCAGTCTATGTCACAAGAGAGTAGGGGCACAAGTCTCAGTTGCCTCTTTGTCTAGTAGACCAAGAATAAGCTCCAGGAATCATTTTTGGAAAATCCTGCTTAGTACAATGTAGTGATTTTTTATAACTTTGCTAAGCTTTTGAGATTTAGAGATCATTTATTACAATAGCTATTATTTGAATGACAGGAGAAATATTTAGGTGATTTCTTCAAATGAATGATCAAAAATGAACAGTATCATTATACTGTTTACATTTCTAGTTAAAACCAGAAGAAAGTCCAGAAACACAACTTACAGCTTTGAAAATGGCTGATTCTTTAGTGTGGGGCGAAGAGGAGATAAAAGAGACATTGGGTAGCTGTGTTTGTATAAAAGGCCTTTACGGAATTGTTTGACTTTGAGACCCTTATTCACATTTTGCTTTAATAGTTAGCATTGTGTTTTAATGGGAATACAGTATGATTTTAAATTTTTTTACACAAAATTGAGAGTATTCATACATTCTTAACTCCAATATGTATTTCTGAAGGTCCAGATAATGTACTATTAAAGAAGGAGAAGTATATTAATTATGAAATAGAATTATTATTACCACAAAATTGCACTCATCTCACATGATATGCTGAAAGTTCTCCAAGCCAGGCTTCTACAATACATGAACTGTGAACTTCCAGATGTTCAAGTTGGTTTCAGAAAAGGCAGAGTAACCAGAGATAAAATTGCCAACATCTGCTAGATCATCAAAAAAGAAAGAGAGTTCCAGAAAAACATCTATTTTTGCTTTACTGACTATGACAAACATTTGACTGTGTGGATCACAACAAGCTGTGGAAAATTCTGAAAGAGATGGGAATACCAGAACTCCTGACCTGCCTCTTGAGAAACCTGTATGCAAGTCAGGAGGCAACTATTAGAACTGGACATGGAACAACAGATTGGTTCCAAATAGGAAAAAGAGTACGTCAAGGCTGTATATTGTCACCCTGCTTATTGAACTTCTATGCAGAGTACATCATGAGAAACGCTGGGCTGGATGAAGCACAAGCTGGAATCAAGATGAAAAGTGAAAATGAAGTCTCTCACTCGTGTTCGACTCTTTGCAACCCCATGGACTGTAGCCTAACAGACTTCTCCGTCCATGGGATTTTCCAGGCAAGAATACTGGAGTGGGTTGCCATTGCCTTCTTCAGGGGATCTTCCCAACCCAGGGGTTGAACCTGGGGTTCTCCAAAGTTGTAGGCAGACGCTTTACCATCTGAGCCACCAGGGAAGTCCTTGGAATCAAGATTGCTAGGAGAAATATTGATAACCTTAGATATGCAGATGGCACCACACTTATGGCAGGAAGTGAAGAACTAAAGAGCCTCTTGATGAAAGTGAAAGAGGGGAGTGAAAAAGTTGGCTTAAGGCTCAACATTCAGAAAAGTAAGATCATGACATCCAGTCCCACCCCTTCATGGCAAATAGACGGGGAAACAGTGAAAACAGTGAGAGACTTTAATTTGAGGGGCTCCAAAATCACTGCAGATGGTAACTGCAGCCATGAAATTAAAAGATACTTACACCTTGGAAGGAAACCTAAACAGAATACAATGGTCATATTATGACCAACCTGAATAGCATATTAAAAAGTAGAGACATTACTTTGCCAATAAAGGTCCATCTAGTCAACGCTATGGTTTTTCCAGTGTATGGTTTTTCCAGTGTATGGATGTCAGAGTTTGACTATAAAGAAAGATGAGTGCCTAAGAATTGATGCTTTTGAACTGTGGTTTTGGAGAAGACTCTTGAGAGTCCCTTGGACAGCAAGGAAATCCAACCAGACCATCCTAAAGGTGATCAGTCCTGAGTGTTCATTGGAAGGGCTGATGTTGAAGCTTAAACTCCAATTCTTTGGCCACCTGATGTGAAGAACTGACTCATTTGAAAAGACCCTGATGTTGGGAAAGATTGAAGGCAGGAGGAGAAAGGGATGACAGAGGATGAGATGGTTGGATGGCATCGTTGACTCAATGGACATGAGTTTCAGTAAATTCCAAGAGTTGATGATGGACAGAGAGGCCTGACATGCTGTAATCCATGGGGTCGCACAGAGTTAGACGTGATTGAGTGACTGAACTGAACTGATACTAGTAGAATAAATCCTATGAAATTATACCAAAAAACGACAGGGTTGATAACTTATGATGACCGATGTTGGATTCATGATTTCTAAAGGGACCAGGGACCAGGGTTTATCACTCAGGAGCTTTTGTTTAGCAGATTTTTATTGAAGTATAACAAACGACAGAGAAAACTTCTGACATAGGCATCAGAAAGGGTAAGAGGGTACCCGACACGCTAGTCTTAGAAAAGGAAGTCATATATTTTTCAATTAGTTATTGCAATAAATCTAAACAATGTCTCAAGGTTGTAAAGATCTTACTAAACCCACTCCCCACAATTTACATTTTAAGATAATAGGATTAGTTTGAATTTTTTTAGGAAGGAGAAACTGTCCTAAAGCAGGATTCATTTTTGTTATATAATGCTTAGTACAGAGTTTAAACCAAATTGTTTGGGGTGTAATCATCAGCTTAAAGAAAGAATTGAAAAAAAAAAAAAAAAATTATGTGTCTAAGACTAAGGAATGTAGAGAAAAATATGTTTGTCTTTTTCTGCTCCTTCAGAGTTCCAGACCCCTATCTCCTCTTCAAGAGCCCCAGACCCATCTCTCCTCCTCAGAGACCCCAGACTTCTTATCAGCCTGCCTAGGAATTGACTCTTATCAGCCTGCCTAGGAATTGACTCTCTCATTCCTCGTTTTTTTTTTTTTTAGGATAATTATGTTGCCAAGGGAAAGGGGCATCATTTTTCTTCCATTACTACTTCCTGCTGTTCAAGGGTGTTGTTCCTAAATTGTTGAGGCAACATATTCTCCTAATTCTCATATTAAGTGTTTCTGAGCCTGGGGACCCAAGAGATAGTTGGAGGAGGTTGTGGCATTCATAGGAGCCTAGACAACCATTTGTAACTTAAAAGCTTTCAGATGATTAGGAACACAACCTGTTTTATAGTTACAGGTGTAATGCAAAATAGTCATTAAACCAAGTTAAAATAAAAAGTTATATTATGTCCATAGTTACATAAGTCCATTTTAGGATTGCTAGATGTCATCAGATCAAGATGTGTCACATATGATTGTCGTTGGTGAAGGTATTCGCAGAGCTGAAAAAAGTCTTTTCCTTGAAGCAGAGAAACCCACCAAGTGAAGCCTTTAATTGATGAGGAGGGTGAAAAGCTGAAAGCAGAGTCATATAGTTAATTCTAAGGCTTTAGGATCTATGACAATATCTGTTCACAAAAACAGTCTGTCATAGAGACAGTCCCCTCTTCTTAGGGGCAGTTTGAGCCCTCATTAAAGCTATGGGTAAAACTTTAAATCAACTGTTTTTATTGAGTTAGCTTACATGCGTGTCTTTTGATAATGTCTTTGCCTTTTCAACTTTCCTGAGGATCAGGTTCTCTAGGAACAGTGTAAGTGATATTCTATTCCTAGAGCTTTCAACACCGGTTGAGTTACAGCAGATTTAAAGATGGAACCATTGTCACTCTGAACTTTAGAGTTTAAGATCCCACTTAAATCATGAGGAGTCAGTACAGAAAGATTTTTCCCATTAATAAACTTATAAGCTTCAGGCATTAACAAAACAATAGTAGTGATTACCCTTAAGGAATGTGTACATAACCTTTTTTTCATTAAGAAACAAATTAAAGTCTGATCCTATGGGCAAGCTCAAAGTGGGAGCCTACAAGAGAGAAGTCTGAAGAGTCTTAAAAACCTTTTGAGATGCTGGGGATCAAACCAGCTTATCAGTTTGGGCCTGCTGAGTTTCAGTTATAAGTTTATATAAAGGCCAGGCAAGTTCCTCATAACCTGAAATCCAGATGCTGCAGTAGCCTATAATGCTCCAAAATCCTTTCAATTGTCTTAAAGTCATAGGTAGAGGATGATTAAATATAGGTTTAACTTTAGAAAACATCCTTCCATTTACCATTTGACATTTTTATACCCAAAATAGGAGAGTTCCATGGACTGTTACAGGGAATTAATAGTCCTTGTTCTTTTAAATTTTTAATGATGTGTTTTAACCCTTCCTTGACCTCGGGCTTTAGTGGGTACTATTTTTGATGTGGAAATAGATGAGGGTTCTTGAGCTTGATAATGACAGGAAGAGCATTTTGTGACCCACGGTTTTTCTATTAGCACACACTTTAGGATTTACATTTTGTTCAGTTAAAGAGACTGTGTTCCTTATTTATGAAAACAGAGGCCTGGACTTTGTTCAGTATATCCCTCCTCAGAAGGTGTAAGTGGAACTCTGGCATGATTAGAAACTCAACAAAATAGCACAGAGTCCCAGCTGCAGCTTAAAGGATGGCTGAAATAATAGCATTTGGCTCATCCTGACAGTCCTATTACAGTAGTGGGCCAGGAAGAAAGTGGACCAGGGGCTTTAGTGAGCACAGAGAAAGTTGCCCCAGTGTCCAAAAGGAAATCGACAGATTGGCCCCCCACAGTTTTTACTACCCAGGGTTCCTCAAGTATCATTAGGATTGAAGCTTGTGTGGGGATCCCTGGACACCTTTAGTCCCAATTGCCTTGAGAGTCTGACGCCTGGGGCCTATACTTTAGAGGACAGTCTCTTCACCAGTATGGTCCTTTGCAGACCAGACATAGAAGCTGGGGGGTGGCTTAGACACCTGAGGGCAATCCCACTTGAGATGCCCCTCCTTTCCACAGTAGTAACAAGTCCATCCCATTTCACCTGGGTCCCTCTGGGCTTTTTTCCTCAGGCTGTTTCAGAGTAGCTTTAACAACGATGTTCGGGCTTTAGTCTTTTGTCTGGTTCTTTTTTGCCTCCTATTTTCCTCCTCATATTCTAGCTGTAACAGTTTTTTTAAAGACCAGTTTCATCCAAACACCTGTTTTCAGAACTTATGACAGATATCTGGAGAAGACTCAGTGAGAAAACTATCTTTTAAGATCATTCCTCCCTGCACTTTCAGGATCAACGTCAGTAAACTTGTGGAGAGTCTCCCGTAGTCTATCTAGGAACTTACCAGGAATTTTCTTCTCTACCTGTTGTATGTCAGCCAACTTAGCATAGTTTAAAGTCAGCGTGTCCTCACGTGAGTCCCTCAGGAATACATCCAGCACAGTGGCTCTGTTATGGAAACTGCATGGCTTCCGGTAGGGAGGAGGGATATTTCACGTTCCCTCTTTCCCCTTATCTTACATTCAAGCCATTCATCTCCAAAAGCAGTAGCTTCCCCCAAAACTCAAGCTCTAAAGTAAGGGGTCATTGTCTGTCCCAAGACATACACTATATCTCTCCATGTAAGGCCGTACAGTAAAATTAGTTCTGTAAAGGCTTCTATGTACTTGTTGAATCCTCAAAATAGTCTCGACCACAATTGGTGCCGCTTGAATTTCTACTGAGACTAAGGCAACCCCTCTTGGAAGGGTGGCCTGATCCTCAGCCTCTTGAGTTGGGAGCTCTGGATACAGGGGAAAAGTAAGAGGATGGAGGCAGCTATATGTTTCAAACCCAAGTCTGCACTCTTAGGACACAAGCCTGACATGTCTCTCAGAGAAATAAAGAGCAACACGTATGTCACTTCTACCAATTTTCTTACTTTCTACAGAACTGATCTAGTTGTAAAATATTATCATAATTAAGACAGCGTTCAACTCACCAGCATTCCCCGTCTTCCAAAGGATATTGTGGCTATTCTATACTACAGAAGATCAGACATGTCTTTTTAAACTTGTCCCAGTTTTTTATTATTATTATTATTATTATTATATTGTAAAGGAGCGGTTATGAAACTGCTAGCTTCCAACTGTAAGAGAAAAAAAGCGGCATCCACACCCGTGGCTTCTTTCCACCAGAGGCACCCGTTCCTGCTCTAGATAGGGGTGTAGACAGATTTTCCACCCAAGCTTTCCTTCCCTGGTTGGACTTAGTCTGTCCCTTACAGATGCAGGTGCCTTACTCGTCCTTCCCGGTTCTACTACTGAGTTAAATTGAAGATGCACCAGGGGTAGACCTGATGGCATCTCAGGTTCATTTTCAACTACTAGGGGAAGCATTCATCTTATGTGTGCCAGTGCTTATTCCTGAGTACAGTCCTGGCCACAGTAGAAGCGTTGAGTCATAAAGGGATGAAAAATAACCAAGATGTCCATTCTGAGTGTCATCAGTTCAGTTCAGTTCAATCGCTCAGTCGTGCCCAACTCTTTGTGACTCCATGAATCACAACAC
>SJYR01001560.1:442857-452994 GCA_006410655.1 Kobus ellipsiprymnus | reverse complement strand
TAGTTCTGGGTCCAATCTGCTATACTTAGTAGAGATGAACATAACAGCTGGTGACACAGGAATGACTTACTTACCACTATAATGAATGCAGTTCTTAATTTACCCACTTTGCTCTTGTTTCCAGAATGTTCATGTTCTCTTTTAGTTCAGCTTCTTCCAGAGGGTATAAAGCTGAAGGCCCAACAAAGGGAAACAATATAGGTATAGCAAATAGCTAGGTTTAGATTTCCCCCTTCAAATCAGTGTGGCACCTTACTGCATTCTCTGTAATAATGAATGGTCATGCTCATGAGTGCTCAGTTGCTTCAGTCCTGTCCTACTCTTTGTGACCACATGGACCATAGCCTGCCAGGCCCCTCTGTCCAAAGAATTTTCCTAGCAAGAATGGAGTGGGCTTCCATGCCCTCCTCCAGGGGATCTTCCTGACCCGAATTTTGAACCTGAAACTCCTGCATTGCAGTAGATTATTTATTGCTGAGCCACCAGGGAAGCTATCTCCTGCTCCTAATTCCAGTCTCTATTGGTGGTCAAGGATTTGGAAGGCATTATTAATTCAGAATTAGTAACTTCGAATTAAGAAGTTGGAAAAACCCTGATGCTGAGAAAGATTGAAGACAAAAGAAGAATAGAGTGGCAGAGGATGAGATGGTTAGATAGCATCACCTAATCAATGAACATGAACTTGAGAAAACTCTGGAAGATAGTGGAGAACAGGGAAGCCTAGTGTTCATGGGGTTGCAAAGAGTACTGAGAATGTTAATAATTTCAGTAGGGAGGCCAGAATTCCCCAAGCAGCAGGAGGAAATAAAACTGCAAGTGGCAGAGATTTTTTATTTTTATCTTTAAAAATTCTGTGTTCTCATGACAACATCCTGGTTCTACCTGAACTTAAATTTATCTTAAACATTGAGATAACCAATTTATTTATTTTCATGCAAATGTCTTCCTTAAGCTATGTTAATGAACTATGTATTTGCTTGGAAATCTGCCTTTCTTCAAGATTCATGTCAACTGTTTCATGGCCCAGGATGACTTACCTTGTGCCAATGCTATCTCAAAATGCATGTTGTAGGTGAGGGGCCCAGTGCAACTCTCTAAGTTTTGAGGTATTTTCTTTCTCTAATTAGCAGCTTACTAAGGGACAAGACCTAATAGAGTGCCTGAAGAATTATGGACGGAGGTTCATGACATTGTACAGGAGACAGGGATCAAGACCATTCCCATGGAAAAGAAATGCAAAAAAGCAAAATGGCTGTATGGGGAGGCATTACAAATAGCTGTGAAAAGAAGAGAAGTGAAAAGCAAAGGAGAAAAGGAAAGATATAAGCATCTGAATACAGAGTTCCAAAGAATAGCAAGAAGAGATAAGAAAGCCTTCTTCAGCGATCAATGCAAAGAAATAGAGGACAAGAACAGAATGGGAAAGACTAGAGATCTCTTCAAGAAAATTAGAGATACCAAGGGAACATTTCATGAAAAGATGGGCTTTATAAAGGACAGAAATTGTATGGACCTAAAGGAAGCAGAAGATATACAGAAGAGGTGGCAAGAATATACAGAAGAACTGCACAAAAAAGATCTTCACGACACAGACAATCACGATGGTGTGATCACTCACCTAGAGCCAGACATCCTGGAATGTGAAGTCAAGGGGACCTTAGGAAGAATCACTATGTACAAAGCTAGTGGAGGTGATGGAATTCCAGTGGAACTATTTCAAATCCTGAAAGATGATGCTGTGAAAGTGCTGCACTCAATATGCCAGCAAATTTGTAAAACTCAGCGGTGGACACAAGACTGGAAAAAGTCAGTGTCATTCCAATCCCAAAGAAAGGCAATGACAAAGAATGCTCCAACTACCACACAATTGCACTCATCTCATACACTAGTAAAGTAATACTCAAAATTCTCCAAGCCAGGCTTCAGCAATATGTGAACTGTGAAATTCCACATATGGAAGTGATGATGGTGGCTTGAACTTTGTGTAAGACACAGTAAATATAGAGCTAACTGAGCCAGGATTCCTGTCCTGGGAGTTAGGCAATTAGGGGGAAAAGATTTCAAAACAAATATGTTGTAGTGTGCTAAGGTTTTAGAAAAGGCGGAGGAACCAGAGATCAAATTGCCAACATCCGCTGGATCATGGAAAAAGCAAGAGAGTACCAGAAAAACATTTAAACCAATAAAATATTGTAAAGTAATTAATCTCCAATTAAAATATTTCTGCTTTATTGACTATGCCAAAGCTGTTGACTGTGTGGATCACAATAAACTGTGGAAAATTCTGAAAGAGACGGGAATACCATACCACTTGACCTGCCTCTTGAGAAACCTATATGCAGGTCAGGAACCAACAGTTAGAACTGGACATGGAAAAACAGACTGGTTCCAAATAGGAAAAGGAGTATATCAAGGCTATATATTGTTACCCTGCTTATTTAACTTATATGCAGAACACATCATGAGAAATGCTGGGCTGGAAGAAACACAAGCTGGAATCAAGATTGCCAGGAGAAATGTCAATAACCTCAGATATGCAGATGACACCACCCTTATGGCAGGAAGTGAAGAGGAACTAAAAAGCCTCTTGATGAAAGTGAAAGAGGACAGTGAAAAAGTTGGCTTAAAGCTCAACATTCAGAAAATGAAGATCATGGCATCTGGTCCCATCAATTCATGTGAAATAGAAAGGGAAACAGTGGAAAAGTGTCAGACTTTATCTTTTTGGGCTCCAAAATCATTGCTGATGGGGACTGCATCCATGAAATTAAAAGACACTTACTCTGTGGAAGAAAAGTTATGCCCATCCTAGATAGCATATTGAAAAGCAGAGACATTACTTTGCCAACAAAGGTCCATCTAGTCAAGGCTATGGTTTTTCCAGTGGTCCTGTATGGATGTGAGAGTTTAACTGTGAAGAAAACTGGGCACCAAAGAATTGACACTTGTGAACTGTGGTGTTGGAGAAGACTCTTGAGAGTCCCTTGGACTGCAAGGAGATCCAACCAGTCCATTCTGAAGGAGATCAGCTCTGGGATTTCTTTGGAAGGACTGATGCTGAAGCTGAAACTCCAGTACTTTGGCCACCTCATGTGAAGAGTTGACTCAATGGAAAATTCTCTGATGCTGGGAGGGATTGAGGGCGGGAGGAGAAGGGGATCACAGAGGATGAGACGGCTGGATGGCATCACTGACTCAATGGACGTGAGTTTGAGTGAACTCCAGGAGTTTCTGATGGACAGGGAGGCCTGGTGAGCTGCAATTCAGGGGATCGCAAAGAGTCGGACACGACTGAGCTACTGAATTGAACTGAACTGAGTATGATACTGGAGATCAGTGGGGAAATAACTCCAGAAAGAATGAAGGGATGGAGCCAAAGCAAAAACAATACCCAGTTTTGGATGTGACTGATGATAGAAGCAAGGTCAGACGCTGTAAAGAGCAATATTGCATAGGAACCTGGAATGTTAGGTCCATGATTCAAGGCAAATTGGAAGTGGTCAAACAGGTGATGGCAAGAGTGAATGTCAACATTTTAGGAATCAAATTCCCGAAAAATAAACAATTGAATCAAAAAATGGGCCAAAGAACTAAATAGACATTTCCCCAAAGAAGACATATAGATGGCTAAGAAACACATGAAAAGATGCTCAACATCACTCATTATCAGAGAAATGCAAATCAGGACCACAATGAGGTACCGTTTCACACCAGTCAGAATGACTTCGATCCAAAAGTCTGCAAGCAATAAATGCTGGAGAGGGTGTGGAGAAAAGGGAACCCTCTCACACTGTTGGTTGGAATGCAAACTAGTACAGCCACTATGGAGAACAGTGTGGAGATTCCTTAAAAAACTGGAAATAGAACTGCCTTATGAACCAGCAATCCCACTGCTGGGCATACACACTGAGGAAACCAGAATTGAAAGAGACACATGTACCTCAATGTTCATAGCCACACTGTTTATAATAGCCAGGACATGGAAGTAACCTAGATGTCCATCAGCAAATGAATGGATAAGGAAGATGTGGTACATATACACAATGCAGTATTACTCAGCCATTAAAAAGAATATAATTGAATCAGTTCTAATGAGGTGGATGAAACTGGAGCCTATTATACAGAGTGAAGTAAGCCAGAAAGAAAAACACCAATATAGTATACTAATGCATATATATGGAACTTAGAAAGATGGTAATGATAACCCTGTATGCGAGACAGCAAAAGAGACACAGATGTATAGAACAGTGTTTTGGAATCTGTGGGAGAGGGAGAGGGTAGGATGATTTAGGAGAATGGCATTGAAACATGTATAATATCATATATGAAATGAATCGCCAGTCCAGGTTCAATGCACAATACTGGATGCTTGTGGCTGGTGCACTGAGATGACCCAGAGGGATGGTATGGGGAGGGAGGAAGGAGAGGGTTTCAGAATGGGGAACACGTGTATACCTTTGGTGGATTCATGTTGATGTATGACAAAACCAATACAATATTGTAAAGTAATTAACCTCTAATTAAAATAAATAAACTTTTATTAAAAATAAATAAAATGAATTGGAATATGTGACTTTAGTTCAGATGATCATTATATCTGCTACTGTGGGAAGGAATCCCTTAAAAGAAAAGGAATAGCCACCATCGCCAACAAAACAGTCCAAAATGAAGTACTTTGATGCAATCTCAAAAACGACAGAATGATCTCTTTCTGTTTCCAAGGCAAACCATTCAATACCACAGTAATCTAAGCCTATACTCAGACCAGTAATGCTGAAGAAGCTGAAGTTGAATGGTTCTATGAAGACCTACAAGACCTTTTAGAACTAACACCCAAAAAAGATGTCCTTTTCATTATAGGGGACTGGAATGCTAAAGTAGGAAGTCAAGAAACACCTGGGGCAACAGGGAAACTTGGCTTGGAATATGGAATAAAGCAGGGCAAGGGCTAATAGAGCTTTGTCAAGAGAACGCACTGGTCATAGCAAACACCCTCTTCCAACAACACAAGAGAAGACTCTACACATGGACATCAGCAGATGGTCAACACCGAAATCAGATTGATTATATTCTTTTGAGCCAAAGATGGAGAAGCTCTATACTGTCAGCAAAAACAAGACCGGGAGCTGACTGTGGCTCAGATCATGAACTCCTTATTGCCAAATTCAGACTAAAATTGAAGAAAGTAGGGAAAACCACTAGGCCATTCAGGTATGACCTAAATCAAATACATTATGATTATACAGTGGAAGTGAGAAATAGATTTAAGGGTCTAGATCTGATAGATAGAGTGCCTGATGAACTATGGAATGAGGTTCATGACATTGTACAGGAGACAGGATCACGACCATCCCCATGGAAAAGAAATGCAAAAAAGAAAAATGGCTGTCTTGGGAGGCCTTACAAATAGCTGTGAAAAGAAGAGAAGCAAAAAGCAAAGGAGAAAAGGAATGATATAAGCATCTGAATTCAGAGTTCGAAAGAAAAGCAAAGAGAGATAAGAAAGCCTTCCTCACCAATTAATGCAAAGAAATAGAGGACAATAACATAATGGGAAAGACTAGAGATTTCTTCAAGAAAATTAGAGATACCAAGGGAAAATTTCATGCAAAGATGGACTCTAAAGGACAGAAATCGTATGGACCTAACAGCAGCAAAAGATATTAAGAAGAGGTGGCAAGGATACACAGAAAAACTGTACAAAAAAGATTTTCACGACACAGACAATCACGATGGTGTGATCACTCACCTAGAGCCAGACATCCTGGAATGTGAAGTCAAGTGGGCCTTAGGAAGCATCACTATGAACAAAGCTAGTGGAGGTGATGGAATTCCAGTGGAACTATTTCAAATCCTGAAAGATGATGCTGTGAAAGTGCTGCACTCAATACGCCAGCAAATTTGCAAAACTCAACAGTGGCCATAGGACTGGAAAAGTTCAGTGTTCATTCCAATCCCAAAGAAAGGCAATGCCAAAGAATGCTCAAACTACCAAACAATTGCACTCATCTGACACACTAGTGAAGTAATGCTCAAAATTCTCCATGGCAGGCTACAGCAGTATAAGAACCGTGAATTTCCAGATGTTCAAGCTGGTTTTAAAAAAAGCAGAGGAACCAGAGATCAAATTGTCAACATCTGCTCGATCATCAAAAAGGCAAGAGAGTTCCAGAAAAACATCTATTTCTGCTGTATTGACCATGCCAAAGCCTTTGACTGTGTGGATCACAATAAACTGTGGAAAATTCTGAAAGAGAATTGAATACCAGACCACCTGACTTGCCTCTTGGGAAATATGTATGCAGGTGAGGAAGCACTAGTTAGTACTGGACATGGAACAGCAGACTGGTTTCAAATGGGAAAAGCAGTATGTCAAGGCTGTATATTGTCACCCTGCTCATTTAACTTCTATGCAGAGTACATCATGAGAAACGCTGGGCTGGAAGAAGCACAAGCTGGAATCAAGATTGCCAGGAGAAATATCAACAACCTCAGATATGCAGATGACACCACGTTTATGGCAGAAAGTGAAGAGGAATTAAAAAGCCTCTTGATGAAAATTAAAGATGAGAGTGAAAGAGTTGGCTTAAAGCTCAACATTCATAAAACTATGATCATTGCATCTAATCCCATCACTTCATGGCAAATAGATGGGGAAACAGTGGAAACAGTGTCAGACTTCATTTTTTGGGGGCTCCAAATTCACAGCAGATGGTGATTGCAGCCGTGAAATGAAAAGATGCTTACTCCTTGGAAGAAAGTTATGACCAACCTAGATAGCATATTCAAAAGCAGAGACATTACTTTGCCGACTAAGTTTTGTCTAGTCAAGGCTATTGTTTTTCCAGTGGTCATGTATGGATGTGATAGTTGGAGTATGAAGAAAGCTGAGCACCGAAAAACTGATGCTTTTGAACTGTGGTGTTGGAGAAGACTTTTGAGAGTCCCTTCGACTGCAAGGAGATCCAGCCAGTCCATCCTAAAGGAGATCAGTCCTGGATGTTCTTTGGAAGGTCTGATGCTAAAGCTGAAACTCCAATACTTTGGCCACCTCATGCGAAGAGTTGACTCATTGGAAAAGACTCTGATGCTGGGAGGGATTGGGGGCAGAGGAGAAGGGGACGACAGAGGATGAGATGCTTGGATGGCATCACCGACTCGAAGGACATGAGTCTGAGTGAACTCCAGGAGTTGCTGATGGACAGGGAGGCCTGGCATGCTGCATTTCATGGGGTTGCAAAGAGTTGGACATGACTGAACGACTGATCCGAAATGAACTAAACTGAATAGGTAAATAACTTCTTGCTAAAAACTAACAAGGGAGCACTCTTTCCATCCCCTTTGATGTCTGTGTCAGCAGCTTCCTCTATCTCTTTCATACTTTAATAAAACTTTATTACACAAAACACTTAGAGTGATAAGACTCATCACTGGCCTCATATCGAATTCCCCTCCTCTGGAGGCCAAGAATCCTGGCTTTGTTCATGGCTCGTAACAGCAACCTTTCATCTTTTTGTCTCATATGGGATTCTTCACCACAAAGTAAGAACACAAGGAGCTCTAGTTCTTTGTCAACCTAGTAAACACATTTTTTACTTTGCTTTACTAATCTACAGTGTGCTTGTTTGTGTAATTTATTGCAAGAGGTGCACAAACATGTGTGAAGTAAGAGTTGTGCCCTAATCTGCGATTCCACAGTGACTTTATATGGCTTATGGCAGAAACCCTGTCAGGAGATTATACCGACCTGCTAATGCCAAGAGGCACCCAACGTCTCCTCTTGGGGAGCAGCCAGAGATGGATGAAGTGTATGGACTGAACTCGCCTTTCTCAGTCAAATTTTCTGGTCTCTTTGACCATTTCATAACTGCCTGGGAATTAAAACTACTGACCTAATCTGTCAGATCACAGACTTTCAAGGGACTTTTGATCCATGCTGATACTACGTACTTTTATTTGGACCACAAGTTTGGAAGCATCTAGCCTTGCTAGGAGCCAAAATTTACAAGAGCATATTCAAGAGCTCCAGGAATGTCTCTCAGGCCAGGGGCCACTCTCTTGGCTGCCTGCCTCAGGGGAGAGTGACCTGGAAAGTGGATCTGTCTCCACCCCCATCTAGAGCTGGGAGAGATGCCTCTGATAGAAAGAAACCATGGCTACACATGCCCCTTTTTTTCCCTCTTACAGATGGGAGCTAGAATTTCCACTTCCACTAAAATGCATTTAAAAAAAAAAATGGAACAAGTTTGATCTCCAGAGTTTACAAAACACATGCCTGATCTTTTTCTGTGATACTGAATGGCCACAGTATCCTTTGGAAGATGGGGAATGCTGGCCAGTTAAAGGGTCTCTTAATTATAATACTGTTTTACAATTAGGCTAGTTTTGTGGAAAACAAGGGAAATGGGTAGAAATACCACATATGCTACTCTTTTTCTGTCTCTGAGACATTCCAGACTTCTGTCTTAAGGGTTCAGATTTGAGTGCAAAACCTTCAGCTCCCTCCTGTCTTCTTACTATGCCCCTGTATCCAGGGCTCCCAACTGAACAGGTTGAGAATCAGGCCACCCTTCCAGGAGGGATTGCCTCAGTCTTGGTAGAAACTCAAATAGTCCCAATTGCAGTCAAAACTATTTAGAGGATCCAAAAAGTACATAGAAGCCTTTACATGACTAACTTTATAACCTTACTTGGGGAGATGTAATGTATGCCTTGGGACAGACGCTAACACCCGACTCAAAAACTCGAGTTTTGTGGAAGAACTGTTGCCTTTGGAGATGAACAGCTTGGTAATAAATCAGTAGATAAGGGGGAGGGTGAGATAGCCACCTTCCATACTGGGAATTAGTCCCCACAACAGAGTCAGTCAGGGACTATAACATAGCTAAAAGAAGATGGGGACCAGGGTTGCTTTGTCAGATGTGTTCTTGAAGGACTCAAGTGGGTGCACACTAAGACTTTAAGCTATGCCAAGTTGACAAACAGAACAAAAGGGAGAGAAGGAAGCTCCTGGTAAATTCCTAGATAGACTACAAGAAGTCCTTCACATATTCACTGAGATTGATTCCTAAAATTCAGAAGGATGAATTATCTTAAAATATCGATTTCTCCCTCTGTAGGTTCCAGATATCCACTTTAAGCTAACAGACATATGTACCAAATCAGTCTTAGATAACCTACTACAAGTGGCTCAGACAGCTTATTATGGCAGGGAGAAGGAGGAGAAGAGGCAGAAAAAGACCAGGAAAGACTGAAGCTGTAACAATGACTTTCAAATCCGCTTTGAAACTGCCAGAAAAACTGCCCAGAGGGACCCAGGTGAAAATGGATGGACTTGATATTACTTTAGAAAGGAGAGGCACCTCAAGCAGGATTGCTCTCGGGTATCTAAGCTTCCCCCCAGCTCCATGTCAGGTCTTCAAAGGACCACACGGGAGAGGAGACTGCCCTCCAAGGTGTAGGCCCCAGGGGTTGTACTCTCAAGACAATCAGGACTGAAGGTGCCCAGGGGTCCCCACACAAGCTCCTGTCCTAATTACACCTGAGGAACCCTGGATATTCATAACTGTGGAAGCCAATAAATTTCCTTTTAGACAGCAGGGCAACTTACTCTATGCTTTCTGAAGCCCCTGGCCCACTTTCTCCCTGATACACTTCTGTAATGGGACTGTCTGAATGAACCAAATGTTATTATTTCCGTTGTTCTTTAAGCTGCAACCAGGACTTTGCTGTTTTCACATGAGTTTCTGATCATGCCAGATTCTCCTTCACCCCTTTGGGGAGGGATATACTGAGTAAGGTCTGTTTCCATGAACATGGAGTCCTCTCTGCCTCTCCCATTAATTGAACAAAATATGAATCCTAGAGTGTGGGCTGATGGAAAAACTGGGCTGAGCACAAATGCTATTCATGTTGCTATTAAGCTCAAAGACCCTCACCTATTTCCACATCAAAAGGAGTATCCACTGAAACTCGAGGTTAAGAAAGGATTAAAACCCACCATTGAGAATTTAAAGGAGCAAGGGCTATTAATTCCCTCTCACAGTCTATGCAACACTCCTATTTTGGGTGTAAAAAAGTTAAATGATAAATGAAGACTATTTCAAGATTTACAAATAATAAATGAGGCTGTGGTTC
>SJYR01001560.1:424798-442628 GCA_006410655.1 Kobus ellipsiprymnus | reverse complement strand
ACTTTCATTCTTTGATTTGCTTTCTTTTCTAGAAGGGACGAGGGCCATAGGCCCTGAAATAATTAAGCCTACATTAAATTATCATCTATTTATGACTTTAAGAAAATTGAGAGGATTTGGGGGCATCACAAGCTATTGCCACATTTGGATTCCTATGGGGGAACTTGCTCAGCCTTTATATAAACTTATGACTGAAACTCAGCAGGCCCAAACATGGGTTGCCCAATCATGAATGTTCCCAATTTCTAACTTTAAACTATGCAATTCAGATAGATTTAATGGATACCCCATTAGACAATTATGACATGGAAATATTTACAGATGGCAGTTCTTTTGTTTGTGATGGGAAATGGAAAACTGGTTATGCTACGCTGATGGCTGGACAGGTTTCAGAAACAAAGTCTCTCCGCTCAGGGATGAATGTTCAGCTATTGGAGCTTGTGAATCTGACCCAAGATCTAGCGTTAAGCAAAAGACAGTGAATAAATATCTACACTGATTCTAAATATGCTTATTTGACGTTACATGCTCATGCTATAATATGGAAATAAAGTTTAAAACATAAGCAGTGAAAATCACAATATACTGAGGAAAAATAAAAAAGGTATAGAAAAGAGTAATAAAGATTACTGATAAAGGATAGTTACAGTCTGAGAACAGCTGATTAATAATTCCTGAAAATGCTCAATGAAAAATTCTTAAAGGTTTACACCAATGTTTTCCTAAAGCCTTGGAATTAACTATGTAACTCAACTTTTAGCTTTTCAACAGGAACATTACAGGAACTCAGGGAGGAGACTTCTGACCCAGTCTCTGAGTCAAACAAACTGTTGTTTGAGCCAGGAACCAAGATCTTGCTAAAGACATTGGTATCTGGGAAGCAGTTTCTTGAGCCCCTCTGGGAAAGCACCTACTGGGTTATTCTTTCTTCTCTCACAACTGTCAGGGTGCCAGAAATTGATTGCTGGGTGCATCCTGACCCAAACTAAGGGATGTCATTTTATGTCTGTATTCTCTATTCTTTTAATTTTTACTTTTAACTTTTCAGATAGGCCTGATAATCTATGTGGGCTTGCTTCTATTGACTCCTAAAGTCCTGAGTCTGCTGTTTGACCCTCAAGACAATGAATTTCTTTCCTGGGCTCATTCCTATGCTGCATTCCACAATTGGATTAATTGGCGGGTCTGCAGTGCACTCCCCACCTCATCAGGTGGGTATCTCCGCTTCAGGGAAAGGACTTTCTCCAATTCTGATACTACCTTCACCAACAATCATACATGATGCCTCTTGTTAATGTGATGACATCTAACAATCCTAAAATGGACTGTAACACTTTGTACCTTAACTATGGACATAATGTGACTTTTAACTTTGGTAATTGTTCTGTATTTACTGTTTTTTTTCCCTGCATCTGTAATTGTGTAACTGGATTTATTTCTAGCCATATGAAGGCTTTTAAGTTACAAATGGTTGTTAAGGCTCCTATGAGTGCCACAGCCTCCTCGAACTTCTACTTGGGGCCCTGGATTAGAGGCCCTCAATATGAGGGTAATATTTGCTTGGAAATCTGCCTTTCATCAAGATTCATGTCAATTGTTTAATGGCCCAGGATAACACCTTGTGCTAATGCTATCTCCAACTGCATATTGTGGATGAGGGGCATAGTGCAGCTCTCTCAGTTTTGAGGTGCTTCCTTTCTCTGATTAGTAGCTTTCTAATGTGAGAGTTGGACTGTGAAGAAAGCTGAGCACTGAATAATTGATGCTTTTGAACTGTCGTGTTGGAGAAGACTCTTGAGAGTCCGGGCTGCAAGGAGCTCAAACCAGTCAATCTGAAAGGAAATCAACCTTGAATATTTATTGAAAAGACATACTGAAGCTGAAACTCCAATAGTTTGGCCACCTGATGTGAAGAGCCGACTCATTGGTAAAGATCCTGATTCTGGGAAAGATTGAGAGCAAGAGGAGAAGAGGGTGGCAGAGGATGAGATGGTTGGATGGCATCATGAACTCAGTGGACATGAATCTGAGCAAATTCTAGGAGATAGTGAAGGACAGAGCNAGCCGACTCATTGGTAAAGATCCTGATTCTGGGAAAGATTGAGAGCAAGAGGAGAAGAGGGTGGCAGAGGATGAGATGGTTGGATGGCATCATGAACTCAGTGGACATGAATCTGAGCAAATTCTAGGAGATAGTGAAGGACAGAGCAGCCTGGCATGTTGCAGTCCAAAACCTTATTAGCACAGGAAGGCCACACTGGACAATGGCTTTAGAGTCCGGGCAATATGCTGTCTCCTTGTTCACCCTAACAACTCCCCGGACTGAAGGTCTGAGCATGGGCTTTGTGAGAGAGCCATCAATCAGAAGTGACACCTCATACATATGGACACCCACAACAGGAAGGCTCCCGATGAGCGCCCCATGTGTGAGTTGCTTTCGGGAGCTGTGGTACACATTCTACACTAAGTGCCTTTGCTGGTGGTAAAGGGCATCCTGCATGTGGGAGAAGTCCCACAATGTGCGTCGGCTACAGGCTCCGGCAGGCTGACCTCGACTGTCTCCCCAGTCCCTGGGAGGAGTCAGGAGTGGCCTCAGTGGCTCACAGGGGGCCTTATTTTCACCCTTTTACTGGGTTCAGTATGGGAAGGATCAGCACATGTGTTCTCCAGAAAGCCTGCAGAGATTTACCTTCGGGATGTCTTGGTCTCATAAGGATTGTAAAATACAGTCTCCAAGTCCCCCAGCCTTGGAACCATGAGCCCCACACCTGCTCATTTTTGCACAGTAATAAAGTCCTTACTCTGAGCTACCTGTAATCTTGAGGGTTCTGTTCACTGTGTGGAGTCTGTTAAGGACACAGTTGTGTTCTATCAGTGTGAAAGGGTAAACAGATTTCATGAGAACCCTTAGATTTCTGTGCTTCAGAGAGTCCAGGATGATGGCAAAGAATAGCTGTTCACTTTTGGCCCAGTTTGCATTGCTATGAAGGCATTATAGGACTGACTTCCGGGCCCCATCAGATACATGTGGCCTCAATGCTAGTTTTATTGGTAAGTATGAAGAAAGCCAGATGGTCCCTTGTTCCTATAGAATGTTCTCAAGCATCCTTTTACTGGGTTCAGTATGGGAAGGATCAGCACATGTGTTCTCCAGAAAGCCTGCAGAGATTTACCTTCGGGATGTCTTGGTCTCATAAGGATTGTAAAATACAGTCTCCAAGTCCCCCAGCCTTGGAACCATGAGCCCCACACCTGCTCATTTTTGCACAGTAATAAAGTCCTTACTCTGAGCTACCTGTAATCTTGAGGGTTCTGTTCACTGTGTGGAGTCTGTTAAGGACACAGTTGTGTTCTATCAGTGTGAAAGGGTAAACAGATTTCATGAGAACCCTTAGATTTCTGTGCTTCAGAGAGTCCAGGATGATGGCAAAGAATAGCTGTTCACTTTTGGCCCAGTTTGCATTGCTATGAAGGCATTATAGGACTGACTTCCGGGCCCCATCAGATACATGTGGCCTCAATGCTAGTTTTATTGGTAAGTATGAAGAAAGCCAGATGGTCCCTTGTTCCTATAGAATGTTCTCAAGCACTAGTAAGAAGCATTGTCTCTGGTATCTGCCAAGGAGCCCGAGTCCAGACGTTGGGAGGCAGGTGTCACTAACTGGATGTCCTACAGGAACCATATTGGTTCAGAAACGCTGAGTATGCATAGTAAGTAGTTGGAGAGATTACAGCACCCTAGAGGGAGGTACTTGCGAAAGGTCCTCCTCAGATATTCCCATACCATGGCTATACAGGATGAGAGGGTATAGAACTTGTCAGGACCTCCAGTGCTATGTTTCTTCTGTGGCCAAGTTCACCTGCATGACAGTCTATAAACATTCTGTGAATTTGCTTAAACTCGATGCATCAGTTTTTCTTTCCTTACTTTTTTTAAAAATCACACCATGCAACACGTGTGATCTTAGTTCTCTCACCAGGGATTGAACCCACACCTGAAGTGGAAGCACAGTGTCTTAACTGCTGGACCTCCAGGGAAGTCCCCAGACTTGATGAATCAAGTCAAGTCTATTGCTGTGTAGGCAGGAAAATGGGGGCTGAGAGAAGGAAAATCTAGGATTCCAGAGATATGGGTTTTGTGACCTACCCAGTGTTTTTGGTAACTCCTGCTGAAAGAGGTTGCCAGTTTGCTGCCCTGACTCCCAGGGAATGAGGAGATGGTGGAATAAGCATTCAGCTCCCAAACATAGGATTTAGTTTGTCCTTTCTGTTTTCTTAAGGTGGGTAGTGTCATTGATTCAAGAACTCGCACCTAACGCAGTCACTTGTCTTTGAG
This sequence comes from Kobus ellipsiprymnus, assembly GCA_006410655.1. Classification (NCBI taxonomy): domain Eukaryota; kingdom Metazoa; phylum Chordata; class Mammalia; order Artiodactyla; family Bovidae; genus Kobus; species Kobus ellipsiprymnus. The sequence goes on along the minus strand of SJYR01001560.1, from coordinate 438,292 downwards.
TAAGCACTCAGTCATGTCCAACAGTTTTGGCCTCATGGACTGTCACCCACCAGGCTCCTTGTCCATGGAATTCGCAGGTGAAAATGACTGGAGTGACTATGTCCCAGCATCCTGGAAATCTTGCTGTATTGAGCATTTGTTTCATGTAAGATAAAATTTGTTTTAAAACTGAACCAAAACAGTTCTAGCTTTGTCTCTAGGGACTTCTAAATATCTGGCTTTGACATTTTGCTAAGATAAGAATAACAGGATTTATTCTGTGTTGTTTAATGTTAAAAAGTCCTGTGACTGACTTCCTTGGCAGTCCAGTGGTTAAGACTCAGTGCTTCAATTTGGAGGTCACAGGTTTGATGCCTGGGTGGGGAACTAAGGCCCCACATGCCACACAGTGTGGCCTAAAATCCTGTGACAATACTAAGGTCAGTTTGATCACTGATGGTCATGGTCAGGCAGTCTGGCTTGACTGTTACCAGAAAGGCATGAAAGTCCCTGCTGATATCTTCTGACCTGAGCCTTCCAAAAGCCAGGAGTCACCACCCAGATATCCATGGCTTAGTCTGGAAGTGCGTCACAGCACTGTGTGGATAACAGTCTGGGAAACTGCCTGGAGGTCTCCGACCCCCAGTGTAATTCTGCATTTTCTTTGTCTTTTTATATTATGTGCTGTGCTTTTTTTTTTTCCTTTGGCCATGCCAAAGGGCACGCAGAATCTTAGTTCTCCCATCAGTCCCTGAGCCCACACACCTGCAGTAGAAGCCCAGAGTCGTTTTAATTGCTGGGTCGCCTGGGAAGGCCCTCAGATTGAACTTCTAAGAGGCCTCTCAAGGCAAGGGAAGCCATACTAAGGGACCGATGTCAGATACCCATCTGAACAGTTGGATGAATTCCTCTGTTGTTGTTCATGCTGAGTTGTGTCCAACTCTTTGTGACCCCATGGGCTGCAGCACGCCAGGCTCCCGTGCCCTTCCCTTCTCCCTAGGTTTGCTAAATCTCATGTGCGTTGTCGGTGATGCTCTTTACAGCGCTGGACTCTGCCTTCACCACCAGTCACACCCACAGCTCAGCATCCTTTCCCCTTTGGCCCAGCCACTTGATTCTTTCTGGAGCTATTGGTAATTACCCCCCACTCTTCCCCAGTAGCATATTGGACACTTTCCGATCTGGCCGGGGCGGGGGGGTTAATCTTCCTCCTCCAGTTGACCAGATTTCGTCAGAACTCTTCACTATGACCCTTCTGTCTTGGGTGACCCTGCACTGCATGGCTTGTAGCTTCGCTGAGTTATGCAAGCCCTTCACCGCAACAAGGCTATGATCTTCGAAGGGGGAACTCCTCTCTTGTCAAGGTAACCAGTATCGTGTGATTCCTGAACTTGCTAGGAGGTGGCGACACTTACCTGTGAACCCTGTAGGCAGAGTGCATAGGCGTGTGCTCTGTCGCTCAGTCATGTGTCTTTGTATGCATTGTAGCCCGCCAGGCTCCTCTGTCCATGGGATTTCCCAGGCAAGAATAGTAGAGTGGGTAGCCATTCCCATCTCCAGGGGATCTTCCTAACCCAGGGATCGAACCTGAGTCTTCTGCATTGCAGGTGGATTCTTCAGCATCTGAGCCACCAAGGAAGTAACCATAATGCCACAAGAATAAGAAGATTCACTGAGAGTTTCCAAATTCTGGTGGGATCGGCTAGAGAGAAAAGATTTATCAAGTTGCTTTAAATCACTATTAGCTTAAAGGTAAACATTTCCTTTTATCTGGGAAATACAGATTAAAAGCCAGTAATACTTCAGACAAACCCATAAAATATTATCTGTATTCATCAGTTCACTGGGTCCCATGTAACTAATCCTTGACCTTTTGGTAACAGTTTTATAAAGCCTTTAGGGCTTCCACTAGAATTTAATTTCTTACCAAGTTCAGTGGCGTGATCTGAAAGGTATTGAAAATCTCGATGCAGATGTGCACAGAAACAAGCTAAGGAGAAGACCACTATCTACCAGCCAAAGAGAAAGGGCTCAGAAGGAACTGAAGCTGAAACAAGTTCAGATTTCTTGACTCTAAATTTGTGGGGAAAGAAATTTCTTTTGTTGAAGCCAGCCAGTCTGTGGTGCTTTGCTATAGCTGCTCTAGCAGATGAATACAACCAGTAGGACACATGTCTGGGCTTCATGGTCCTAATTTGTGGTCTCAATACCAGAATATTTCGTGGGTTCAGAAGTCACCCTGTGACTTCACTGGTGGCTCAGCGGTAGAGAACCCATGGCCAATGCAGGAAATGCGGGTTCGATTCCTGATCCAGGAAGATCCCACCCTCCTCAGGGCAACTAAACCCCGTGCCACAGCTACTGAGCCTGGGCTCTAGAGCCCGTGCTCCACAAGAGAAGCCACTGTAATAAGAAGCTCACACACAGCAGCGAGAGAGTAGCCTCTGCTCTCTACAACTAGAGAAATGCCCAAGCATCAGGGAAGACCTGGCGCAGCCAGAAATGAATAAACTACTTTAAACATCACTCAGAAGAGGGAGCAGTTGCCACAACCTCCAGCGCTTCCGGGAGCACCATGCATGCTTTGCTTGTTCTGTTGACATCACCTCGTGCTCAGGCTACTGAGTGGAATCTCCCCCAGATCCTGCAAAGGAATCACCTGCCCTGAAATACAGAATTCACCGGTAACACTAAGGGGTGGGGGGACCATGATTAGTAATCCAGAAGGCTGGATTAATAGAGAGTAGAGGAGGCTTCAGCCATCCAGGTGGAGTGCATCGCTTCTCAAAGTGTGTCCACAGGCCTTCCCTGGTGGCTCGGTGGTAAAGAACCTGCTGCCAGTGCAGGAGACATAGGTTTGATCCCTGGTCTGGGAAGATCTCACGTGCCTTGGAGCAACTAAGTCCAGGTGCAGCAACTACTGAGCCTGTGTTCTAGAGCCCAGGAGCTGCAACCACTGAGCCCACACCTGAGAGCCCTTGGTCCACAAGGGCAGCCACTGCAGTGAGAAACCTGCACTTGCACACCGAGGCAGAGAGCAGACCACACAGCACCGAGGGCCCAGCGCCACGGAAAGTAAATAACACTCTAAAATAAATTTACAAAGATCAAAATGTGCCCACAGATGTTCTGGTGACTATGGCTATGCAAGATGATTGTGCACAGAAATTCTTCAACCTTCAGATCCATGGCAAATGTGACAGAGGTCACTCTGAGATAAAATAATCTAAAAAATTCCCATAAGGCTATTGCTGTGCAGGCAGAAAAACAAGAATAAAGAGAAGGGAGATCTCACGTCCAGGTGTATGGGTTCCGTGGCCCAGTCCAGCCAGCATTCGTGTTGATACAAGTGAAAACACCCTTCATTGCTTCCAGCAATGGACATGACTAGGAGGAGAGGTTATATAGAGTCAATATTGGGCTACCAAAGCTTATTTTCTGAAAAGAGTGGGAGATTTAGGTTTCTATTTTGAACTACTTTTAAAGGACTGTTAAAATATAATTGATAGGAATGAAAGTGTGTATGTTTAAAATTTACAGTTTGAGGAGTTTTACCATACATATGAACCTGTGAAACTATGATCAAAATACCTGTTGCTTGCGCATTTACCTCGTGGGCTTTTTAAAAACAGATTGATTTATTTTACTTCTGGCTGAGCTAGATCTCTGTTGCCACAGGAGGGCCTTCTTCGGTTTCAGAGAGTGGGGGCTGCTCTCTGGCTGTGCTGCGCAGACTTATTGCAGAAGTGCTTCTGAGCGGGGAGCCCAGGATCTAGGCATGTGGGCTTCGGATGTGGCTCACGGTTCTAGAATGCTGGCTTAGTAGTCGCGGTGCACAGGCTTAGTTGTGCTATGGCATGTGGTGTCTTCCCAGACCAGAGGTCAAACCTGTGTCCCCTGCACTGGGAGGCAGATTCTTGACCCTTGAACCACCAGGGAAGCCCTACCTCGTGGACTTTTATAATCTCTCTCCCTGCATTTTCTGACCCTCCCAGCAACCATCAACTTACTTTCTCTACAGCAGATTAGCTTGCATTTTCTAGATTTTTATTTGCTTGGAATCATAAAGTGTTTACTCTTTTTTCCCGTGAGTTCATCATGATGCTGTCTTGTTTCGAGAGTCATCAATAAGCCTTATACTAGTAGTTCATTCTTTTTATTGCTGAGAACTGTTTCATTTTCTGGATATGTGTGCATGCTCAGTGGTTTCAAACTCTTTGCAACCCCATGGACTGCAGCCCATCAGGCTCCTCTGTCCATGAGATTTCCTAGGCAAGGATACGTGAATGGGTCGTTTCTTTCTCCGGGGGATCTTCCTACCCCAGGGATCAAACCCGGCTCTCCAAGCAGATTCTTTACCACTGAGCCACCAGAGAAGATTACATGTTTACATTCAGTCTGCATTATTAACCATCACCATCTTACAACCAAGTATTCAGTAATACCATAAATCTAGCAAGTTTCCAAGGTATAATTTCTCTCACCATAAAAATGGGCTGTGTTCAAAGAAGGAGCTGAAAAATTCTATTTGGGGTCCCCTGGATGTTTGGTAGAAAACTAAGTTTAGCATGTGCAGAAGGGGACTTTACAAGGCTGGGCAGATATCAGCATCTGGGGCTGCGAGCTGTTTGGAGATTCCGGAAGCCTCACCAGCTGGAAAGAAAATCCCGACCAGCCAGAGGTGAGAGCCCTCCCTGAACAGGTTTGAGGATCAGCAGAAACCCAGAGCGGCCTCACATTAGCAGCCATCTGTTGCTGGAACACATATGCAACCTCCCCAAAGGGACAGTGGGAAGAGGGTCGGGAGAGACTGGAGGGCTGGAAAGGTCCCCCCAACACAGCCACAGTCCCTGCATTTACCAGGTTCATTGTAAGGGCTTCTCACCCTCTGAACAACTTTCTTCAGCATTCTTTTTGACTATCCCTTTCTATAATTACTGACTGATGGTCTCTAACAGGTAGCTACCCTCCATGGACCTCACCACCATCTGGGGCTGCTTTCCCAGACAAGTCAATTGCTGGGCGGGGTCCCTCTGGGCCTCCTGGTCCCTGGTGAGGTTTCTCAGGAGGGCTGGCACCCAGAGACACTCGGTGGAAGGTACTGCAGGAGCCCAGGGAGACGGTTCCCAGGGGAACGTGATGAGGGCTTTTCCTCTGAGGCCCTCCTTTTCCCAGCCCCTGGACCACATCTGACTGGAGATCGCATCTGAGAGGGGACCTGCAGGAGGAATGTGCAAGTCAGGCGGGGTGCAGAGTCAGGTTGAGTCTTTTGCTAGGTGGGAGAACAGGGGTGGCGTGGGGACCCGGGCGACACACAGGAGTGTCCGGGCACTGCCAAGGTGATTCATTAATAGGTAGGACCTTCCAAGCTAAGTTCTCCCTTCTTCTGGGTCGAATTTTCTACGGCACAGCCCAAAGGCAATGCCCTGCCCAGAGTTCGGACTCACTCTTGTCTGGGGATGCCCTTGAGAGTCTCAGCCTTGTCCTCGCCATCTGCTGAGTCCTCCGCCCTCCGCCCACCGGCGCGCCAAGAACTCTGGACCAGCCCACGTTGCTCCCAGCTTGGGCGCCTCTAGGCGGCAGTCTGTGCAAGTCAGGGCCAAGCGCCGCCACAAGTGGGTAATCCATGATTCATGGTTTATGGAGAAAATTACAATGCAGTTAGGTAAAGAATGACTTTCCTGAACAGAGAAAAATAGTGTGTGTAGGGACATGTTAAACACAGAGACACACATACAGCCATTCAGTTCAGTTCAGTTCAGTTCAGTCCCTCAGTCGTGTCTGACTCTTTAATACCCCATGAATTGCAGCACGCCAGGCCTCCCTGTCCATCACCAACTCCCAGAGTCCACCTAAACCCATGTCCATTGAGTTGGTGATGCCATCCAACCATCTCATCCTCTGTCGTCCCCTTCTCCTCCTGTCTTCAATCTTTCCCAGCATCAGGGTCTTTTCAAATGAGTCAGCTCTCCGCATCAGGTGGCCAAAGCATTGGAGTTTCAGCTTCAACATCAGTCCTTCCAATGAACACTCAAGACTGATCTCCTTTAGGATGGACTGGTTTGATCTCCTTGCAGTCCAAGGGACTCTCAAGAGTCTTCTCCAACACCACAGTTCAAAAGCATCAATTCTTCAGCGCTCAGCTTTCTTCATAGTCCACCTCTCACATCCATACATGACCACTGGAAAAACCGTAGCCTTGACTAGACGGACCTTTGTTGGCAAAGAAATGTCTCTGCTTTTGAATATGCTACCTAGGTTGGTCATAACTTTCCTACCAAGGAGAAAGCGTCTTTTAATTTCATGCCTGCAATCACCATCTGCAGTGAGTTTGGAGCCAAAAAAATAAAAATAAATAAAGTCTAACACTGTTACCACTGTTTCCCCATCTATTTGCCATGAAGTGATGAGACCAAATGCCATGATCTTAATTTTCTGAATGTTGAGCTTTAAGCCAACTGTGTTTCACTCTCCTCTTTCACTTTCATCAAGAGGCTTTCTAGTTCCTCTTCACTTTCTGCCATAAGGGTGGTGTCATCTTCATATCTGAGGTTATTGATATTTCTCCCAGCAATCTTGATTCTAGTTTGTGCTTCTTCCAGCCCAGCGTTTCTCATGATGTACTCTGCATAGAAGTGAAATAAGCAAGGTGACAATATACAGCCTTGACGCACTCCTTTTCCTATTTGGAACCAGTCTATTGTTCCATGTCCAGTTCTAACTATTGCTTCGTGACCTGCGTACAGGTTTCTCAAGAGGCAGGTCAGGTGGTCTGGTATTCCCAGCTCTTTCAGAATTTTCCAGAGTTATTGTGATCCACACAGTCAAAGGCTTTGGCATAGTCAATAAAGCAGAAGTAGGATGTTTTTCTGGAACTCTCTTCCTTTTTCCATGATCCAGTGGATGTTGGCAATTTGACCTCTGGTTCCTCTGCCTTTAGTCCAAGGCAAAAGATTTTTTTTTTTTGCAAACATTGTTTTCCTGTACCAAGTATACTGATTAGAGGTTTTTCACTTTCTATGGTTATAAAAGAGTAATAATCCAAACTCGACATTCTACACTTTACGTTTTTTTTAAATTGTGCAGCTGGGCATTCAGGATCCTAGGTTCCCAGCCAGCAATCAAACTCTTGTCTCCTGGGAATGAAAGCACAGAGTCTTAACCACTACCAGGGAAATCCCTACACGTTAATTTTTTAAATTTAATTGGAATATAGTTACATCTCATAGTGGTTTCTTCTTTATGTCTTTAGCTCTAGATCTTTTTCTGCAGGTTGCAGTTTTTTTAATCCATAGTTGTTCAGCAGTTAGTTGTGATTTTGGTGTGTTCCTGAGAGGAGGTAAGTTCAAGGTCCTTCCATTCTTTCTTCAAATTAAGCTTTTTAAATTAAGATAACAAATGTGCACTAATAAACTTTTGCAACCACAGTTCTAAAATTCTGCAGCTATAGAGGAGGTTTGGGCTTCCCCGATGGCTCAGCAGTTAAAAAATACACCTGCAATGCAAGAGACCCAGAAGACCCAGGTTCGATCCCTGGGTGAAGATCCCTTGGAAGAGGAAATGGTAACTCACTCCAATATTCTTGCTTGAAAAATCCCATGGACAGAGGAACCTGGCAGGCTACAATCCAAAGGGTTGCAGAGAGTCGGACAAGACTGAGGGAGTAAGCACAGAGTAGATTCATGCTACTGACAGGAAGCTCAGGCACCCTGGCCACAGGAAACACAGTGTGACAGTGGAATTGTTGTAGGAAGGGGGAGGCCCCCCTACAGGGCCCCAAGAGCAGGCTCTTGTCTAACACTCAGAAAAGAATTGTCCAAGGAGACACGTGCTGACCAAGCAAGAGATTTTATTGGGATAGGGCACCCGGGTGGAGAGCAGTAGGGTAAGGGAACCCAGGAGAACTTCTCTGCTGAGTGGCTCGCAGTCTTGGGTTTTATGGTGATGGGATTAATTTCCGGGTAGTCTTTCGCCAATTATTATAATTCAGAGTCTTTCCTGGTGGTGCACGCATTTCTCAGCCAAGATGGATGCTAGCGAGAGGGATTCTGGGAAGTGGACAGACACGCGGTGTCTCCTTTAGCCCTTTCCCGAACTCTTCCGGTTGATGGTGGCCTATTAGTTCCATCTTCCTTATCAGGGTCTCCTGTCATAAAACAACTCATGCAGATGGTTACTAAGGTGCCTGGCCGGGGTGGGCAGTTTCAATCAGTGTGCTTCCCCTAACAACTCCCCCTGAGAGACTTCATACTCAAGATACTTCGTGGGAGTTGGGGTGGAGGTCTCTTTCTTCTGTAACTTCTTGCTGCTGTGCATGGCGTACGCCTGCCTAGTGTTGGGACCTGACCTGAGCCATGACAGGCTCAACAGGCCACACTAGGCCTAAGCCTCAGGTTCTTGTAAGCATGAGTCATAATTCTAGGAAGCCCTACCAAGGTCCCCAATGACACCAAGGTCCCCGATGACCCAAGGTTGAGTCAATCACCACACGCCAACTACACTATTGCTGAGACAAAAGACCGCCTGTATATAAGCAGCTGTAATTCAGAGCTTGGGGCTCTTGTCAAGACTCCACTGTGCTGGATAAGGTGGGAGCTCTAGCTCGAGCTAGTAATAAAACCCCTTTATGGTTTTGCATTGCTGTGGATGTCTTATTCTCTCAGTTTTGGGGACTCGGACTCTGGGCATAACACTAGCAGAGCAGAAGTCTCTCTTTACAAGATCTAAGTCAAGGTTTTTTTGTTTTGTTTTGTTTTTGCCTGAAACCAGCATTCACCCTTGTAATAACAGCAGTTTAGTTTGAAACTGTTGGCCCCTCTCAAGAGATGAAATAGACAGGGGCCAAACAGGAGACCTAACAAGATGGTCATCTCTGGTCCCCAGAATCAGAAGGCAACATTTAGGGTGAGGGTTGCAGGGTTTGTGACCCTTTTTGATTGGTTGGTGGTGAGGCAACAGAGCTGTGCTCCAGGAATCTTGTGTTCAGTCTGAAGTTACCATCCTCCACAGGGGTAGGGGCTCAAACTCATTGTTATGCATATTTCTTTGAGTAGGAACCAGGACTCTGTCTTGAAGCCGAACCAACCTTTGATTGTTTCTCCTGTTTCTGTATCCCCTCCCTTCCCTGATTAGCAATTGTTTGAATCTACAACTTTGGAACTCAGGGAAGGTGAAGGAGGCTGAATGAAGCCTATATCCTACAGACAAGCAGTGGAGAACACAGAACAGATCTCTACCGCAGAGCCCCACAGAGTTCTATTCAGTTTTAATTCAGGGAACTAGCAACTATGACTGTGATAACTTCCTGTCAAAATGGAGCATAGGACTGCCCCAGCTTGGAGTATAGACACTGAACTGGAAATATCTCTGAGTTCCAAGTTCTATATCTGAATCTTGTATGATTAAAATCTCAATCCCTTGGTCTGCCATTTTGGTGTAACAGGTCCAATTAGAAGTAGTTGGAGGAGTGATAACTGGAATTTAATAGACAAATAAATCTCATTTCTTTTTAGAAGAATAGGCCTGAAACACAGTCTGGACCTGGCACTTCAGGGAGACTTGTAGCCAGGTAGCCAGTTGCCTAGTTCTATAAAAAGTAAGGTTGCTAGCTTCCAGCAGACATTGTTTTGAGAATGGTGGCATCCAAGCCTGACACAACTCAGAAAACTCAAGTGTTTAGCAATACAACGTCTAATTTGAAATTACACCCATGGTATCACCTAGTTATTTCCCAGGATGTCTAAACCATAGCTACTCTATTTCGTCTTTTAATTGAACCTTCTCCTGAAAAGATCTAACTATCTGAAGGCCTGTTCTGCCAGTTTTTCCCAGAGCACAGAGTGCCTCATTCCTGATTTTCACCCTGAACTCCTTTCAAGGGCGTTGAAAGTCAGCAGTTGTGGTGGCCATGATTTAATCTTTGTAGATGCAGATGGCGAGTGTCAGTCTTCAGTTGGCAGAGCCCCTTTTTGCTCATAAACTTGACCATGATTTTGAAGAAGGCATTTCATGACCATTTTATCCCATGGTGCTGAGAATGTCCATTCTCAGGTTTGGCAAAGATTTTGTGGACAGGCCACTCAATGTGCTGTTACTGGACTAGGCCATAGAACAGTATCCAAAATTCTCTGGACCACCTGTCTTACCAGCCTCTTGGTCCAGGAAAATATTCCCTCTTGTTGCTTCTTCCCATATCTAGAGTTACACTGTTACCATCATCGATCTCATATGGGACTATATGTTATTCTATTAGAGGCCTCACACACACATCTGACAGTGTAAGAAACAGCAATTTTGTAAAACAGGTGCAATACAGATAACACAGCCAGCAGTATTAGTAAAGTCACAAGTAAGACTTAAGAGCTTCCATTAGATGTAGCCCAGTATATCTCAGGTCATCTGACTTAGTCGGCTCTACAGAATCTTTATCTTCCAGGGAAATTATATACTGGCACCGTCTATAAGGCACATAGCCCAGTTTTCTAGTGTTACTAGACTGATTGTTCTTAGTATGATTTAATTGTTTCCAACACAGAGGAGACTTTAAACCTAAATTCCCATAGCCTGGTGTTATCTATATAAATCCATCACATAATTGTGGAAGATTTTTTCCTCTTTTGCTGAAACCTTTCTTTTTGCTCTGATCGAGCTTGAGTAATAGAAAAAAGCTCAAACTTATGGCCAGAGTCAGAGCATGCATTATTAATTGGCCCAATGGGGGGATCCCATCTAGTAATATCACAGTGACCTGAATATGACTATAATTTTTTTTTAAGTAAATTTTCTCAGGGCCAACCAGTTAGTCTTGTAATAGAGAAATTTACCAAAGTAACCCAGAACTAGACACAGGTAATTGGCCACAAACCCAACAATTGGATTGGTTTCTAAAACTAGCATAGAATCAGGCCTATGATAGGAAAGCATTTGATTTATATGCAAAGGTCTAAGAAGCCAAGAAAACATAAATGATCATACGAATCAGGTCCAGCATCTTGGGCAAGCTGTCTACCTCCGATGTTGTCATCTTCTCATCCTGGTGTGGTGTAGTTTCTCCTGCTTGAGCATTATTTTAAGGTGAGATCAGGTCAGCTGTCTTCTCTATAGACCAATACAGTGTAAGGGCCTTTGGAAGTGGGAATTAATCTAAGAGTTAATTTCCCTTCAGTTTCATTGTGCATGAGCTAGTTAAGAGTACCTGATAAAAAAGTCCTTCCATCCAGGTTGGAGGCAGTCCCTTAAATTATGTCTTATTCCAGTCCTGGTTGCAGGTCATGAGGCATCTGATCTTCATCCAAAGATAGATTACTGAGATAAGCTTCAGAAACAAACTTAGGGTGTTCTTTAAGAATTCAATTAAATTTTACATTAACATCACATAACAGCAAAGAACTATCTAAGAGATGAGTCTTACTAGATGCAGACCTCCATTAACAAACTGGGATTTAACATTTTTTGAAATATCTTTTTCTCCATAAAGTTACCCTCATTTTTATCAAATATAACCAAATTAAGGCTAGCTTGTTCACAAAATAGGTCTGTTCTCACTAATTTTGGTCTGATGATTTATATAACCATAATTGATTATAGAATTTTTATTTTGTTGAAACATTTATAGAGCCTCAGACTGAACTTTTAACATAAAACAGGGCTGGGAAACTCACACCAAAGGCTTATCACAGATTTTGCCTAACAAATCTAGGTGAATTCTTCCCTTTTTAAGGTCTCAAACATTTCTTGAGATTTTTGTACCTGTGAGATAACCTTCCTAACTCATTTGATAAACTTACTGGAAACCTAAGAATTTCCAATTTTTGGAGGCGTCAGAGAGAAAATATAATTGTTTTGTTTATAACATTTAATTTTACCAAAGTATTGCCATAATTAGTTTGAGAAGAAGGTTTTCCCTACTCCCTGAAAACATAAGATTCAAACCCGTAATTTTTCAGATAGAAACCATGAAAGTTGTAAGCATATTCACTGGTTCATTCAGTCCTTTTTTAACTTTTGTGAAGTCATCAGGTTTTCCATTAGAATACCAGGACATATCAGAATGTTAAGAACTCCATATAATTTCTAGGATATCTGTATTAGTAATTTTACCATACTTATAATATGAGCGGATTTATTACTCATTTGATAATCTTTTTCATGTAATTTAACCAACCAAATAAACACAGTTTAATATCTCTCTTTGGGATGTTTCAGGGGCCCTCTGAAGCACCCAAAAGTTAGCTAGAGGTCAAAAAAACTTCAAAAGAATTCTGTTTAGGAAGTTTTATCAAAATGATCAATTAAAAGGGTTTAGAACATTTGGTCAGATTTAGTCAGCGTTGATGGGTGTATCACTTAGCTTGTTGATATGTCACAATAGGCCTGAATACTGAGGCTGAAGGTCTCGTGAAAGTCAGCTCCACTGTCTTGGACCTAGCTGACTCTAACCAGTTTTCTTATGGCTGTATCATTTCTAACAAAATCCACTTATTTAATTGTAATCCAATTTTAGAGAATCTTGATCATGCATAACTCTTTTTAGTATTTTTTCATACCTTTTTCTCTCTTTCTTTCTTTCTTTCTTTTTTTTCTGGAAACACACTTCCTACTTTCCTTTAGCAACCAGGAACTAACTTTTATATTAGCATTTTATAGATTGGTGAGCATAAATACCAGCGTTAATTTCTAAAACCCTTGCTTTCTTAGAACATTTTAGGAAGGCACCAAACATTATTCATGTATAGTCCCAAATCTCTTTAGTTTCTCTGTAAAAGGAAATTAGTGTTTAGTAGTAAATGTTTCAAAATCTTATTTTATTTGGAAATGACCTAACTATTCAATAGACTTCCAACACTTTGCACACTTGGCACAACCCTTAGAAATTTAAGTTACACCAATCTGGAGAGACTATTTTAGACAGGTATTTCTAAAGAATAATTATTCTTAATAGGGTTTATATAAAAGCTCATATCTCATCTACATTTTTTAGAAGTTTCTTCACTCGAGGTAATTTCCTTGTTGACAAACTTGTAACAGATATAATATTTAACTTATATTAAACCTAAGGTGAGGTAAGGTAAGGTGAAGTCGCTCAGTCGTGTCTGACTCTTTGCGACCCCGTGGACTGTAACCTACTAGGCTTCTCCATCCATGGGATTCTCCAGGCAAGAATACTGGAGTGGATTGCCATTTCCTTCTCCAGGGGATCTTCCCGACCCAGGGATCAAACCCGGGTCTCCCGCATTGGAGGCAGATGCTTTAACCTCTGAGCCACCAGGGAATCCCTTATATTAAACCTAGGTACAATGAAAATATTCTACTTAATGTTAATTACTCTAAGACATGTCTATATTAGCTAGGTCAACAAACAAACATTAATATCAGGTATTTAATACTGAATATTTCCCAGTTCACATGAACCTGGAATTTACTGTTTACTTTAGAATTATTTTATTTGTAAGCACTTACCTTTTTTTAAGCCAAATAAATAGAGCTCATTTACAAATTAACCTCAAAAATATTACC
>SJYR01001560.1:400483-421328 GCA_006410655.1 Kobus ellipsiprymnus | reverse complement strand
GGGTGGAGTGGGGGGGCGGTGGTTCCCTGATACATAAGTCCTGCATCAGTTCTAGGGAACAAATGGAGAAGGGACACTTGTTCTTCAGTAATTTAGTGGGGAGGAAGGAGGCAAGTGTATACAGGCGTATGCCATTCAAATAGATAACTTCAGGGTAATTTTGTTAATAACTGTAGACATAAAGATTGTTATGATAGCACTGAAAGAAAAAGGACATTGTTTTAAAAGTTCAGGTCAGTTGTTTTGAGTCAGGTTTTGAAAAATAAGTATTTTGCCGAGTGAAGTAAGAAAGAAAATACATCGTGAGCAGAGGGACTAGAATATGTAAATAGCAATGATAGTAATAACGGTCACAAAAATAACGATAAACACATAGTGCTTGTCAAGAACTGTTTTAAACCCTCAATATATGTTATTTAATCTTAATCGTAATCATGTGAAGTAGATGATAACTCTTTAATAGAGAAGGAAACTAACACAGAGGTATTAAGCACGTTGTAGAGACTCATAGCTGGTGTACAGTACGCTAGAATTTAATCTCAAGCAGTCTGCCTCTTACTCCATGCTGTTGTTCTAAGGAACGAAAGCAAGAGGCTATATTTAATACTTTTCTTTTTTCCAGTTTCAAGCTTCAGACATAGAAAAGGCTTTCTGAATTATAACACATTAAAAATTTTTTTTATTTATTTATTTTAATCGGAGGCTAATTACTTTACAATATTGTAATGGTTTTTGCCATACGTTCACATGAATCAGCCAGGGTGTACCCCCCTTCCCACCTCCCTCCCCATCCCATCCCTCAGGTCATCCCAGTGCACCAGCCCTGAGCAGGGGGATTCGTTACCACTGTTACCACCTTGGGAAGCCCACGCTGCACCAGACACTTAAGTCCGGGGCCCATGCTCACTTGCCGGCTGCTTAGGCCCCGGGATTCAGGATGGTGGGGCGGTCGTCAGGTCGTTTCTGACTGCGTGGTGGAGAGTGGGAGAGCATGACAGATGGAGGGACCGCGAAATGCAGAGGCTTGTAGGTCGGACTAGCCGGAACCCCGGTACAACTTCTCTGTTTTCCTTTAGAAGCCAGATGCGGTGGGTCCAGAGTCAGGCCTGCAGTGTTGCTGCCTGAGAAGTTGGCAGCACACTAAATTTGTTGGCAATTTGTTATACAAGTAATGAGATGTTTGAATCGCAGGTAGGAGGTAGTTTTACTAAAATCTAAAGACGCTCCAACTAGTTGCAGAGAAGAGAACAGACTATAGGAGTAAACGGGGGGAGGGGCAGCAGGAGGTATGGGATGATTAATTGTGGTAGCCTAATTGAGTATTCATGGACCAGAGGGACTGCCCTCGATGTCTCAGGAATTCTGGATCCATTTTTGGAGACGGGCCAAGCCAAACTGGGTCTTGGTGACAGAAAGGAAGCAGTGAGGGATGACCCTTAGTGTTTTGGCCCTAGTAGATGAAGGGATGGAAGAAGGCCCATCAACTGGATGGGGACCTTAGCAGCAGATTAATTTTCCTTGGAAATATTGTTTGTTTTTGCTCTGTTAAGAGTCTGAGATGTTTCAGTGAAGACTGAATGTAGGCAACGAGTGGGCAGGTCTGGAAAACTGGGAAGGTGTTCAGGAATGGAAATTTTCAAAAGTGATGACCGTTGTGTGGAGCCGTGGATCACATTTAGGAGGGGAAGGCAGGTTATAGTAGGCATATTAGTAGGTCAGGAAGATGGGTGTGCCCTGAGGAGTGATTCTTTTGCTCAGGGCCTGGATATGTTAGTGGGCATTGCGAACCCAAGTGAAGTAGAGAAGTGGCAGAGGGAACCTTGTAAGAGAAGTCAACCTGTCAGGTGGCCAAGGCTTGTGTGAGATGAGTGGAGGAAAAATGGCTGAGGAGACCCAGGAGTAATTGAGACAAGAAGGCCGTGAGGCTGGGGCTACTGCTTATTTAGTACTATATGGCTTCTTCAGGATTTTGTGATGAGTTTTGATGGGATCTGGGATGTTTTAGTTTCGCTAGTGGATAAGGTCTGGGGCAGATGCATTTATGAGTCACTATGTCTGGCTTAAAGCTCAACATTCAGAAAACTAAGATCGTGGCATCCAGTCCCATCACTTCGTGCCAAATGGATGGGGAAACAATGGAAACTGACAGACTTTATTTTCTTGGACTCCAAAATCACTGCAGATGGTGACTGCAGCCATGAAATTAAAAGATGCTTGCTCCTTGGAAGAAAAGCTATGACCAACCTAGACAGCATGTTAAAAAGCAGAGACATTACTTTGCCAACAAAGGTCAATCTAGTCAAGGCTATGGTTTTTCCAGTAGCCATGTGTGGATGTGAGAGTTGGACTATAAAGAAAGCTGAGCAGTGAAGAACTGATGGTTTTGAACTGTGATATTGGAGAAGACTCTTGAGAGTCCCTTGGACTGCAAGGAGATCAAACCAGTCAATCCTAAAATAAATCAGTCCTGACTATTCATTGGAAGGACTGATACTGAAATTCCAGTACTTTGGCCACCTGATGCAGAGAACTGACTGACTAGAAAAGACCCTGCTGGAAAAGATTGAAGGTGAGAGGAGAAGGGGATGACAGGATGAGATGGTTGGATGGCATCACCAACTCAAAGGACATGAGTTTGAGTCCACTCTGGGAGTTGGTGATGGACAGTAAAGCCTGCCGTGCTGTAGTCCATGAGGTCGCGAAGAGCTGGACTCGACTGAACGACTGGACTGAACTAAAGTGATGTCTTGGGAGATTTTTAGGACTGGGTTTTTTACAAAGGTTGAGTGGAGAGACGTGTTGTGGTTGAAAGGCAAAGCTGGCGGTAAAGAAGTTGAAGAGAGTTGTGGGAATGTGAAATTCATGTCTGGTTTTACGGTGGTAAATATGGAAGGAAGGACTGGTGTCAGGTGGCCAGATTGCAGGCCAAGCCCAGAGTTTAGATGGCATCTGTGTGCACCGCCACCCCTTCCACCTAGTGGCTGCTGAGGGCTGAACACATTGGTTAATGGGCTATGAGGAGACAGAGGCATCTGTTGCACCAAGGCCTGGCATCTTCTCTCAGGTTGGGAGCTCTGGTGGAGAATATCTGGAATGGATTTGTACGGACATGGATTGTGGGTTCTCAGAGGGATAATGTTCAAGCTTTCATCTGTCCCCTTCATGACAGGGTGGTGTGACCTTTCCAGATGTTGCTGTGCGCTTCTCCCAGAGGGAATGGAGGCTCCTTGATGAGACTCAGAGACGCCTGTATCTGGATGTGATGCTGGAGAACTACACACTTATATCCTCACTGGGTAAGACTCAGCCTCCCCAGTGACCTGGGCTGAGCTCTGTATCCTGCCTCATCCCACCTTTCTGAAGGAGGTGCTCTGTCCTCACGCGGTATAGGCACTGCTAGTTTCCCCAGTTTTCTGTGTAGTTGTGGTAGGTAGAAGGCTGGGGTATTGGCACTCCCCTCTTTTCTCTCCAACCCCAATCCTTGCTGTACTGAACTCTAATAGGGCAAGTGATTTGGTTATACATATATATGTATACATCCATGTGTTTTCAGTTCTTTTTCATTAAATAGTTTACTATAAGTTTATTGAATATGGTTCCCTGTGCTATACAGTAAATCATTGTTTATTGTATACATGGTAGTGTGCATCTGTTAATCCCATACTCCCAGTTTATCCCTCCCTCACTTCTGCTTTGGTAACTATGAGTTTGTTTTATCAGAGTCTGTGTCTATTTTGTAAATAAAGTTCATTCGTACTATTTTGTTTTAGATTCTACATATAAGTGATATCATATATATTTGTTTTTCTCTGACTTACTTCCCTTAGTATGATAACTTCTAGGTTCATCCATGTTGCTGCAAATAGCATTTCATTCTTTTTATGTCCCTCCCAGACACAACTCACACCTTGAGGCTTTGGGATCTTAGTTCCCTGACCAGGGATTGAACTTAGGCCCCAACAGTGAAAGTGCCCAGTCCTAACTACTGGACCTCCAGGGAATTGGCTGTAATTGCTTTTTGACCATTTTATTATAATATGCTTCAGTGAAGTTTTTGATTGAACCTGTGAGCCTCATGTATCTGGATGTGTACTCTTTTCTCTCTAGTTAGAAAAATTTCAGTCATTGTTTCTTTAAATGTGCTTGCTACCCCTTTCTTTCTGTCTGCTCTTTCCAGGACTCTGAAAATACAAATAATGTTTTGCTTTATGTTTCATAATCCGTGTATGTTTTCTTCACTTCATCTTTCTCTCTTTTTTCTCCTCACTGGATAATTAAAACACCTGTTTCCAAGTTCCTAGATTTTTACTTTGGCTTAATAAAATTTGGCTGTTGATACTGTCTTCATTGTGCTTTATTTCATTGTATTCTTCAGTAGCAGAATTTGTTTGGGTCCATTTGTTTGTTTGCTTTCTTTTTTAAAACACATTTTTATTTGGTTAGTTTTTGTTGCAGTGAGCGGGGACTGATCTTCCTTGTGGTATGTAGGTTTCTCATTGCAGTGGTTTCTTTTCTTGTGGAGCACAGACTCTAGGAGCATAGGCTCAGTAGTTGTGCAGGGGCTCAGTTGCTACGGGCCATGTAGAATCTTCCTGGACCAGAGATCTTTGACAGGTGGACTCTTAAAGACTGGACCACCAGGAAAGCTCTTTTTTGTTTGTTTTAAATGAGTGTCATCATTGTATTACTAAGATAAACATTATGCCCAACAGATGAAGGTAATTTTACCAACTCAGAATTTTTGCAAGTACATGAAATTTCCATTTTTATTGTATGGTTTTCTCAGACTAGTCAGATGATTTCTTACATATATTCCAGAGTAACTGCTTTGGAATGATTTTTCAATAGCCATAACATAAGAATGTACCAAGGACTTTCAATCTAAACAGAATTCCAAGTGACTGATTTTTAGTTAAACAAGGTAAGAAATATGGAGGCTCAACAGGGAGGGTATATTTGTATACATATGGCTAATTTACTTTGTTGTATAGCAGAAATTAATACAACATTGTGAAACAATTACCCCCCCAAAAAAGACTGATAATATCAGATTATTGATACTATCCTTTTTCAACAGATATTTATACTCTTCTTCTAATACACCAGTTATATGTTTGAACATTCAAAACACAAAGACAGCACAAAAAGACAATAAAAGCTAAAGCCCCTAGTCATAATTTTTTGACAGAAACTTAAGTATCTTTCCTGCAAATCAACTGGGTCTCCCATATTTCCATCTAGTTTTCACTTAGTTAAAAATAGATGTCTAAGGCATATTCATTGCAAAGAAACAGAGGAAGACGATAGAATGGGAAAGACTAGAGATCTCTTCAGGAAAATTAGAGATACCAAGGGAATATTTCATGCAAAGATGGGCTCAATAAAGGACAGAAATGATACAGACCTAACAGAAGAAGAAGATATTAAGAAAAGGTGGCAAGAATACATGGAAGAACTATACAAGAAAGATCTGCATGACCCAGATAACCACGATGGTGTGATCACTCACCTAGAACCAGATATCCTGGAATGTGAAGTCAAGTGGGCCTTAGGAAGCATCACTATGAACAAAGCTAATGGAGGTGATGGAATTCCAGTTCAGCTATTTCAAATTTTGATTAAGAAGACGTGGCAACAATACACAGAAGAACTATACAAAAAAGATCTGCATGACCCAGATAACCACGATGGTGTGATCACTCACCTAGAACCAGACATCCTGGAATGTGAAGTCAAGTGGGCCTTAGGAAGCATCACTATGAACAAAGCTAATGGAGGTGATGGAATTCCAGTTCAGCTATTTCAAATTTTGAAAGATGGTGCTGTGAAAGTGCTGCATTCAATATGCCAACAAATCTGGAAAACTCAGCAATGGCCACAGGACTGGAAAGTCCGTTTTCATTCCAAACCCAAAGAAAGGCAATGCCAAGAATGTTCATACTACTGCACAATTGCACTCATCTCACAGGCTAGCAAAGTAATGCTCAAAATTCTCCAAGCAAGGCTTCAGCAGTACATGAACTTTCATATGTTCAAGCTGGATTTAGGAAAGGCAGAGGAACTATATAGATCAAATTGCCAACATCTGTTGGATCTTAGGAAAAGCTAGTGAATTCCAGAAAAACATCTACTTTTGCTTCATTGACTATAACAAAGCCTTTAACTGTGTGGATCACAACAAATTGTGGAAAATTCTTCAAGAGATGGGAACCCAGACCACCTTACCTGCCTCCTGAGAAATCTGTATGCAGGTCAAGAAGCAACAGTTAGAACTGGACATGGAACAACAGACTGGTTCCAAATTGGAAAAGGAGCACATCAAGGCTGTATTCTGTCACTCGGCTTATTTAACTTCTATGCAGAGTACATCATGCAAAATGCCAGGCTGGATGAAACACAAGCTGGAATCAAGATTGCTGGGAGAAATATCAGTAACTTCAGATATGCAGATGATACCACCATTATGGCAGAAAGCGAAGGGGAACTGAGGAGCCTCTTTATGAAAGTAAAGAGAAGAGTGAAAAGGCTGGCTTAAAACTCAGCATTCAGAAAACAAAGATCATGGCATCAGGTCCCATCACTTCATGGTAAATAGATGGGGAAACTAGAAACAGTGACAAACTTTATTTTGGGGGGCTCCAAAATCACTGCAGATTGGTGATTGCAGCCGTGAAATTAAAAGATGCTTGCAAAACTATGACCAACCTAGACAGCATATTAAAAAGCAGAGACCTTACTTTGCCAACAAAAGTGCGTCTAGTCAAAGCTATGGTTTTTCCAGGAGTCATGTGTGGATGTGAGAGTAGGACCATAAGAAAAGCTGAGCACTAAAGAATGGATGCTTTTAAACTGTGGTTTTGGAGAAGACTCTTGAGAGTCCCTTGGGCTGCAAGGGATCAAACCAGTCAATCCTAAGGAAAATCAGTCCTGAATAATCATTGGAAGGCCTGATGCTGAAGCTGAAGCTCCAATACTTTGGCTACCTGGTACAAAGAACTGACTCACTGGAAAAGACCCTGATTCTGGAAAAGTTTGAAGGCAGGAGGAGAAGGGGATGACAGAGGACGGGATAGTTGGACGGCATCACCTACTCGATAGACACGAATTTGAACAGGCTCCAGGAGTTCATGATGGACAGGGAAGCCTGACGTGCTGCAGCCTATGGGGTCACAGAGTCAAACACGACTGAGTGACTGAACTGAACTGAGCTGAAGGTGTATACTTCATATATATACCATCTTGGTTCTCATAAATTTCGTTATTCAAGTTTTTAATACCCATAGAAGTCCAAAGGTGTAAGAATACATAAACTGTTCTGGTAATAGGTGAGAGCAGACTGTAAAATCGTAAGTTGTATGTGCTATTTCAGCGTAGTAGAATGTCTTCTTTTGGAGACCAAGTAGAATAATTCTGCTAAAAGATCAGTGCAATAAAGACAGTCAGTGTAGAAACAGCCTTTCCCATGTGTTAGTTGACACTCTGCTGGTATTAAGAGGATATAGTTGTTCTGTGTCTGCATGAAAGTGTTTGATTATAAATATGTGTAATGATCTTGTATTGTTCCATTTCTTATTTTGATATGTCTTCTTAGCTCCCTGTTGTATCGTATTAAGAATCCCATCAATGATATGATAGGGATTTCTGACATGTTCATTTATCAATTTATCTGTTGATTCTTCCCATCTGAGTGCTTTTTTGGAGAGTGGGCATACCAGAACCTCCAATATCACTGGTTGAAAGTGTGGGGTGATTCTTCAGTCCTGTTCCTCTCAGCCAACCTTCATGAGTTCAGTGAGTGCTGATATCGTTAGTCACTTAGTCATGTCCGACTCTTTACGATACCATGAACTGTAGCGCAACAAGCTCCTCTGTCCATGGAGTTCTCCAGGCAAGAATACTGGAGTGGGTTGCTGTTTCCTTCTCCATGGGGTCTTCCCAACCTGGGCACTGAACCAAGGTCTCTCACATTGGAGGCAGAGTCTTTACTGGCCGAGCCACCAGGGAAGACCTGCTTTTTCATTTTTGTCTCTTTGTTAAACAACTTGTTTTGTTTATGTATTGTTTACCTTACTTTGTTGAATTTTTGCTTTGTTGTTGCTTCACTGAACTGTGGTCAAACAATTATTTTGAACTTTTTGACCCTTTGTAGGTCTCCATTTCCTTGGGTGTGGTTTCTGATAAATTATGGTATATTTCTGCATTGGTTTCATGTTTCTTTGATTTTTTGTGTGTTTCCTGTAGCCTTGCATTTCTTTATGCTGATTTGATGGTGTAGTCATTTCTTCTAGGCTTCACATTACAGTTTTTGATGTGGAAAGATCTCAATCTGTGGTGGATTCAAGTTTAGGCTGTGGCCATTCTGGCTCTGTGGAAGGCCCAGCTATGTTGTTTTCTGTGCAGCTTCTTCACCTGAAGTCAGTGGCAGTAAAGATAATCAAGATTCCTCAATCAGCAAGGTTGCGGGTGTCTAAAGTGGTGGAGAAGGCTGCCAGGGAACTCCTGATCTCTTTTTCTCACAGAGGACTTTGTCACCAAGGGGATCCTTCTTGGTGCCCTATCGACTGTTGGGTACCTGATTGGTTGTAGTAGCACTGGTGTCTGAGGTGTGTGCATCTGGTGAGGATCCACAGACCTGGGGTGTTGTATACAGGCACTTTCGGGCTGACAGTGGTTCTGGGGTCCGGGTGATTGGATAGCCTCAGCAACCTTGGCTTTGGTTTGAGATGTGTGGCTGTGTAGAGAGCAGCCATGGAATCTGCCTGGCTGCACATGCAGACAGTGGCTGTGGTTCTGTCAAACTGGCATGTCTAGAGCCAAGTTGTTTCTAGTGTCTGAGACACAGGAGTACATGGTGCAGGGGTGGAGTCGGGGTCTGGAATGCTGGCACAGGTTTAGGAGGTATGGCAGCCCTGCTTCTGGGTCAGCACAGCAGCTCCTGCTGAGGGTGTTGACCAGTTCCTTCATACTCACCAGGGCATCCACTCTGACCATGAGTGTCAGATAACTCAGTGGCAAAAGTTGCAGTGTCCTCTAGAGCAGGCAGCTCTGTCTTCTGCAGCAGAGGCCACTGGGACTCCAGTGGCCCCTGCCCTGTGGCTGAGAGAAATAGCCCAGGGGCAGCCCAGCCCTCATTTCCTAGTCATTTCCAGATGTCTCTTTTAAGACACTTGCCAGTGATCCATTCTGTGTGCTTCTTCCTTTTGTTATGTTTCACTGTGGTGGCGGTGGTGGTGGCGGTCAACAGTTAGGTTGTGTCCTGCTCTTTACAACCTCCTGGACTGCAGCACTGCAGACTCCTCTGTCTTCCACTGTCTTCTGGAGTTTGCTCAAATTCATGTCCATTGAGCCAGTGATGCTAACCATCTTATCTTCTGCCGCCCCTTTCTCCTTTTGCCTTCAATTTTCCCTATCATCAGGGTTTTTCCAGTGAGTTGGCTCTTTGTATCACGTGGCCAAAGTATTAGAACTTCAGCTTTAGCATCAGTCCTTCCAATGAGTATTTAGGGTTGATTTCCTTTAGGATTGACTAGTTGGATCTTCTTGCAGTCCACGGTATTCTCAAGAGTATTCTCCAACACAATTCAAAAGCATCAGTTCTTTGGCACTCAGCCTTCTTTATGGCTCAACTCTCACTTCCATACATGATTATAAGAGTCAATTCTTCACTGGACTCTTGTGTCTTCCAAGGCTGATTAATGTCCTTCATGGACAGCTGTTTATGTTTCATTGATGGTGAAGGGTGGTATCCCCTATTATACTATTTTATTGATGTCACTCTGCTTGTGCTCTTTCCTGGGTCTGCTGTAATGCTGAGTTGCTCTGGAACGCTACTAGCCTTTCCTTTATTCTTTTTTTTTTTTTCCCCTTCAGTGCTCCATGTACCCAGTAATTGCGGTTATGACTTTCTTAGGGAAAGGAATCCTTTGTGCATAATGGGATGGACATGACTCTAGCCATGGCACGGTGAGCTCAGTGGGCCTGGTCCTGCTGAATTATAGCTGGGGAGACTGTGACATCAGGGCATTGTTAAAAATATACCAGGAAACTGTCGTTGTTCAATGAAAACTTTGGTACTATTGCCAGTGACCACACCCCATTTCTACCTTTACTCCTCCACTGTTGACTTTTTGCTGACCTGTCATTTCTGTTACTTTGTCATTTCTGCTATGACTTCCAGCACAGGGATCATCTCCACCTCTCTGGACTCAAAATCTTACCTGTTTCTCTTACCACGCTTTCTCTATTACTCTCTGAACTTTGCCCATCGTGCATCACGCTGTGAGGTGTGAATATATGCTTAAATTGACCTTGAAAAGCAAATGATTTGTGATTGTGTTTTTGTGTCCATGATCACACCCTTCTACTGAGCTTCACCTCAGTAGTAGAAAAGGTCCTACAGGAAGCTGTGGACAGAGAAGCAAGCACTAGACCCTGCTTCTTTTCCTTGTGTCACACTCTACTTTTGTATCCTTTTCTTGTTGAGGTCTCCACCAGTTTCAGACCCAGTAATGCACAGCAGCTGCTGCTTAAACTGATTTCCAACTCCCTAGTCTTAAAAACTATCCCATTTCTTTGAAGGTCATTCTTATATGAAATGGCTATACATTTATGGTGAACTAGCTCCCTCCCTATGAAGTCAACATGCACTTCACTAGTGTTTCTTTGCATTCAGGTTGCTGCTGTGGAGCAGAAGGTGAGGAGGCATCCTATGAAAAAACTGTTCCTGTAGGAGTCTCACGGACTGGATCTCCCACAGCAGTTCCATTTTCTCAGAAGACCCATCCCTGTGAGAACTGTAGTACAGTCTTGAGATATGTTTTCCACTTGGTGGAGCAGCAGGGAACACAGTGCAGCCAAAAACTGTTGAGGTGTGGGGCATGTGCAAAAAAATTTTATATGCCTTTGAGAAGCTGTGTACATGAGGCTTTATCTTTTAAGAGCCCCAGATTCCATGTGTCAGGGAAGCTTACTTCTGGGAAAATCCTGGCCAGCATGGGACATCTGCAGGCCACTTATACTGTGGAGGAGCTGAATACAGCCACCCAGTACAGATCAACTTCACCAAGCAGAAGTCATCATACCTCCGGAGAGTGCGAGAAAGCCTTCAGCCCTAAACACACACTTGTTCAGGACTGGAGTGTCTACACTGAAAGGCCATGTTTTGTGTGCAGGGAATGTGGGAAAACATTCAGGTACAAATCAACGTTTATTATGCACCAGAGAGTTCATCCTGGGGAAAGACTTCATTTGTTTATCAAAAGTGGCAAATCTTTTAGACAAAACTCAACTGTCAATCAGGATAAAAAAATTAATACTCATTCAGGATCAGAGAAGTGCAGCAAATGTGGGAAGTCCTTAAGCCACAAGTCAGTCCTCGTTTCTCCCCAGAGATTGCACAATGGAGAGAATAGTTCTGTGTGCAGTGACTGTGCAGAGTCTTTTTACCACAGCTTTGTGTTCATTGGACATAAGAGAGTATTTTCTGGAGAACGTCCTTATAGGTGTAGTGACTGTGTGAAATCTTTTACATGTAGATCTGCCCTCATTTATCATAAGAGCTCTCACACAGGAGAAGGACCTTATGAGTGCAGTGAATGTGGGAAATCCTTTACCACTAACTGTATCCTCCGATCTCATCAGAGATCTCACACTGGAGAAAAGCCTTATAAATGCCTTGAATGTGAGAAATCTTTTACCTCTATCAATGCTTTCCAATATCATCAGATATCTCACACTGGAGAAAAGCCTTATAAATGCAGTGAATGTGGAAAACGCTTCATCTCTAACTTCAACCTCTGTTATCATCAGAGATCTCACACAGGAGAAAAGCCTTATAAATGCTATGAATGTGGGAAATCTTACACCTCTACCACCGGTCTCCAATATCATCAGAGATCTCACACTGGAGAAAAGCCTTATAAATGCAGTGAATGTGGAAAATGCTTCACCTCTAACTTCAACCTCCGTATTCATCAGAGATCTCACACAGGAGAAAAGCCTTATAAATGCTATGAATGTGGGAAATCTTATACCTCTAACAATGCTTTCCAATATCATCGGATATCTCACACAGGAGAAAAGCCTTATAAATGCTATGAATGTGGGAAATCTTTTACCTCTACCAGCGCTCTCCAATATCATCAGAGATCTCATACTGGAGAAAGGCCTTACAAATGCAGTGAATGTGGGAAATCTTTTATGTCTAGATCCTCATTCATTTGTCATAATAGATCTCACACAGGAGAAAGACCTTATGAGTGCAGTGAATGTGAGAAATCTTTTACCTCTAAGCCTTCCCTCAGATATCATCAGAGATCTCACCAAAGGCCTTATAAGTGCAATGAATGTGGGAAGTCTTTTATTACCAGTTCCCATCTCCATCGTCATCAGATAATTCACACTGAAGAAAAGCCTTATGTATGTGATGAGTGTGGAAAATCTTTTATTACTCCTGCTGTTTTTCATTACCATCAAAAAATTCATTCTAGTGAATGGCCGTATAGGTGCAGTGAGTGTGGGAAATCTTTTACCTCTAAATTCAACTTTCATTATCATCAGGGGATTCATTCTGGAGACAGGTCTTATGTAAGGTGCAATGAATGCAAGAAATCATTTACTACTATCAGTTCTCTCCATAATCATCAGAGAGTTCATTCTGGAGAAGGACCTCATGAGTGCAGTGAATGTGGGAAATCTTTCATGTCTAGGTCAGCCCTCAAGTGTCATCAGAAATCACATGCAAGTGAAAGGCCTTTTGAGTGTAGTGAATGTGGGAAATCCTTTATCTTTAGGAGTACCTTAGTTAAACACCAGAGAGTTCACACAGGGGAAAGTGCTTATGTGTGTACTGAGTGTGGGAAATCTTATAATAGTAAGTGTAGCCTTATTGAACACCAGAATATTCACAAAGGTCAAAGGCGTTATGAATGCAGGGAATGTGGAAAATCTTTTAACTTTAACTCTGCCTTGTACTATCATAAGAAAACTCACACTGGAGAAAAGCCTTACAAATGCATTGAATGTGGAAAATCTTTTATTACTAATTACCTCCTCCGTGTTCATCAGAGAGCCCACACTGGAGAAAAGCCTTTTGAGTGCAGTGAATGTGGGAAATCTTACACCCTTAGTTACCACCTTCGTTGTCATCTTAGAATTCATACTGGAGAAAGCCCTTACAAATGCACCAAATGTGGGAAATCTTTTCCCACTAATTACCAGCTCCGTATACATCTGAGAAGACACACTGGAGAAAAGCCTTATGAGTGCAGTGAATGTGGGAGATCCTTTAGCAGCAAAGCTGGCCTCCATTATCATCAGAGTGCTCACACTGGAGAAAGGCCTTATGAGTGTGGTGATTGTGGGAAAGCCTTTGTCCAGAGATATCATCTCATTATACACCAGAGAGCTCACACTGGAGAAAGGCCTTATGAGTGCACTGAATGTGGGAAATCTTTCACTCATCTCAAAAGCCTCTATTATCATCAGGGAGTTCACTGTGGAGAAAGGCCTTTTAAATGTAGTGAATGTGGGAAATCTTTTATTAACACCGCTAAACTGCACTCTCATAAGAAAGGTCACACTGGAGAAAGGCCTTAGGAATGCACTTAAATACAGGAAATCTTTTATGAGCAAGTCACTTTGAACATTTGAGAGTTTACCCTAGAGGAAGGCCTAAATGTACAGGGAATGTGCAATTTCCTTGTTGAGTATGGGGACACTGGAGGAAATTGAGGGGCGATTGGTCTGAATTGAATCTCATTTCGAGTGTTTCTGAGAGCAGCATGAATCTTTATTCCTTATTCAGATTAGAGATTATAGAGTATTGAGGCACTATTGAAAGGTATGTATTCTCCAAGTCTAAAAGAACCGTGTTTCCTGATGTCCACAAATCTTTGAGCTAATCTCATTATTTGTATGACCACTGGGTCCAAGGGAAACCACAACTGGTACAGAAACTCTGGTTTAGTAGGGAGTGGGGGAAATTGCAGGCAACTTGATGGAATATGCCTCTCCTAAAAGTGCATCCTAATGTTTATATGACATTGACTTGGCAGTATCAGTTTATATGCTGATTCTAGTGAATTTCACTTCAAGGACCTTACTGCAGAGGCAGGAAAGGAAAAGGGGATGTGACTCTTGTGATCTAGGCAGCATTCCTGCTGACTCAGGCAGAAATGTACTTCATTGTCCCCATCTTCGCTACCAGATAGAAGACTATCTCCAGAGGATATGAGGAGTGTGTTGGTGGGTTCAGCATACAGTTGCAGAACCTTTTTTTCCAAAAAGAGTAGGACATACAGGTGTTTTTTGTTTTTTTTTTTTTCTTTCCATTTTGAGCCAATCTTCAAAGCTATATCAAAGCATAATTTACATTCACCAAACTGCAGCCATGAAGTCAGACCACTGCTTCTTGGTGGGAAACCAATGACAAATCTAAACAGTGTCCTGAAAAGCAGAGACATTACTCTGCCGACAAAGATGTGTATGGCCAAGGCTATGGTGTCCCCAGTGGTCACTTACGGTTATGAGAGCTGGACCATAAAGAAGGCAGAATGACAAGGAATTGATGACTTCAAAATGTGGTGCTAGAGAAGACTCCTGAAAGTCTTTTTCACAGCAAGGAGATCCAACCTTGAATATTCACTGGAAGGACTGATGCTGAAGCAAGTTTTCACCCAGGTATGAACCTCTTGAGTCCTGATAATGCCCATATCTGTTAATGGTATGTTGACCTCTCCTTGCCCTTCCCACCTCTCCAATAACCATTGATGTACTTTCCCCTAGAATAGATAACATGTGCATTTTCTTGAATGTATCTGATTGGAGTCATAAACGGCTTACTATTTTTGTTTTCCTTTGTTTCATAATTGTTTCAGATTCATCCATGATATATACAAGTATCTCATCTCTTTAGTTTTTGATGAGTAGCATTCTTATATTTAGATGTACAACTGTTTATCCATTCATCTTTTTCTGAGCCTTTAGGTTATTTCTAGGTTTTCATTCTTGAAAATAAAGCTGCTGTAAACATTTGTGTTATTTCTTTATGTGGATGTATGTTCCTTTTATTGATAACTCAGGGGTATGTCTGAGTCACTTTGGTACATGAATTTTAACACCTGATGAAACTAAGAAACTCATTTAAAATGACTGTTCCCCTTTCCATTTCCATCTGCATTGTAGGAGTTCCAGTTTCTCAACATCTGTACCAATCATTAATATCAGTCCTTTTAATAAGTGAGTCGAGCTCTCTCTGAGCTTTCAATTGGTTTTTCTACATTCCCCTAGAGATGCATGATTTTTGAGCATTTTTAATGTGCTGTTTACTAGCTGTATATCTTCTGTATAATTGCTGATCATATCATTTGCCTTTTTTAATATGTGTCATCCCTGTTCCCATCACTTAAGTCTAGGCATTCAGTGAAACAATAAACCTAGCCCTGCTTTGTAGCTTTTGCAATTTTTAAAATTCTTAGGTTGTGAAAGTGGGATATACTCAGGGAAGGAGCTGATAAATTCTGCTTGGGTCCTCTGGGTGTTCAGTGGAAAACTAAACTTAGCATCCAGTTCCTTATGTTGTTCAGTCACTCAGTCGTGACTGACTCTGAAACCCCATGAAGTGCAGCACGCTAGGCTTCCCTGTCTCACCATCTCCTGATATGGGCTTCTTACGTTCTGAATGCTCTCTTCAAGGTTCTTGTCATCTTTCTCTGTTTGTAATTATTGACTCATGGCATCAGGTATTTTCCCTCTGTGAAACCACTTGGGGAGCTTTTTCAGAGACTCCAGTTGGTTGATGGGGCCACTGTGGGTCTCTCCATCCCTGGTGAGACTTCTCAGGAAAACTAGAGCCCAGGAAGTTCCCCAGTGGAACCTGATGTGGGCTTTTTGTCCAAGGCCCACATTCTCCAAACCACTGGCCATGTTTGATTGGAGGTGGCATCTCAGGAGAGGGAAAGGGATGAGCCAGGTATGGTGCAGAGCAGGAGGTGGCAGGAAGGTAGTGGTGGTCATGGGGACCCAGGAGAAACCTAGGTGTGTTGGCACCCACCAAGGGAATTTAGGTAGGACCATTCAGGCTGAGTAACCAATTCTCTTGGGGTGAGGTTACCAGGGCTCATCCCTATGGTGATGTGCTGCCCAAAGTCACAGATCCCTCTTGCCCTTGGAGGTACCTGAGCAATCCAGGATAGTGAGGGCAGGATGCAGTCTTGTTGATCTGCTGACAGGCCCCACCTTGTGCCCAACATGTATGGTGTAAACACCAAAGATTTCCTCGATGATACAAAAATACAAGGCTTAGCCTCTGAGGTCAGAATCAAGAGTTTCATTCTTTGGAGCAAAGTGGAGACTCAATCTTCATGTTGATTAGGTTGTCCAAGCTATATTATTAAGGGAGAAATTAATGTCAGACAAGAAAGCACAAATCAGGAACTTTAGTACTAAGCAGGATAAGTGGCAATAAAAAACTACATGTAGCCATCAGTTTGAAACTCCAGGAAATCAAGGATTAAAGATTAAAAACTACATGTAGACATCATTTTGAAATTAAAGGAAATAAAATATTTAAAAGTCCTGAAATGACTTCTTGTGGTGCAGTGGTTAACAATTCACCAATTTCAGATTGGGTGAAATTGGTCTTACAGTGCAGGTGGCATGGGGTGGGTTCCCTGGTCCTGGAAGATCCCATATGCCACAGGGCAACTAAGCCTGTTCTCCAGAACAAGAGAAACTAATGAGAAGCTCTCTCATCACAACTAGAGAGCAGCCCCTGCTTGCTGCAATTTAGAGAAAGCACGAAGCAACAAAGACCGCCACCGCAGCCACCACCCCCCAAAAAAGAAAGAAGTTGAGCGGGACTCCCCTGGTGGGCCAGTGTTTGGAAATCTGCCTGTCAACGCAGGGGACATGGGTTCTATCCCTGGTCTGGGAAGATGACACATGCCAGGGGCAGGTAAGTCCACAGGCCACAACCACTGAAGCCTGAACGCTTTAGAGCTTGCGCTCTGCAACACAAGCCTCCATAATGAGAACCCCTCCCACAGCAACTAGAGAGTAGCCCCCACCGGCTTCACCTAGAGAAAGCCTGGGTACAGTAACGAAGACCCACTGTAACCAATACTAAATAATCTTCAAAACTTGTTCAGGGAAAGTAAAGCCTTTTAAAGACAATCAGCTATACTCCAATGTAAAATAAAGAGTTTAAAAAATAAAGAGAAATAAAAACGGAATTTTTTTCCCCAGTAAGACTACCATCTTGGTTCATTTGGGGTGTTATAACAAAATACCACAGCCTTGTTATTTATTTATTTTATTTTTTTAATGAACATTTCTTTCTTATTAAGTTGGAGGCTGTGGAGTACCAGATCAAGATACCAGAATGGATGAGTTTTCTGATGGTAACCCACTTCCTGGATCTTGGTGCTTTCTTGCTGTATCCACATGCGATAGAAAGAGTTAGGGGTCTCTCTGGAGCTTCTTATAAAGGCATTAATACCACTTCCGAGGACTCCATCACCCTATAACTGAAGCATCTCTTAAAGACCCCACTTCTAATACTAGCACCTTTGGGACTGTTCTTTCAACACAACTTTTGGAGGAACAACTCAAACATTCAGACCATAGCATCTGTCTTGCAAGAAATGTGTAAATTTCATTAGAGATGATCAAAATTGTATAGGCCAAAAAGTACAATTAAAGAACAGCACTGAAGAAGGAATAAAGGTAAAGATATTTTTCTCGTTCTTAATTGATCTGATAACAATTTGAAATAGTAATACCAACAATACATTCTATTATGTATGCTTATGTGTATGCATATCCTGTATATGTATGCTTCTATGTAAGTAGAATTGTGTAGTCGCCCAGTGTGTCCGACTCACTGGTCGGATTGCAATACGCCAAGCTTCCCTGTCCTTTACCATCTTCACCAGAGCTTGCTCAAACTTGTCCATTGAGTTGGTGATGCTATCCAATCATCTCATCCTCTGTTGTCCCTTTCTCCTCCTGCTATCAATCTTTTCTAGCATCAGGGTCTTTTCCAACGAGTCAGTTCTTCATATCAGGTGGCCAAACCATTGGAGTTTCAGCTTCAGCACCAGTGCTTCCAGTGAATATTCAGGACTGATTTCCTTTCGGGTGGACTGGTTGGATCTCTGCCGTCCAAGGGACTCTCAAGAGTCTTCTCCAACACCACAGTTCAAAAGCATCCATTCTTTGGCACTAGGCTTTCTTTATACTCCAACTCTCACATCCATACATGACTACTGGAAAAACCATTGCTTTGACTAGATGGACCTTTGTTGGCAAAGTAATGTCTCTGCTTTTTAATATGCTGTCTAGGTTTGTCATAGCGTCTCTTCTAAAGAGTAAGCATCATTTAATTTCACAGCCGCAGTCACCATCTACAGTGACTTTGTGGAGTCCAAGAAAATAAAATCTGTCAATGATTCCATTGTTTCCCCATCTATTTGCCATGAAGTGATGGGACCTGATGCCATGATCTTTGTTTTTTGAATGTTGAGTTTTAAGCCAGCTTTTTCACTCTCCTCTTTCACCTATGTTAAGAAGCTCTTTAGTTCCTCTTTGCTTTCTGCCATAAGGGTGGTGTCATCTGCATAGCTGAGGTTATTGATATTTCTCCTTGCAGTCTTGATTCCAGCTTGTGCTTCAATCCAGCCCAGCATTTTCCATGATGTACTCTGCATGGAAATTAAATAAGCAGGGTGACAATATTCAGCCTTGATGTGCTCCTTTCCCAATTTTGAACCAGTCTGTTCCATGTCTGGTTCTGACTGTTGCTTCTTGACCTGCATACAGATTTCTCAGGACGCAGGTAAGGTGGTCTAGTATTCCCATCTCTTAAGAATTTTCCACAATTTGTTGTGATCCATAATGCCAAAGGCTTTCGTGTAGTCAATGAAGCAGAAGTAGATGTTTTTCTGGAATTCTCTTGTTTTTTCTATGATCCAACAGATGTTGGCAATTTGATCTGTGGTTCTTCTGCCTTTTCTAAATCCAGCTTGAACATCTGGAAGTTCTTGGTTCACACAGTGTTGAAGCCTAGCTTGGATAATTTTGNCTTGTTTTTTCTATGATCCAACAGATGTTGGCAATTTGATCTGTGGTTCTTCTGCCTTTTCTAAATCCAGCTTGAACATCTGGAAGTTCTTGGTTCACACAGTGTTGAAGCCTAGCTTGGATAATTTTGGTCATTACTTTGCTAACATGAGAAATGAATACAATTGTTCAGTAGTTGAACATTCTTTGGCACTGTCTTTCTTTGGGGTGGGGATGAAAACTGACCTTTTCCAGCCCTGTGGCCACTGGTGAGTTTTCCATATTTATTGGCCTATTGAGTGCAGCACTTTCACAGCATCATGTTTAAGGACTTGAAATAGCTCAGCTGGAATTCCTTCATCTCCACTAGCTTCGTTCGTAGTGATTCTTGGTAAGGCCCCCTTGACTTCACATTCCAAGATGTCTGGCTCTAGATTAGTGATCACACCATCATGGTTATCTGGATCATTAAGATCTTTTTTGTATGGTTCTTCTGTATGTTCTTGCTACCTCTTCTTAATATCTTTTTCTGTTAGGTCCATACCGTTTCTGTCCATTATTGTGCTCATCTTTGCATGAAATTTTCCCCCGGTATCCCTAATTTTCTTGAAAAGCTCTCTATTCTTTCCCATTCTGTTGTTTTTCTCTATTTCTTGGCACTGTTCACTTAAGATTTTATCTCTCCTTGCTATTATTTGGAACTCTGCATTCAAATGGGTATATCTTTCGTTTACTGCTTTGCCTTTCACATCTCTTCTTTTCTCAGCTATTTTTAAGGCGGCCTCAGACAACCATTTTGCCTTTTTGCCTTTCTTTTTCTTGGGTATGGTTTTGATCACTGCCTCCTATACAGTGTTACAAACCTCCATCCATAGTTCTCCAGGCACTCTATCAGATCTAATCCCTTCAATCTATTTGTCACTTACACTGTATAATCGTAAAGGATTTGATTATAAGTAGAATAAATGACATTAATAATTCAAGGGACTAGAGGGAGGAACTGGGACTGTTGTATTAGGAGGTGCGCTATCTGTGAAATGGAGAATGTTATTTGAAAGTGGACTTGGTTTAGTCGTCAATGTTTACTTCAAACTCTAGTGGCCATGTGCTAAGATGCTTCAGTCGTATCTGACTTTGCAACCCTATGGACAGAGGAGGCCCACCAGAGCAGGCCCACCAGGCTCCTCTGTCCATGGGATTCCTCAGGCAAGAAGACTGGAATGTATTGCTGTGTCCTCCTCCAGGGGATCTTCCTGACCCAGGGGTCAAACTCATGTCTCTTATATCTCCTGAATTGGCAGGCAGGTTCTTTATCAGTAGTGCAAAGAAGTATAACCTGATATGCTAACAAGATAGAATGGGATCATAAAATAATGAAAACCACAAAAGCAGGAAGAGTAGAAAACAAAAATTGGAATAAAGGGACTTCCCTGGTAGCTCAGGAGTGAAGAATCTCCCTGCCAATCCAGATCACTGCTCCAGGAGGATCCCTCATGCCACAAAGCAACTAAGCCTGTGTGCCACAACTATTGAGTCTGTGCTGTACAGCCCGAGAGCCGCAACTACTGAACCTATGCTTCTCAGCTGCTTAAGCCTGTGCAACCTAGAGCCTGTTCTCCACAAGAGGAGCCACGGCAATGAGAAGCCCACTCACTGCAACCAGAAAGTAGCCTCTGCTTGCCGTTCAGTTCAGTTCAGTTCAGTTCAGTTCAGACGCTCAGTCATGTCCGACTCTGCGACCCCATGAATCGCAGCACGCCAGGCCTCCCTGTCCATCACCAACTCC
>SJYR01001560.1:361376-390548 GCA_006410655.1 Kobus ellipsiprymnus | reverse complement strand
TTCAACGTGGGATGGCTCCTCTAGGCCTTCCTGCGCCCGCGCATTCCACAAATGAGAATCATAAGCGTATGAAGGAAACTTTTAAAAAATATTTGACTATAGCCAAAAACATTTACAGATACTCGAGATAAAATTAACAAACTATTTCGTGGACATTTGCATTGGCGCCCTTGGTGTTCTGGGAAAGACGTGTCATCTTAATTCATGGCATGGATTCCTTGGTGATCAGTTGCACAACGTATCCCTACCAATCGGTGTTTGGCCCCTTTAAAGGCGGCGAGTCGCTGCTCTGGCGTGGCTTGGGAGAGGCCATTTTCCCTGGCGCCTTATGAGGTGGACGCGGGCCTTTTCTCCTGGCCACTGGGAACAGCAAGACCCAGAGTGTCCAGCGTCGAAGGCGACGCCGCTGAGGCAATGATGGCGCAGAAAAAAGCTATTTCCGCTGGGCACAACACTAAGGGCGGGACTTCTGGGCTCCTGCTCGAGGCGGACACTGTAACCCCGCCGGTCCTGTTCGCTGTGAGAGGGCGGTCAGGACCCGAGTGACGAAACAGGAAGGTTCGAGAGGGCGCGCTGTCGTTGCTGCACAGGACGGGTCTGAACCTCGGCGACACCGCCCGGGGCCCGCCGCTCCCGGGTCTCCCCGCCTTTCCTACCCTGCTACCCAAGAGACCGATGGCGGCGGCGGCGGCGCTGAGGAAGCAGCCTCAGGTAAACGCTCGCACTCCGGGCCTGCACCGCCCTCATCCCAGGAAACACTAAAGCGCCGCGGGGCGGCTGCTCACGTGCGCGCAGCCCAGGCCCTGGGCTCCAGGATGACTGATGCTGGGTGGGGCCCTGGGTTTACAGGCCGCGTGACGACGCCTGGGCGAGGGGGACAGGGGGAGGGCCCGGTGGGTGCAGACGCGTGGAGGTCGGACTGAGGCGGAAGGATTCCGGAAACCCAGCCTCAGCCTTCTGCTTGCCGGAAAGATGAGTGTTAGCGCAGTCAGGCCCGAGGAAGTGCATTAACGGGATGTAATCCCCCAGAGCTGTTTAAAGGAAAAACGAGATGGAGAGGGTTGATGAGGACATTGAGGTCCTGGGAGGTTGAATCTTCGTTCAGGGCCCCACAGCTGGTAAGAGGCAGCACTGAGCATTGAGGCCCAGAGGTTAATCCACCAGCCTGAGGTCGGCTGGCTTCCAGGGCCAGGCTGGAGTACAGATGGTGAACGGTGGAATCCCACATTGGATGCATTCCTGCCTCTTCACACAATTCTCAGGGCTAAAGAAGTGCTTATGGAACCTGAACAGGGAAGTAGGGGGTGTCCCATTGCCTCACTGGCCCGCTCTCACCCCCATGTTCCCTGGACTTGTTGTCGCCCCGAGATGCTTAATGGGCTTCCCCGGTGGCTCAGCGTAAAGAATCTACTTACGATGTAGGAGACACGGGTTCGATCCCTGGGTTGGGAAGATCCACTGGAGGAGGGTGTGGCAACCCACTCCAGCATCCTTGCCCGGAGAATCCCATGGACAGAGGATCCTGTTAGGCTGCAGTCCAGGGGGTTTCGGAGAGTTAGGCACGACTGAAGCAACTTAGCACACACTCACACAGGAGACGCTTAATGTCCTTTATCCCCTCCTTGAGTCCGTGGTTCCTGAAAAACACCAAGCCTACCGTCCTGAGTCCCTGCTAGAGGTTATATGGAGAGTTGTTCCCATTTCTGGCAGTCATGGTAAACGTGTGTAAGGTCAACATAACTCAAGATGTGCAAATGCCTAGAGGTAAAGCTGAGCTCAGGAATATTCAGGACCCACAGGTCTCTCTTTTGCTGCTGCTGCTACTAAGTCGCTTCAGTCGTGTCCGACTCTGTGCGACCCCATAGACGGCAGCCCACCAGGCTCCCCCGTCCCTGGGATTCTCCAGGCAAGAACACTGGAGTGGGTTGCCATTTCCTTCTCCAATGCATGAAAGTGAAAAGTGAAAGTTGACTGAAGCAACTTAGCACACACTCACACAGGAGACGCTTAATGTCCTTTATCCCCTCCTTGAGTCCGTGGTTCCTGAAAAACACCAAGCCTACCGTCCTGAGTCCCTGCTAGAGGTTATATGGAGAGTTGTTCCCATTTCTGGCAGTCATGGTAAACGTGTGTAAGGTCAACATAACTCAAGATGTGCAAATGCCTAGAGGTAAAGCTGAGCTCAGGAATATTCAGGACCCACAGGTCTCTCTTTTGCTGCTGCTGCTACTAAGTCGCTTCAGTCGTGTCCGACTCTGTGCGACCCCATAGACGGCAGCCCACCAGGCTCCCCCGTCCCTGGGATTCTCCAGGCAAGAACACTGGAGTGGGTTGCCATTTCCTTCTCCAATGCATGAAAGTGAAAAGTGAAAGTGAAGTCGCTCAGTCGTGTCCAACTCTTCGAGACCCCATGGACTGCAGCCTACCAGGCTCCTCCGTCCATGAGATTTTCCAGGCAAGAGTACTGGAGTGGGGTGCCATCACCTCCTCTGCAGGTAGGAATAAATAGCAGGTGGGTTGGAGTCAGGAGAGGAACAACTGCCTGAGATGTCAATTTTTGTGTTCTAGAGGAAACTAGAAGTTTGGGTTGTGGGATGGAGGTGATGTGATTAAGGCTTCATTTGGCTTTAGAGTGGAAAACAAACTGTGGGCTTGAGAGGAAGAAGGACTATCATTGTGGAGGGTACTACCATAGTCCTGGTGAGGGTTAATGGAGCAGGAACATGCCTTGGAAATTGTGGCTATATTCTGGCTGCATGTTTTTATTTTTATTTTTTGTCATCCCATGCAGCATGTGGGATCCTAGTACCCCAATCTGTGATTTTGCATGTTCCCCTGTGCTGGAAGCACAGAGTGTTAATGACTGGACTACCAGGGAAGTCCCTGGCTGCATGTTTTTGCAGGAGGCAGCTAGATTTTGTAAAGCGGGTGGTGAGTGAAACGCAGGTACCAGAGATGACCCCTGGCGTTGCAGCTGTAGAGTTGGAAGCTGCATCAGTGGAGATAAACAGGTTGGTAGTAGGTGTAATATTCATTGTGTTTATCCAGAGCTTTGTTTTAACCATGTTAAGAGTCAGATATTTTAGACACCAATGAGTGGAAGCATCAAATGAACACCTGACATACAAGTTTGGAATTCTTGAGAGTGATTCAGGTTAGAGACATCCAAAATGTAACTACAGTGTAGACCAAACTGAATGACCTGTGCCTCAACATTTAGAAGAGGCAAGCTTCAGGCTGTGGTGGCAGATCTTCTAGGGAAGAGGTATCGAAGAAGGGGGCAGAGGACTGGGTTTCTTGCTTGCTTCCATGCGTGATGGTGTCATTTACTTCATAACGTACGTAAATGGCCAAGAAGTTTTGATGTGTGAGACAGGATAATCTGGCAGGCAGCCAAAGCTTCCAAGAGAAGAGTTAACATGAGGTGGGTGTAGAAGCAAGGGGTAATTCATCCATATGACACTCAGGCCAGAACTGGTACTTCTTTACCACTTTATCAGCTCACCAAGTTTTGTGAGAACTTCGGTGGTACCTGGCATGTTTCATTCAACCTAGTTATATGGCCACAAGCAATAATGTCATCTGTAAGAATCACTAGGCTTGGGGTAGATGAGTAATGGGGCTGGAGTTTGAATGAGGGTGAGGGAACAGAGAAAGTTTGTCATTGCTGACTTACATCCAGGACAGTACAGAAGTACAATGGGACTGTGTGTGTCTGAGATCCACACACGGTTCTGTTGTTTTAAATCTGAGACAAGGATCAGAGTCATGCAGTAAGGCCTTTATAGATGATTTCTGATGCTGCCATTGGGAATTGTTGAGAGTTCTGTGGTCATATTGAGTTCTGTTTGACTTTACCATTTGTATTGTGGCTACTGCCTGCCAAGTTGTGGTATAAAGCCTAACTAAGTTCAGTGTGATGTGCTTCTTTGACATTTGGTGAAAGTTGGGTACCTTCAAATGACCTGAGTGCGAGTTCCTCTCCTCATAGTGTTCCTATGGATAATGTCTCTTAGCCTAACAACCATTTTTACAAAGGAAACCAGATACTTCTGGGTAGCACTAGCCCTCAGAATTATTCAAATAAGGCAGTCCCATCCTCCTTGGAGCATCCCAACCCCTTCATCCCACAAAGATTCCTTCGCACAGACCCTGGTTCTGCTGTTTTTTGAGTACTGCTCCCTGTGGGCCTTTGTGGTGAGTGGTGAGTTTATGTGATTAATAAGCTTCCGTAAGTTGCATTTGTCCAGTCTCAGGTGTCATGTGCTAGGTCACCATCATAGCCCTATGCTGGGATTAGGAGAAAGTGCTTTAAGTACAGATAAGCTGTGGAAAGGGTAAGGAGATGTCTGTGGTGCGGGAGAGTGAGGTTTCGGTGGCCATGGTCATGTATGGCTATGGGACGCAGCGACTGAGGATGTGCAGCCCAAGGAGTGATGTGTGCTTGAAGAGAGACCATGTCTGATGGTGCTGACATGTCCAGGGCAATGCCCATACCAGGGGACATTGCTTGTCAGCAGGCGGTGGATCCCTCTATGCCAGGCCTACAGTGGAGATATATGTTCATCCACCTGCCTCTTGTTCCTGGTGGTTATACCTAGTGATCAGTGAGCCTGGGGGGAGACAACCACACCAAGGTGCCAGGGTGTGATTGCTTCTCTGAATCGGAAGGGCTGGGTGGTCGACAGTGGAGGGCAGATGTGCGGGGAAATGGGCTACAACTCTCAGAGAGGCACTACTTGCTGTTTCATCTGTCACCATCAGGGCAGGTCAGTGTGAACTTTGAAGATGTAGCTGTGACCTTTTCCTGGGAGGAATGGGGTCTCCTTGATGAGACTCAAAGATGCCTGTACCGTGATGTGATGCTGGAGAACTTGGCACTTATAACCTCCCTGGGTAAGAACCTCAAACCTTTCCTCATGACCTGAGCTAGTCTCTGCACTTTCCGTTTCCCCAGAGACAAGCTTGTCCTTCTCGTATCAGGACCATGGTCACTGCTTTTTTCCCAGTACTCTAGGTTGGTGCTGTGGTTGGTTGGGCTGAGGTATTTGCACTGCCATCCATTTTCCTTGAAGAGGCCCCACATCTGCTACCCTGCAGCCTCCCCTGGAAGGATCCAGGGTCAGGAATCTTCCATTCAGCCTAATATATCCCACCATACATCCCTCTTCTTACTGGGTGACATCCAGATGCAAGTAATCTGTGCTCCTCAGGTTCTACTTCTTTCTTCTCAAAAACATTTCCGTGTAACTGCCTTTGCTGGGAATTAATTCTCTGGTGTAGACATGCACTTCTTGCAAAAACCTTTCCAAAGTTCTCTTAATAGTATTTATTTATTTTTTTAATTTTTATTTTAACTTTAGTTTACTTTACATTACTGTATTGCTTTTGCCAAACATTAACATGAATTCACCACAAGTGTACAAGCGTTCCCAAACATGAATCCCTTCCCACCTCCCACCCCATACCCTCTCTCTGGGTCTTCTCCTTGCACTCTCTTAATAGTATTTAAATGTTTTCCTCTGGTTTATGATGTGATGAATATGGGTCATCTGCTCCTATGTGGTGTCTTTCCCCTTGTATTTGCATCATCCAGGTCACATACACTTGTTCATTTTGGAAGTGGAGTGGGGAGCTCTTATTTGTCCACAAGCTGGATATGAATTCCAACTCAACCAAGTAGGCTCAAAGGGCTGCTGTACAGTAGCACCCTATGGGAGTACATGATGCTAGTTCAAGTGTTACCAGAAATTTGTTCTGTTTGACTTGAATTTTGATGGCTATTTCCAGTGACCACAACTTTTTCCCTCCGTTCTTAATAGTGCTGACTTAATTCTGCATTGTGGTTCTTCTACTTGTAGTCCAACCTGTCGCTAATCCTTATATCTCTGAACTCCCTGTATCACCCATTTTCCTCCCTGCTTTATCTGTTCATTTTGTAACATTGGCCCATATATTTTCTATAATCAAATATATACCCATTCTTAAAATGTTCCTGACCAAAAATACTTTTTTGCAGTCCTTTTTTCTTGGCCCTGGAAATACTCATCTACATTGCAGTCATGTGTTACCAGCAGACACAGTCCTGCTGACAGTTGTTTGTAACTAATTTTTTTTCTTTTTCTTTTTTTTTTTGGTTAGTGGCTGCATTGGGTCTTCATTGTGAGACATGGGCTTCTCTAGGTTGCAGCTCATGGGCTTGGTTGCCTGTGGCTTGTGGGATCTTAGTTTCCCAACTAGGGATCAAACCCATGTCCACTGCATTGGAACGCAGATTATTTACCACTTGACCACCAGGGAAGTACCTGTAACTGATTTTTAAACTGCCAACAATTAAGTAATTTTTCACCCCGCTTTTCTTCCCTTGACACATCACATGGTTATCTTTTTTCTCATGTGGTCTTCCCCCATCCTGTGGCCTTTATAGCCCAGTATTGCTCATGATAATGTCATCAAGAAGCCAACTCCCTGTTCTTGTAAATAATCACACGGACTCATTCATGAGTTTGTCAGACACACACTGGTATGTGGGCTCCCCCTTGTCCCACTAAAGTCAACATGTGCTTCACCAACATTTCTTGCTTTCAGGTTGTTGCCATGAAGTGGAGAGCAAGAAGACTTCATTTGAGCAAAATGTTTGTTTTCAAAGAATGTCACAGATCAGGACTCCCAAGGCAAATCTATCCTCCAAAACGGCCCATCCCTGTGAATTATGTGTCCAAATATTGAGAGACTTTCTGTACTTGGATGAATGTCAAGCAATACATTCAAAGCTGAAATTACATAGGTCTGGGAAACAGTTGTATGTCAGCACAAACCTTCATCAGCATCAGAAGCAGTGCATCGGGGAGAAACTCTTCAGAAAAGATGTGGATAGAACTTCATTTGTGAAGAACTGCAAATTCCGTGTGTCAGGAAAGTCATTAGTCTTCAGGGTGGTTGAGAAGGACTTCTTGACCAGGTCTCCATTTCTCCAGCAATGGGCTACTAACACCTGGGAGAGGTCAAACAGAACTGAGTGTGAGACAGCCTTTCAGAGGGGAAAAACTTATCCTAACTGGGGAGAAGTTAGCAAGAATCACACCTCATTGTACACCAGAGAGTTCACACCAGGGAAAGGCCATATAAATGCAGTGAATGTGGGAAGTCATTTAGCCAAAACTCTATGCTCTTTCAACATCAGAAAATCCACACTGGAGAAAGACCTTATGAGTGCAGTGAATGCGGGAAAACTTTTAATCAACGTTCTGCCCTTCATCAGCATCAGATACTTCACACTGGTTCAAGGCCTTATAAGTGCACTGATTGTGGGAAATCCTTTGCCAATAATTCCACCTTCATTAAGTACAGGAGAATTCACACTGGAGAAAGTCCTTATGATTGCAGAAAATGTGGGAAAGCGTTTTCCCAAAGTTCTTCACTCCTTCGACATTGGGGAGTTCATGCTAAGAAAGGCCTTATGAATGTGGAGAGTGTGGAAAATCATTCAGGCAAAAGCCCAACCTTATTCAACATTGGAGAATTCACACTAGAGAAAGATCTTATAAGTGTGGGAAATTATTTAGCAACAAGTCCCATCTCATTGACCTCCAAAGAGTTCACACTAGAGAAAGGCCATATGAGTGTGGGGAATGTAAGAAATTCTTTAGCAAGAAGTCCTACTTCATTATACACCAGAGAGTTCACACTGGGGAAAGGCCATATAAATGCAATGAATGCGGGAAATCATTTAGTCAAAACTCTAGCTCCTTCAACACCAGAGAATCCACACTGGAGAAAGACCTTATGAGTGCAGTGAATGTGGGAAAACTTTTAATCAGTGTTCTGTTCTTCATCAGCATGAGAGACTTCACACTGGTTCAAGGCCTTTGTAAGTGCACTGATTGTGGGAAATCCTTTGCTGATAATTCCACCTTCATTAAACACAGGAGAATTCACACTGGAGAAAGGCCTTATGAGTGCAGCAAACGTGGGGAAGCATTTTCCCAAAGTTCTCTACTCCTTCGACATCAGAGAGTTCACTGGAAAAAAATCTTACAAGTAAAGAAAATTTGAGAAGCTGGTTAGCCCAAGCTGTTTTTCAAAATCAGAGAACTCACATTGGATCAAAGCCATGTGAGTGCCATGAATGTCAGAAATACTTTGCAGAAAGCTTCAGGTTCATTAAACACAGGAGTGTTCATACTGCAGAAAGACATTATATTGTAGGAAATGTTTGAATTCCTTTACCTACAACTCTACTCTCATAGAATACTGTAATGTTCACACTGGATAATAGCCTTGTGGATGTGACTAATGTGGGAATTTTTTTTTTTTTTTAGCCAAAACTCTAGCCTCATTACATACCAGGGAGTTCACAGGCTTCACTTTTATGTCATTGAATACCACAAAGTTCAGAAAAAAGTGTTGTGCAGGGATGAATTATTGGTCAGTATAACACTGGGGAGATCCCTTGTGAGGGTGTTGTCTGCCTCTGTTGACCTCATACACGCAATAAACCACTAATATTCCAGATTTCTGGGAGCTTCAGTGCATTTCTTAAGCTGCCCTTACCAGATTCGTGTCATTGCCAGTTCCATAGCAAAAGCCATTTCACCACTGTTGTGTGGCAGGTGTTTTCATGATGTACACTTGAACCACCCTGAGTCCAAGGAAGAATATTTTGATGTTGTCCCATTTATGGGAGCCTCTGTAATAAATCTGAGCACTCATTCCTTTCTAATTCCTTTGATGGGTTACATCTCTGAGTTGACCAGTTTTTGTCTTAGACTGCTCTGCTGGTGACTTGCAAACTGAGCCTACTTTTCTCAGTGTCTGTTTTGACTCCTGTGATGAGATTTTCCTCCCCTTCATGCCTCAAGCCCAGGAATAGTCTGCGTCCCATTGTACTGGTTTGTGTGAGAAATGAAGACCTTAGTCTTTTTTTTTTTTTTTTTTAACAGCTCAGCTTTTTATTGAATATGTTACTAAAGAGGTTTAGTCAAAAAGACCAAAGCCCATGTCATCATCAGATTCTTCAGATTCTTCTTTCTTTGCTTCTCCTTTCTTCCCCTCAGCTGGGGCAGCAGTGCTGGTTGGGGCAAGACCTCCCGCTGGTGCAGCACCAGCTGCCAGGGCAGGTCCACCAGCCCCCACATTGCAGATGTTGACATTGGCCAAAGCCTTTGCAAACAAGCCTGGCCAGAACGGCTCAACGTTTACACTGGCTGCTTTTAATGACAG
This sequence comes from Kobus ellipsiprymnus, assembly GCA_006410655.1. Taxonomy (NCBI): domain Eukaryota; kingdom Metazoa; phylum Chordata; class Mammalia; order Artiodactyla; family Bovidae; genus Kobus; species Kobus ellipsiprymnus. The sequence continues at coordinate 381,326 of SJYR01001560.1, read as the reverse complement.
CATTGATTTTATCCTCCGTAACCATGCAGAATGAGGGCAGAGTAGATGCAGGTGAGCTCTGAGATTGAGGCCATGGTGAGGGCAAATGCTAGGTGGGGGCTGCCAGGTGCGGTGCTAGTCATCGGATGAAGTGAGGGCCTCATCCCAAAATGGCCTTGGCTTCCTCAGAAGAACCAAGCGCCGTAACAGCAGAGGAGGAAAAGCAAGACCTTACTCTTTAAGTTTCTTCCATCTTGGGATTTTATTCACTGTGGTGACTTGAAAACAACTGGGTTCTTGCAGCAATCAGGGTTGAAAGGTTTTTTTGTGGAATTGCACACTCTACCTCAGAGGGAACAGTGTGCTGTGAGTGTACCTCTCTCTAGTTTTGTCCTAGTTGCCATTGCTGCCCAGGGCCTCCAAGAAACGACTGCAGGGATTTGTGGTTCTTATTTGTAGCCTGGATGCATTGGCATTTTGTTGGTTCAGATGTCGGTCTTTAGACAGGCAGTTGTGATACCTTTGCTGCTTCCTAAGTCAAGAAAATTTTCTTGTTCACGGGGATCATGGATTGTGTCCACTTAGTGAGAGAGGTCTGTTCCCTCGGTCCTGCAGTGGAGCCATGTATCCACATATCTAGAATTCCAGAGCATAGTAGCAAAGATTAGATTATACAGTCGTATGGGCAGGGGCAACCATCTGTTAAAGGAACACTGGACTTGTAGGGAGGGGGAAAGGCTACCGCAAGCTTGTGGAAACGTGTCTGTATTGAAGGGGCCTCCACAATATTCCAGCTACTACCTGTGAAGGATGAGCCAGTGCAGAAATCGTCATGGCATCTAGAGCTATATCTTGCACAGGGAAGCTGCTGTGAGATGAAAAACTTATCAGCGGTTTTGTAGTATCTATGTGATTTCACTTCAGATGTGTTGCTGTGCATGAAAATGAGGATAGTAAGGATGTGCTGTCCCCACTGAATGCAAGGTGACCCCTGCATTCCTATTGAATTTGGGGGAGATTTCCTAGCAGTTCAGTAGTTAGGGCTTGGCACTTTCACTGCTGAGGGCTCAGGTTCAGTCTCTGCTACAAGCTGCAACCAAAAAAAAATCAAATACTAAAATGTTTTTTGAAGGTTTTGTTTTTTCCTAACAAAAAAGATAGTGAAACAACAAAAACTTATGTTGGAATTTTATTTATTTTTCAGTGATGTTACCTCTCTGGTATAAAACTAATTGTTTTTTTTAATGTGGGAGTATTTCATAAACACTGTGTACTGTACACAAGGCAATAGCCACATACAGCATATAGTTTTAAAGTTTAATCATTAAAATTCTTGATCACTTAACAATTTTTTTATTATAATATGTGCCAATCTATGCTGTACAGCACAGTGACTCAGTTATATGCATATATGCATTCTTTTTTAAAAATATTCTTTTCCATTATGATTTATCACACAGAGTATTCAATATAGTTACCTGACCTTGTTTCTTGATTAATTCTTAAATCTAGATACTCAACATTTTCAAGCCATGATTTGTGGCTCTGAATAAATAGGCTTTGAGTGTTCTCATTTGGTTGGCCATCTTTATTTCCACAAGTCTAAGTTAAGTGTAGTCAAAATTCTATGTTATAAATTGATTTGAAATAGTTTTTAACTATGTGATTATACAAGTATTCATTTTATACAGCATTTAGTTTGTTGTATTTCATTTTCCATTTTAGGTTATTGACATTTTAGCAACAAATGGATCTAAGAAGATACCCTTAACTAACATCTTTAAAGGAGGCATTGTTAGTCTAAGTTGCATTTGGAAGCTTCATCACACCATGTATGGAAAGTGGTCCATTGGTTAATCAGAATTTTCTTTTGCTTGTGAGTAAACAATACTGTAGGACCCACTTAGGGGGACTTCAGTTCAGTCGCTCAATCCGATTTCAGTTCAGATCAGTTGTTCAGTGTCAGACTCTTTGCAACTCCATGAATTGCAGCACACCAGGCCTCCCTGTCCATCACCAACTCCCGGAGTTCACTCAGACTCACATCCATTGAGTCAGTGATGCTATCCAGCCATCTCATCCTCTGTCGACCCCTTCTCCTCCTGCCCCCAACCCCTCCCAGCATCAGAGTCTTTTCCAATGAGTCAACTCTTCGCATGAGGTGGCCAAAGTACTGGAGTTTCAGCTTTAGCATCAGTCCTTCCAAAGAACACCCAGGACTGATCTCCTTTAGAATGGACTGGTTGGATCTCCTTGCAGTCCAAGGGACTCTCAAGAGTCTTCTCCAATACCACAGTTCAAAAGCATCAATTCTTCAGTGCTCAGCTTTCTTCACAATCCAACTCTCACATCCATACATGACTACTGGAAATGGCATAGACTTGACTAGACGGACCTTTGTTGGCAAAGTAATGTCTCTGCTTTTGAATATGCTCTCTAGGTTGGTCATAACTTTTCTTCCAAGGAGTCTTTTAATTTCATGGCTGTAGTCACCATCTGCTGTGATTTTGGAGCCCAAAAAAATAAAGTCTGACATTGTTTCCACTGTTTCCCCATCTATTTCCCATGAAGTGATGGGACCAGATGCCATGATCTTCGTTTTCTGAATGTTGAGCTTTAAGGCAACTTTTTCACTCTCCTCTTTCACTTTCATCAACAGGCTTTTTAGTTCCTCTTCACTTTCTGCCATAAGAGTGATGTCATTTGCATATCTGAGGTTATTTATATTTCTCTCGGCAATCTTGATTCCAGCTTGTGCTTCTTCCAGTCCAGAGTTTCTCACGATGTACTCTGCATATAAGTGAAATAATCAGGGTGACAATATACAGCCTTGACGTACTCCTTTTCCTATTTGGAACCAGTCTGTTGTTCCATGTCCAGTTCTAACTGTTGCTTCCTGACCTGCATATAGGTTTCTCAAGAGGCAGGTCGAGTGGTCTGGTATTCCCATCTCTCTCAGAATTTTCCACAGTTTATTGTGATCCACACAGTCAAAGGCTTTGGCATGGTCAAAAAACAGAAATTGATGTTTTTTCTGGAACTCCTTTGCTTTTTTGATGATCCAGCGGATGTTGGCAATTTGATCTCTGGTTGCTCTGCCTTTTGTAAAACCAGCTTGAACATCTGGGGGACTTAGCTATAGATAATTTATGAATAAGTTAGAGCTTTCTCACTGGTGAAACCACCTAAATCCTGCCTTTTGTGTCACTTAAAGCGGCAGGATTTAGGTGGAAGTAGCTCGGTGTCCTTTGTGTGCGTGTGTGTGCTGAACCACGTGGCTTGCCAAATTGTAGTTCCTTGACCAGGGATCAGACCTGTGCCCCCTGCAGTGGAAGCACAGTCTTAACCACTGGACCACCAGGGAAATGCCACTCCGTGTCCCCTGAATTTGCAATTTCCACATGGAGGAAAACCTCCATGTACATTCAGCATGGTTGTGTTCAAGTCTCTGGCATTGTCAAAGACTTCCTATATCCCAGGTTGGGAAAAAAAAAGTTTATTAGAACATTCATTTCTCTTCTGTGTGCACACAGTCCAGGCAACTTCTGACTGAGAGAAGAAAAACAACGCTGGTTGAAAAATCTCTTAGACCTTTCCTGAAATGGATTTGAAGATTAATGAATCTTGTAGACTGTAAAGGTTAAAAATAATACAACCCCGCTTTTATAAAGTTTTTTTTAAAGGACACTAGAAAATGTAAGAAATTATACTAAGCTAGTAAAGGAAGATATACATTAGGCTTCTAATGGTTTGGATGGAGTCAGCACTTCACATTAGTAAACACAATCTTGCTCAAAGTTGTTTTCTCAAAGAAAAGTTTAAAAATATAATTTTCAATAATGTTTTCCACTTATAGGTTACCAGGTGAGAAGAAACAGGAGACTCTCAGAGCTTTTGCATAATTTGAAATGCCTTTAAGCATTTGATTTATGTATATAGATATTTATAAATTATATTTTTGAAAGTTTCTACAGTAGCCATACCAGGATGACTTCTTGAACAAATAACACTTCATAATTTTAATTTTAAAACAGAAACTACATTTTCTACCATGGAAAAGTATTATCACATTATTGTAGTTTATAGAAGACTAAAATTTAGTATCTAAAGATTTGAAATTTAGGAATATACTCCACTGGGTTTGTGGGTCAGCTAACTTGTTAATATTTCCACAAATAATTGTATCTGTTCAGTTCAGCATCTTAATGCAAAGTACCCTTCATTCTCTTTCCACCCTTTATCTCAGCTTCCTGCATGTTCACACCCCTTCACATACTTGTCCTTCATATGTACTTTTCTCTCTCTGGAATATTCTTCCCAACACTCTATATTTAGTAAATCACCAAAAAATAATCATTGCAAAGATTAAAAAAAATCTTCAGAGAATTTTCCCAGAGACTTTAGGTAAAATTCACTGGAGTGCTGGTGTGGCTGTTTCTCCTTGTCCTGAGCTATGTAAGGGGTGTAAGGATCATGCTTTCTTCCCAGAGAAACATGGACCACAGTTCATCAGATGTTTTACACCTAGTTTGTGCTTATGATGAATGGCATGTCATTATTTCTGTTTTCTTGCCAGAAAAAATCCCACAGACAGAGGACCCTGGCTTAGTGACTAACCAGCAGCAACAACAGAACTTTACATCTTGGGCTTCCCCGGTGGCTCGGTGGCAAAGGATCCCAGTGTGATGCAAGAGACTTGGGCTGGGAAGATCCCCTGGAGAAGGAAATAGCAACCCACTCCACTATTCTTGCCTGGGAAATCCCACGGACAGAGGACCCTGGTGGGCTACATTCCACGAGGTATCAAAAGAGTCGGACACAACTTTCTGACTAAACAACAACAACTTAGATCTTGAGGTACAAAGACATCATGCGGTAGTTGCAGAATGTGAGCTCAGTAGTTGTGGCGCACAGGTCTAGTTGTGCTGAGGTACGTGGAATCTTCCCAGGCCAGGGATCGAACCCGTGTCTCCTGTACTGGTAGGTAGATTCTTAACCACTGCTCCACCAGGGAAGTCCCAAAACCCCTTACATTTAAAAAACAATCTGAAGAGTTTATACATTAAAATACATGCTGTCTGGGATTCAGTTCAGTTCAGTCGCTCAGTCGTGTCTGACTCTTTATGACCCCATGAACCGCAGCACACCAGGCCTCCCTGTCCATCACCAACTCCTGGAGTTTACCCAAACTCATGTCCATTGAGTCGGTGATGCCATCCAACCGTCTCATCCTCTGTCATTCCCTTTACAGGTGAAATAATATACTAAGGTGCGTGGGTAGATGAAACAAGACCAACCATGAAATAGCAAATAGTGCTGGAATATCGCAAAACACTGCAGCCATTGTCACGTGTCAAAATGGCATTTGTTTTGTTCTCTTTTTTGAGATTGACACCAGATTCAGAAAGGAATTGAATATATGTGAGGATATGAAGTAATATATATTAAATAGGTGAAAGTATTGCTCAATGAATTGGACAGAGTCAGTTCAGTTCAGTCACTCAGTTGTGTCTGACTCTTTGTGATGCCATGGACTGCAGCACACCAGGCTTCCCTGTCCATCACCAACTCCAGGAGTTTACCCAAACTCATGTCCACTGAGTCAGTGTTGCCATCCAACCATCTCATCTTCTGTCTTCTTCTCCTCCCGCCTTCAGTCTTTCCCAGCATGAGGGTCTTTTCAAATGAGTCAGTTGTTCATGTCAGGGGGCCAAAGTATTGGCGCTTCAGCTTCAACATCAGTCCTTCCAATGAATATTCAGGACTGATCTCCTTTAGGATGGACTGGTTGGATCACCTTGCAGTCCAAGGGACTCTCAAGAATCTTCTCCAACACCACAGTTCAAAAGCATCAATTCTTCAGTGCTCAGCTTTCTTTATAGTTCAACTCTCACATCCATACATGACTACTGGAAAAACCATAGCCTTGACTAGACGGAACTTTGTTGGCAAAATAATGTCTCTGCTTTTTAATATGCTGTCTAGGTTGGTCATAACTTTTCTTCCAAAGAATAAGCGTCTTTTAATTTCATAGCTACAGTCATCATCTGCAGTGATATTGGAGCCCCCCCCCCAAAAAAAATAAAGTCTGCCTCTGTTTCCACTGTTTCTCCATCTATTTGCCACGAAGTGATGGGACCAGGTGCCATGATCTTAGTTTTCTGAATGTTGAGCTTTAAGCCAACTTTTTCACTCTCCTCTTTCATCAAGAGGCTTTTTAGTTCTTCTTTGCTTTCTGCCATAAGGGTGGTGTCATCTGCGTATCTGAGGTTATTGATATTTCTCCTAGCAACTATAAGGCAGGATTTCTGTTGTCTTGGGAATCATTGTCAGAGACCTATGTTTGTATTCCTTCTTCAAGGTAGCGCAGCATCCTTTTCCTTATCTACACTTTTGTGTATTTGTCTATACCAAACACAGATGAACAGGGCACTAGTGATTATTAGCTTCAGTTTCCAGTGTCTCCATTCTGTGTCTAAGTGACTCTGCATAGGTCATTTGGGGTTTTTTTTTGTTTGTTTGTTTGGCCGTGCTGGGATGCTTGTGGGATCTTAGTTCCCTCATCAGGGATCGAACCACGCCTCCTGCCTTGGAAGGGAGGAATCTTAATCACTGGACCGCCTGGGTAGTTCCAGGATGCATTTGGATTGATGGATTCGAGAGCATCTGGAAAGGTGCTCTTAGACTCTAGGAACACGCTGAGCTTCGAAGAATTTGAAAGAAAATGTCTCCAAACACTTGGGTGATCAGTTACAGACAGTAATCCTCAAACATCTGAGTGCATTCTCTTTAAGAAGGAACGCCCCACCTCAGTCTCTGGACTTAGGTTGTTATTTTAGCAAATCTCACAGTGTAGCTTCGCCGTTTCTCCTGGACGCCAGGGATAACTCAAAACTGGACCTTGGCGCCTGTATCTGTGGGAAATACATTACCCAGGCGGCTGTGCGATGGGTGGCTGCGACGATCAGCCAATTAAGACAAAGAGAAGCCGCATTTTCCTGTGAGGCAATACTGTCTGGGCGGGACTTCCGGGCGCGACGCTATGAGCGTCATTTTGAAAATGCTAGAGCTTTTTCATAATTCAAGCGCTTCGGTTACTCGTGCTGGGAAGCGGGGATGAAACTGAGAAGGTGCCCGCTGCAGAGAGGCGGGTGTGAGGCTCCGTGACGCCGCCCAGGGTGCGCCCCGCCGGGCGGGGTACTCCAGCTGCTCCCGGCCCCGCTCCGCCCACAGAGTCCGATGGCGGCGGCACTAAGGGCCCCGGCTCAGGTAAACGCTGGTCCCCCTGGGCCTTCACCGCCCTCACCCCACCAGACACTGAAGCCCCGAGCGTCGAGGGGGTGGGGGGCGCCTGCTCACGTGCCCGCAGCCCAGTCCCCGGGATCCAGGCCGGTGAGGCCGACTTGGGTGGGGCTCTGTGTCTGACAGACTGAATGCGCGTGGCAGAGGGTGACGGGCGGAGGAACCTGCAGGCGCAGGGATTTGCAGGTGGTACTGACCGGGGACCAAGGTGTAGCAATTCTCCATCCTCCTAGCAGTCTATGCTAGGAGCAAGTTGCAGCTGGGCCGGTCAAGGTTGCAGTGTTGCTGCGAGAAAGGTTGGCCGTGTATGGAAATTTCCTGGCAGCCCAGTGGTTAGGGTTCCGCCTCTCTTGGCCAAGGGCTCCGGTTCAACCCCTGGTTGGGGAACTAAGATCTCACAAGTCCCACCGTGCGGCCAGAAAAAAAAGAAAAGACCATTTATCTCATAGGTAATAGAGGGTTTGAATAGCAAGCGGGAAGTGATTGCATGCATACCAAAACAGGCTCCCTCTAACTGCCATGAAAAAAAAGAAAGTAGTAGAGGGAGGAAGGAGACAGGAAGCACAGAGGTATTAATTGTAATAGCCTAGGTGTGTATTGATGGACCAGAGTGACTACCTTGGATGTGTGAAAAGTGGTTGAATTCTGGATCAATTTTTTGAGAAGGTGTTACCGAAATCGCAAGTCCTTGTGCCCCACACACAGGCCCATCAATATTAAAACAGAGTTTGGAACAGAGGTTTATTACAGATTTGTACAAGGAGATGGGTGGCTCATGCCCTAAGAGCCCCAAAGTTACTGAAAACTTTCAGCAAGGCCCTTTAAAAGCAAAAGGTGAGGTGTGGACGTGGTTAGTTGTTGTAGATTTCTCATGTCAGATCCTTTGTTCTTGGGATCAGTTCATGGTCAGGAAAGGATGTTCCTATAAGTCTCTACCAGATGAATGTTATTCTCTGTCCTGACAAGAAAGGGCAAAGTCCCAAGGCACAACTTTCACCCTCCAATGTCCCAGTCCTAGCTAAGAGGAGGCAGATTGCAGTTGGCAGCTCCTTCAAGGCCAGGTCCCCAGACTTGCCCAGCTGTCATCCCTGAGGGAGCCAGGCACCCAACCCAACTGGCCCTCAGTCTCCGTTACTCAGTCGTGTCTGACTCTTTGCGACCCCATGGATCGCAGCATGCCAGGCTTCTCCGTTCATCACCAACTCCCAGAGCTTACTCAAATTCATGTCCTTTGAGTCGGTGATGCCATCCAGCCATCTCATCCTCTATTGTCCCCTTCCCCTCCTGCGTTCAGTCTTTCCAGCATCAGGGTCTTTTCCAACGAGTCAGTTCTTCATATCAGGTGGCCACAGTATTGGAGTTTCAGCTTCAGCATCAGTCCTTCCAGTGAATATTCAGGAATGATTTCCTTTAGGATTGACTGGTTTGATCTTCTTGCTATCTAAGGGACTCTCAAGAGTCTTCTCCCAACACCACAGTACAAAAGCATCAACTCTTCAGTGCTCAGCTTTCTTTATAATTCAACTCAGGCTCCTCAGGCTGTCCAAAGTGGGGAACCAGTTCTCACAGACTGCAAACTATGCAGACGGCCACTGCTGTTACATCGCAGACAAGGATGGGAGAGAGGTTCACTACTGCCTCACGGCCTGGGCCATGGCTACTAGAGGGCCTTATGAGGGTGCTGAAGCCCTGCAGGATGTAATCCCCAGCCTGTTTCCTGGACTCTCCAGCTGACCCACTGGCCCAAGCCTGGTTGCCCTGGAGGGCCTCCAGAAGAAGGCCTAAATCTGCATCCTAGCTCCCTCTCCACCTGATGATCACCCCACCACTGACCCTTGACTGAATCACTTCCCTAAAGGTCACTCATTGACAGTTGGTTGCTTGTGGGGAGGGTCCTCGGAGGTACTGACCAGTGGCTGAGCAAGACTTATTGTTTAGTTACAGAGTGCAGAGTAATGAGAGACAGCCATGGCTGCCTGCTAAGGGTTGTTCTTATCCTGCTCTCATACAAAGGGACAAATAAAATTGTGGGTGTTGTTGGTGACAAGAGAAAGGCAATTGTAAGGGCTGACCCTTGGGTTTTGGCCCTAGTAGACAAAGGGGTGGAAGACCCATCAACTGGATAGGGACCTTAGCAGCAGGTTAATTTTCCTTGGAAATATTATGAGTTTGTTTTAGCTCTCTGAAGAGTCTGAAGTGTTTCAGAGAAGACTGAGTGTAGGCAACATGGGCAATTGACTAGGCAGGTCTGGAAAACTGGGGAACTGCTGGGGTCCTGCCCCGGTGGATCCAGGGAATTCGAAGGGGAGACAGCATAGGCGAGGAAAACTAATTTGTTTAGAAATATAAAGAGAAATTAAGAAGAAGTAGTATAGTGGAGAAAAGAGGCTGAATAACTTGGTTTACATGGAGAACTAATAAAATCTCAGGACAAGAGATTTGCACCATCTACGTTAGGCCACTGGCATCCATTTGAATAGTGGAGAGTGCCCACCTTGGGCTCCCTCTCTCAAGGGTCTTAGAAGCCAGGGCAAGTAAGTAGACATGGAGAGCCTCCACACCCCAGATGGGAATTCAGCCAGAAAATAGAGTAAAGAAGACACGGGGGAAACCAGTCCAGTGACTGGCCCCTCCTCTATTGTCTGGAAAGGCCTTATATACCTTTTGATTTTACATAAAGATCAATGGATAATACAAAATTATGCAGCGTCAGCCGCCCTGACTCTTATCAAGACCAGGCTTTCTCTCTGCATACCTAGTTGTATACACAAGTCTTAGGTGATTTACATCATCTTCTGGCCAGAAGGCCAATTAACATTTTACTGCCCTTTTCTGATAAGAGTTTGTCAACCAGAAGACTTATTTGTGTTAAAAGTGTTGTTCTTCCCAAAGTCTGGTGCCACTCTCAGAAAGCACTAAATAAAGTTACGTTCTTACATAGCAAGGATACACATTTTATAACAAGAAAGTGGAGTACAGTGATTTATAACAAAAAGAAAAGTAATTAACTTTAAAGTCTAGTATTGCTAACATCAAAACTACTATATTCCTATTTCTGCATCCCGATTATATTGATTAATATCCTCCCAGGTGCCTAAAAGATAAAGGATATGGAGGCCTGGTGGCAAACATTAACTCAACAAACTCTTCACCAAACTAATTCTTAACTCTAAAAGGCTCTATATCTTTAAGATGTTTTGAGCTTCATGTCTCTCACGGTTGGGGGCTGTAAACAATCCACAAATTGTAAAAGTCCCGGCAGATAAGTTAGAAAGCCATCAAAAGGGGTTTTAAGTTGAGACATTGTTTTTATATGCAGGAGACTGTTAACTGGAGCTCTGAATTAACTCTTTCCAGAGAAAAGGTGGTAATCAGAAGAGTTTAGTATAGCAGACGGTAAACAGATTTTGGTTTTGGGGTAGATGCTCAGACAGAGGACCCCTTGAGACCTGACTCACCTTGCCCATCAGGCCTCTCCGCATGATCTTGTCATGGGTGGGATCTCCTGTTCAGGAATGGAAATTTTCAAAAGTGATGACCATTGTGTGGACACAGGTGGAGCTGTGGATCACATTTAGAAGGGGAATGCAGGTTATAGTGGTCAGAAAGACTAGGGTGTGTGCTAAGGAGTAGTACTTTTGCTCAGGGTTTGTAGGGCATTGCAAACCCAAGTGAAGTAGAGAAGTGGCAGTGGGACCCGTGTAAGAAAGGTCAACTTGGCAGGCGGCCAAGGCTTCAGTGGGATGAATGGAGTCTGAGATATGGCTGAGGAGACCCAGGAATAATTGAGACAAGAAGGCAGGGAGGCTGGGGCTGCTTCTCATTTAGTACTGCATGACTTCTCCAGAATGTTGCAATGAACTTTGGCCGGATCTGGGATGTCTTGCTAGTGGATAAGGTCTGGAGCAGATGTCATGTGTGAGTCACTATGACTGGAGGGGAAATTTTTAGGGCTGGATTTTTTTAAAAAGATTGAGTGGAGAGAGGCGCATTGTGGTGGTTGAAAGGGCAAAGCTGGCAGTAAAGAAGTTGAAGAGAGTTATGGGAATGTGAAAATCATGTGTGGTTTTAGGGTGGGGAATATTGAAGGAAGGACTGGCAGCAGGTAGCAAGATCTTCTAAGCAGCATGTGTGGCTTAGTCTGGTGTCAGATCCATCAGAGGACTGGGGTTGTGGTGAATCTTCTTTAATTTCCCAAGCATTCTCTGGATGCCAAGCACCAGCTGTGCATGTATGTTCAGGAAGAACTCTATGGTGTGGTGCAGGGAGATGGCAGTGCTGTGGAAGTGCAACTGTAGAGTCTGAAACTGAGAGAGAAAGCTACCTACAGAATGATGTGCCCATTGAGAGGAAGTGTGAACCTATGGCCTCAGGTTCCTAATGTTGAGTATTTACAGCTGAAGCATGTTCTTATCTTTGGCTGTGTCTGGATTCCCATAATTTGGGAGACTCTAGGGGAATTGCTTGGTTGGAGGGACAGGACATTGCAGGCCAAACCCAGAGTTTAGATGGCATCTGTGTGCACAAAATTCTGGAGAAGCCTTGTAGTACCACCCCCCGCCCCCTGCCCAGTTGCTGCCGAGGGCTGAACACAGTGAGTAAAGCAGGCGGTGGAGAGAAGGCATCGGTGGCACCAGCGGAAGATGGGCATGGCGTAGGTGTTCGGAGAGATGTGCTGTGGGTTCTTAGAGAATGTTCAAGGTTTCATCTGTCCCCTTCACCACAGGGTAGAGTGACCTTTCCAGATGTTGCTGTGTACTTCTCCTGGGAGGAATGGAGGCTCCTTGATGAGGCTCAGAGACGCCTGTATCTGGATGTGATGCTGGAGAACTATGCACTTATATCCTCACTGGGTAAGACCTTCAGCCCCACTACTGACCTGGGCTGGCCTCTGTATCCTGCCTCACGCCCCAGAAGGTGCTCTGTCCTCACATGGTGTAGGCACTGCTTGCTTCCCCAGTGTTCTGGGTAGTTGTGGTTAATAGGGCTGGGGCGTCTGCACTGCCCTTTTTTCTCCCCTACAGCCCTAATACCTGCTATGCTGAACTGTCACAGGGAAGGGTTTGTGGTTCATAGTCTTGCAGTAAGGCCTTTGGGTGCAGCTTGCTCGCCCTTTCCCTGAATGGGTCAGTGTGTCCAGATCCATGCAGTTTCTGTGGCCCCTCCTTTAGCTGACAATTCTGTTTCTGCCTGTTTATGGAATTGCAGCCGTTGTCATGGGGACTACTTACATGAGCATTGGCTACTCTTGATCTTTCTGCTAAATAGTTCTTTTTATGATGTTTAGACCTCTTGTTTCCATTTCATCCTGTTGTCCCAACTTTATTGAGGTATAACTGATAAAATTCTATGTCCTTAATATATATAATGTAATGATTTGATATATATAATGAAACAATTATTACCATGAAATTTATTAACACAGCTATCACCAGACATAACTTATTTTTCTTTCGTGTGTGTGAGAATATTTAGGATTTGTTAGCAAATTTCAAGTGTACAATACAATATTAATGACTGTAGTCACTATTCTGCACATTTGGTTCTTAGAACTTACTCATAACGAAGTGATTTTGACCATCTCCCCATTTTTATAGCTCCCAATATTTGGCATTCTACTTTATGCTTCTCTAAGTTTGACTTTTTTAAAGATTCTATATTTAATAAACTATTTGTTCTTCTCTCTGTGGCTTATTTCATTTAGCATAATGTCCTCTAGGCTCATGATTGTTGCAAGTGGCAGTTTTTCCTTTTTCTTGTCTGAATATTCTTGCACACATAATCATGGGGAAGTTGGTGCATGTGTGTGTGCGTACCATATTTTATCACTTCATCCAGTAATGAACACTTTAAAATGTTTCTGTATCTTGGCTCTTTTGAATAATGCTGCAATGAATATGCACATGCACCTGTTTCATGAAGATACTGGTTTTGTTCCTTGGGGTATATACCCAGAAGTTGGTGTGTTTGATCACATGGTAGTTCTACTTCCAATATTTTGACGAATATTTGTGGTATTTTCCATGACTACATTAATTTACATTCTTTGCAACCATGTGCAATGGTTCCCTTTGCTGTGTATCCTTGCTAGCATGTTACCCCTCATTTTAAAAAGAAATTATTTTTGGCTGCACTGAGTTTTTGTTGCTGTGTGTGAGGTTTCTCTAGTTGAGGTCAGTGGGGGCTACTCTAGTTGTGATGCATGGGCTTCTTTTTTTTTTTTTTTTTTAATTGGAGGCTAATTACTTTACAATATTCTAGTGGGTTTTGCTATACATTGACATGAATCAGCCATGGGTGTACATGTGTTCCCCATCCTGAACCCCCCTTCCACCTCCCTCCCCATCCCATCCCTCAGGGTCATCCCAGCGCACCAGCCCTGAGTACCCTGTCTCATGCATTGAACCTGGACTGGCGATCTGTTTCACATATAATATACATGTTTCAATGCTATTCTCTCAAATCATCCCACCCTTGCCTTCTCCCATAGAGTCCAACAGTCTGTTCTTTACATCTGTGTCTCTTTTGCTGTCTCGCATATAGGGTCATCGTTACCATCTTTCTAAATTCCATATGTCTGTGTTAGTATACTGTATTGGTGTTTTTCTTTCTGACTTCACTGTGTAATAGTCTCCAGTTTCATCCACCTCATTAGAACTGATTCAAAGATGCATAGGCTTCTTACTGCAGTGTCTTCTGTTGTGGAGCTCAGGCTCCAGGGCAAGTGGGCTTCGCTAGTTGTGGCGCGTGGGCTCAGTTACTCTTCAGCAGATGGAGCCTTTTGCACCAGGGATTAAACTTGTGTCCCATGCACTGGCAATTGGATTCTTAACCACTGGACCACCCTGGGGGCAGGGGGGCAGGTCATGTCTTTTTAAATTTTTTTAAAGATTCGTTTATTTTTGGCTCTGCTGAGTCTTCATTGCTGCATTTGGACTTTCTCTAGTTGCAGCAAGCAGGTCAATTTAGTTCCTTGACCAGGGATTGAACCTGGGTCATTGCAGTGAAAGAGCTGAGTCCTAACCATCAGATCTCTAGGGAATCCCCCTAGTTTTGTTTTTTTGAGTTTTTTTTGTTTATTTTATAATAATCCTTTGGCTATTTGCTAAGTTTTGTGGTTTTATATATAAATTGTCAGATTTTTTGTTCTATTTCTGTGAAAAATGTCCTTGGGATTTCGATTGAGATTGCATTCAATCTGTAGATTGCTTTAGGTAGTATGGACATTTTATTTATTTTTTTTTTCAAGTTTTTTTTTTTAATTTAAATTTGATAATGTTAATTCATCCAATCAGTGAGCACATAATTGCTTTCCATTTGTATCTTTTTCAATCTTTCAACAATGTCTTAGAGTTTTTCATATATAGGTCTTCATCCTTCTTGGTTAAATATTCCTAGGTATTTTATCCTTTTTGTTGGAATTGTAAATGGAATTGTTTTAATTTTTTTGCTAGCTCACTGTTCAAGTTTAGAAATTGAACTGTTTTTTGTATGTTGATTTTTTTACCCTGCAACTTTGTTGGTTATTTCTAATAGATTATTGGCGGAGTCCTTCGAGTTTTCTATGTGTAAAACCATGATATCTGCAAATAGTGAAAGTTTTACTTCTGCCTTTTCCATTTTGGATGCGTTTTTTTTTTCTTTTTTTTTTTCCCTTGCCTGACTGCTCTTTGCTAGGACTTTCAATATTACACCGAATAAGAGTGGAGATAGTGGACATCTTTTTCTTGTTCCTGATTTTAGAGGGATAGCTTTTGACATTTCACCATTGAGCTTGATGTCAGCTGAAGGATTTGCCTTCTATGACTTTTATTATGTTCAGGTATGTTCCTTCTTTACCCACTTAATTCAGAGTTAATATTTTGTTCAGGATTTTTGCATCTGTGTTTATCAGAGATGCTGTCCTATAATTTTCTGTGTTGTCTTCATCTGGTTTTGGTATCTGGTGATGTTGCCACTGTAAAATGAGGTAGGAAGCATTCCTTTCTCCAATATTTTGAAAGAGTTTGAAAAGGGTAGGTATTTAATGTTTTTTGAATGTTTGGTAGAAGTCACCTGTGAAGCCAAGATTTTTATTTTCCTATATATGCCTATAGTAAGCATTTATTGCTCTAAGTTTCCCTCTTTGAACTGCTAAGGTATTTTTTGGTTTCTTCTGAGATCCATTATTTTTCCATGATTCTGTTGTTTAATTTCCACATATCTGTGAATTTACCCAGTTTCCTCCTTGTTACTGATTTTTTGCTTCCATCCATTGTGGTCAACAAAGATACTTTATATTATTTCAATCTCCTTAAATTTGTTAGACCTGGTTTTATAACCCATAGCATATGATCTGCTCTGGGCAGTGTTCTGTATGCAGGTGAGGAGAATGTGTTACTGATCTTTTTGCTTCANAGATTTTTATTTTCCTATATATGCCTATAGTAAGCATTTATTGCTCTAAGTTTCCCTCTTTGAACTGCTAAGGTATTTTTTGGTTTCTTCTGAGATCCATTATTTTTCCATGATTCTGTTGTTTAATTTCCACATATCTGTGAATTTACCCAGTTTCCTCCTTGTTACTGATTTTTTGCTTCCATCCATTGTGGTCAACAAAGATACTTTATATTATTTCAATCTCCTTAAATTTGTTAGACCTGGTTTTATAACCCATAGCATATGATCTGCTCTGGGCAGTGTTCTGTATGCAGGTGAGGAGAATGTGTATTCTGCTGCAGTTGGACGTTATATTTTGTATATGTCCATTTGATCTAAAGTATATGTTCAAGTGCAAAGTTTTCTTACCAAATTTCTGTCTGGTTGATCTACCTATTATTAAAGGAAAATATTGAAGTCTCTAGCTCTTTTTGTTTTTTTCCTAATTTTATTTACTTATTTGACTGTGTCAGGTCTTAGTTGCAATACACAGGATCTTCTTCGTTTCATCATTTAGAATCTTTTGTTGAGGTACATGGACTCCCTAGTTGTGGTGCATGGGCTTCAGTATTTACAGCATGCAGGCCCTCCACTGTGGTGAGCTGGCTCTGGAACTCATGGGCTCAGAAACTGTAGCATGCCAGCTTAGTAGCTCTGCAGCATGTGAGATCTTAATTACCTTACTAGGGATTGAACCCCTGTCCCCTGCATGGCAAGGTAAATTCTTAACCACCAGACCACCAGGAAAGTTCTATGAAATCTGCTTTCAGATTGGTTAACATTTGATGCATACGCTTTCATGCTACAATGTTCGATGCATATACACTAACTATTGTTATAGTCCCTTGATTAACTGTTTTGTCATTATATCATGAACTTCTTTGTCTTTTGTGGCAGTTTTTCACTTAATATTTGTTTTGTCTGAAGCTATATAGTACTTAGGCTGACTTCCACTTTTCCATTTGCATGGAGTATCTTTATGTTGCCTTCATTTTGAGCTCTGTGTGTCCTTAGCACTGATGTATGAGTCTCTCTTTGACAACATAAGATTTGATCTAAAATGGTTGCTGTTTTTGTTTTAAGATTTTGATGTGGGCTATTTGTAAAGTGTTTATTGAATTTGTTACAATACTGTTTCTGTTTTCTGTTTTGGTTTTCTGACAGAGGCATATGGGATATTAGCTCCCCAACCAGGGATTGAACCCACACTCCCTGTATTGGAAGGTGAAGTTTTAACCACTGGATCTCCAGGGAAATCGTAGCCACTGTTTATTGTTTTCTGGCTGTTTTGTTGTTGATGCAGATGCAAACTTGTGATGAGCTTGACCCTTCCCTGTAGTCAGTATGTACTTGACCTGCATTTCTTTCTGTTCAGGTTGCTGCTGTGGAACAGAGAATGCAGAGGCACCTTCTGAACAGATCACTTCTCTAGGAGTGTCACAGGCTAGGACTCCAAAGGCAGCTTTGTCTACTCAGAAGATGAACCCTTGTGAGATTTGTGGTCCAGTCTTGAGAAACGTTTTCCGCTTGGCTGTGCACCATGAAACACAACACATCCAGAAACTGTTGAGGTGTGCAGCATGTGTGAAACAGTTCTGTTTTAGTGCAAACTTTCAGCAGCACCCAGAGCAGCACACGGGAGAGAAAACCCTCAGAAGCTGTGTGGACAAGGCCTCGTTTGTGAAGAGCTGCAGCTTCCATATGTCACAGAAGCCATTTACCTGCAGGGATTTTGAAAAGGACTTCCTGACCATCATGGTTCACCTGCAGCAACAGGCTGTGAAGAAGCCAAACGCAGTCACCCAGTGCAAGTCAACCTCACATGGCAGGAAAACTCATCACACATGGGAAGAATGCAAGAAAGCCCTTAGTCCCCCACATACACTCGTTCAGGACCAGGGTGTCCATACTGGAAGACCTTGTTTTGTGTGCAGTGAATGTGGGAAAGCATTCAGGTACAAATCCTCATTTGTTGTACACCAGAGAGCCCACGCTGGAGAATGGATTCATGTGTGTGGTGAATCTGGAAAATCCTTCAGGCAAAGCTCAACTCTGTGTCAACATCAAAGCATTCAGACTGGGGCAATGCAATACAAGTGCACCAAATGTGGGAAATTCTTAAGCCACAAATCTGTCCTCATTTCCCCCCACACATGGCACAGTGGAGAAAACAGTTATGTGTGTGGTGAATGTTCGAAATCTTTTACCTCTAGCTCAGCCCTCATTTACCATCAGAGATCTCACACAGGAGAAAGGCCTTATGAGTGCAGTGACTGTGAGAAATCTTTTGTCTCTAGGCCTGCCCTCAGGTATCATCAGAGATCTCACACAGGAGAACGACCTTATGCGTGCAGTCAATGTGGGAAGACTTTTACCACTAGCTCTAACCTCCATTATCATCAAAGAGTTCACACTGGAGAAAGGCCTTATGAATGTAGCGAATGTGGAAAATCTTTTAACAATAGGTGGGTTCTCATTCAACATCAGAGAGTTCACACAGGAGAAAGGCCTTATGAGTGTACTGAGTGTGGGAAATTGTTCAAGTATGGATCCCAATTGAATCAACACCAGAAAGCTCACACTGGTGAAAAGCCTTTTAAGTGCACTGAATGTGGGAAGTCTTTTAACAATAGGTGGACACTCATACAACACTGGAGAGTCCACACCGGAGAAAGGCCTTTTGAGTGCAGTGAATGTGGGAAGTCCTTTAATCGAAGAAATAACCTCATCTTACACCAGAGAATTCACACAGGAGAAAGGCCTTATGTGTGCAATGAATGTGGGAAATCTTTTACATTCAGCTCCAGCCTTCGTTATCATCAGAGAGCTCACACTGGAGAAAGACCCTATGAGTGCACTGAATGTGGGAAATCTTTTATCTCTAGGTCTGACCTCCATTATCATCAAAGAGTTCATTCTGGAGAAAGACCTTATGAGTGTACTGAATGTGGGAAATCCTTTATCCAAAGAAATAATCTCATAATACACCAGAGAATTCACACAGGAGAAAGGCCTTATGAGTGCAGTGAATGTGGTAAATCTTTTACTTGTAGTTCCACTCTCCATTATCATCAGAGAGTCCACACTGGAGAAAGGCCTTACGTGTGCAGTGAATGCGGGAAATCTTTTATTACCACATCCAAACTGCGTTGTCATCAGAAAGGTCACATTGGAGAAAGGCCTTGAGAGTGCACTGAATGGGGAAAGTCTTTTCTGGGAAAAATTTAACCCCTTTCAACATCAGAGTTCACACAAAGCCATGGCATAGATATGCAGGAAATGTGGTTTCAGCATTCAGTTTAAGGGCACTGGAGGAAACTTTCTGAGGAGCCATCTGTCTTAATTGACTTTCATCCATCTGCACATAAACAGTGGGAGAATCCCTGGTTATGTGTGAAGCATGTGTGACTATGTTGCACTCTCCAACCTATCCAGGGTTCTTCCCACATTTATGTCACTGCCATCTTTGTTCAATTCAGTTGCTCAGTCATGTATGACTCTTTGCAGCCCCATGAATTGCAGCACACCAGGCCTCCCTGTCCATCATGAACTCTCGGAGTTCACTCAGACTCATGTCTATTGAGTCAGTGATGCCATCCAGCCATCCCATCCTCTGTTGTCCCCTTCTCCTCCTGCCCGCAATCCCTCCCAGCATCAGAGTCTTTTCCAGTGAGTCAACTCTTCGCATGAGGTGCACAAAGTACTGGAGTTTCAGCTTTAGCATCAGTCCTTCCAAAGAACACCCAGGGCTGATCTCCTTCAGAATTGACTGGTTGGATCTCCTTGCAGTCCAAGGGACTCTTAAGAGTCTTCTTCAATACCACAGTTCAAAAGCATCAGTTCTTCGGTGCTCAGCTTTCTTCACAGTCCAACTCTCACATCCATACATGACTACTGGAAATGGCATAGACTTGACTAGACGGACCTTAGTTGGCAAAGTAATGTCTCTGCTTTTGAATATGCTCTCTAGGTTGGTCATAACTTTCCTTTCAAGGAGTAAGCATCTTTTAATATCATGGCTGCAGTCACCATCTGCTGTGATTTTGGAACCCCAAAAAATAAAGTCGGACGCTG
This sequence comes from Kobus ellipsiprymnus, assembly GCA_006410655.1. Classification (NCBI taxonomy): domain Eukaryota; kingdom Metazoa; phylum Chordata; class Mammalia; order Artiodactyla; family Bovidae; genus Kobus; species Kobus ellipsiprymnus. Next base: position 361,553 of record SJYR01001560.1, on the reverse strand, counting down.
TTTCCACTGTTTCCCCATCTATTTCCCATGAAGTGATGGGACCAGATGTCATGATCTTCGTTTTCTGAATGTTGAGCTTTAAGGCAACTTTTTCACTCTCCTCTTTCACTTTCATCAACAGGCTTTTTAGCTTCTCTTCACTTTCTGCCATAAGGGTTGTGTCATCTGCATATCTGA
>SJYR01001560.1:303600-360778 GCA_006410655.1 Kobus ellipsiprymnus | reverse complement strand
CACTTGACTTCACATTCCAGGATGTCTGGCTCTAGGTGAGTGATCACACCATCGTGATTATCTGGGTCGTGAAGATCTTTTTCGTATAGTTCTTCTGTGTATTCTTGCCACGTCTTCTTAATATCTTCTGTTTCTGTTAGGTCCATACCATTTCTGTCCTTTATTGAGAGCTCATCTTTGCATGAAATGTTCCCTTGGTATCTCTAATTTTCTTGAAGAGATCTCTAGTCTTTCCCATCTGTTGTTTTCCTCTATTTCTTTGCACTGATTGCTGAGGAAGGCTTTCTTATCTCTCCTTGCTATTCTTTGGAACTCTGCATTCAGATGCTTATATCTTTCCTTTTCTCCTTGGCTTTTCGCTTCTCTTCTTTTCACAGCTATTTGTAAGGCCTCCCCAGACAGCCATTTTGCTTTTTTGCATTTCTTTCCCATGGGGATGGTCTTGATCCCTGTCTCCTGTACAATGTCATGAACCTCCATCTATAGTTCGTCAGACGCTCTATCAGATCTAGTCCCTTAAATCTATTTCTCACTTCCACTGTATAATCATAAAGGATTTGATTGAGGTCATACCTGAATGGTCTAGCAGTTTTCCCTACTTTCTTCAATTTAAGCCATCTCTGTGGTCAAGGCCATTTCACACCTACCACCTAGCAGGTCCACATAGTGTGCTCAGGGAAATTTAACTCTGTCCTCCCTTGTATTGGCCTAGTCAGGAGTTACCTGAGCCCTAGGGGGTCTTTCCTCCTCTTTGACGGTGTTGGGCATAGACCTAACCCAGTGTTGATCCATAGAGCATCATCTGACTTTGCTGGTAGTGCTCCAGCAAAGATGACAGTTTTAAGGGACTTGTTGGTGTCATGTGATACCTTGTGATGAGTGTGTCCAGCTTGCAAGTCATGGACTCCAGAGCTCAGCTACACTTTGCTTTGAACAGCAACAAAGGCCTTACCCTTGAAGTGTTCATTAATCTTGACAGTTCTGTTCCTGTGTAGGGTAGTTTAGAAACTAGTACAGATTTCTAATCTACAGGCAAGAAGGAGGGGGAAATTTTTTTATAAGTCTTACATGCTGTACCTGAGAAGGGGCAGCATCATGGCAGAAAATAACTTGGTGATTTTGACCAAATTTGCATTACTGCCCAGAGCCTCCTAGGAAAGACTGAAAGACTTTCTCTTCATTTGAAGCCTGTATGCTATATTTTTTATGAGTCTTGGATGACTCTTAAGGAAGGGGAGTGGTTCTGAGAACCACATCATTTTTTTCTCTTACTTGGAGTTAAGATCACAGAGATTTCCACCACTGTTGTCAGAATGTCTTCCCCAGGTCTACAAAGATCCACATTCCTTGATGGCCACAATCCACTGGTTGTCATTGGTTGTAAGAGAACCCTGAGAGATACAGAACAGTTATATGGGGAACCATAATAAGTATGGAAACTCTAGTATATAGTGTAGAAGACTGCAGCCTATTAGATGAAATGTACCTCTTCTAAAAATGTAACTAGAGGGAATTCCTTGGTCGTCCAGTGGTTAGGACTTACAATTTCACTGCCAAGGGCCCTGGTTCAATCCCTGGTTGGGGAACTAAAATCCCATAAATCTCAAAGTGTGGCCAAAATAAAGTGTAGCCAGCAATGTTTCTGTGACTCTGCTGCAAATCTCAGGACTTGTGGGCATGCCTGTCTTGTGTAGCTGAGGATGTTGTCAGGGAAATTAGTCAGGCTTTGAGGATCGCTGTAGCCTCTCAGTGATGTTCACCTCAAGGCCCTTACCATGCAGGGAGAAAAAAAGGGAAGAGGTTTCATATTCCGAGGATGTGGTTCTTGGCCTGTGCAACACTCCTCCTGATGGATAGAAATGTTTGTTGCTCCCTGTATTTGCTGCTACTGAGACAAGACTGACCTTCCAGAGGACATAAGGAGAGAGGTGCTGGAGTCAATACAGGGTTTCTTAGCCTATTTTCCATAAAGAGTGGGACATGGGTTTTGTTTTTTTTTTTCCCCTTGAGCCAGTTTTTAAAGCTTTATAAAGATACAATTTACATGTAATCAACAGCTTATAAGTAAAATATACAGTTTTACAAATTTTGACCTATGTGCAGACCTCTGAAAACATCATCCTACTCTTGATAATGACCAAATCTGTCATAGTGTATTTACCTCATGTCTTTATCATCTCTTCTTGCTTTCCCACCTCTCCAGGTAAGCATTTACTTTCCCTTATAATAGATAACCTTTGCATTTTCTTATATGATGGGACTAAGCTGTTTTTTCCCCCCTGGTTTTCTTTGTTTTGTAATTACTTTGAGATATGGGTATCTTTTTTTTTTTTTTCTGAGTGATATTCTTATCTTTGGATATGCCACTGTTGATTTACTTATCCATCTCTTTATGGTTCTTTAGGTTATTTCTAGGTTGTGACTATTCGAAGTAAACCTGTTACAAACATTTGTGTTAGTTTACATTGATATGTGTTTCTTTGGTCTTGTGTCAGTAACTTAAAATGGGATGTCTGAGTTACAGGATAGATCTAAAATGATTGTACCTTTTTCTTTTCTTTTTTTTTGACATATTAACTAGCAGTATATTAGAGTTCCGCTTCTTCTACATCCCTGCTAATGCTTGATATGATTTATAGCAGCCCTTTTTAAAAACTGAATAATGCTATCTCAAGGCTTCGCCAGTGGCCTAGTGGTAAAGAATCCACCTGCAATTCAGGAGACACGAGTTTGAGCCCTGGGTTGGAAGGATCCCCTGGAGGAGGAAATGGCAACCCATGCCAGTATTTTTGCGTAGAGAATCCCATGGACAATGGAGACTGCTGGGCTGTAGTCCAGTGGTCACAAAGAGTTGGACATGACTGAGTGAGCATGCACACATACAGAGTGCTACCTCAGTGTGGTTTTAATTGCATTTGTTAATGATTTGTGGTTTTGAGCACTTTGCAAGTCTTTGCCACCTGTATATCTGTTTCTGTGCTGTTTCACTTCTTATTGCTATTTTTTAATATGCATTATGACAGTTTCCCAATTCATTTACAAATAAGGCACTGAAACAGCAAAGACACGTGGAATTTTACTCTCTCTTAAATGAGTAACATTTGTCATATGGAATCATTGTTTTTAATACAGGTAGGATATTTCCTCATTTTTCTTAAAAGTTTCTGAGTTACGCACAATGTCATGACCACATCCCACACATATTTAAGATCAGTCTGCATTGTAAACATGACCTCCATTACTTAAATCCAGGTATTCAATAATATGACAAATGTAGTCTTACTTTATAGTGTTTCCCAATCACCACTAATTTGGAATGTGGTCAGAGAAGGAGCTGAAAATTTCTTTGTGTGTATGTATGTTTGTGTTTGGCTGTGCCGTGTGGCCTATGAGATCTTAGTTTCCTGACCAGGGATGGACCCTGCACCCTCTGCATGGAAGCATAGAGTCTTTTATTTTTTTGAACTTTCTATTGTATAGTAGAGTATAGCTGATGAACAATGTTGTGATAGTTTCATGTGAACTGTGAAGGGACTCAGCCATATGGTATGCATGTATCCATGCTCCCCCAAACTCCCCTCCCATCCAGCCTGCCACATGACATTGAGCAGAGTTCCTTGTGCTATAGAGTAGGGCCTAACTGTCCTGGAAGTGTGAAGCCACTGGACTGCCAGGGAAGGCCTTGTGGAGCTGAAAAGTTCTACCCGAGTTCCCCCAGGCTTCTGGTGGAAAACTACGCATGTGCAGGAGGAGACTTTACAAGTCCAGGCAGGCAACAGCTCGGGGCACCATGACCTGACTGGAGGCTCGGAGGCCTCAAAGACATAACTTACTGACCAGAGGGGAGGCATGTCCCTTAAAACTCTGGGGCATCCCTGGAAACCCTCACTGGCCTCACCTTTTTAGCATCAGGGTATCTGAGTGGTCATGCTATTCTGAGTTGCCCCGTCTGAATCACTGGTTATTTTGCAAGGGCTTCTTACGCCAAACTCTCCAAAACTCTTTCTCTCTCCCTTTCTGTAACTGTTGACTGTTTGCAACTGCTTTTACCTTCTGTGGATCTCACCACGTTTGGCTGCTTTTCCAGGTATTTGGACTTCAGGGCCACTCTTCACTCCTAGCTGGGGCAGCGTCTCATAAGAACTGGAGTGGGAGTGTACAGGGCAGGGGCCTGGGGCATGCACTCTTCGCTCTATACCTTAAGAGGGTCACGTGTCAAGTCTGCGGGGACGCCTGTGATCTAAGGTGGTGTCTCAGACAAGGAGGAGCAGTACAGCAGAGTGCCAGACCCAAAATGTCAGGTGGGGAGGCTGGGGTGGTGCAGGGGCCGCAGGGGACACCTAGCATGCGTCTGCCCACTGTGGAGAGGCACAATGGACCCTCTGCGCTGAATCCTTGTTTCTCCCTCTAAAATCACCAAAGGCTGGGCCCTGCCCAGAGTTCCTGGCAGATCTGCCCCTGGAGGCTTCTGAGGGAGGCAGCGCAGTTCATGGGATCCACAGGCTCTCCAACTTACCCTGTAGCACCCCACCATCCGCCGCTCATGGTTCTGTCGCTCAGTTGTGTCCAACTCTTGGCAACTCTATGGGCTGCGGCATGCCAGGCTTCCCGGTCCTTCTGTGTCAGAGAAACCCGTGTCCATAACTTTGGTGCACCCGGGTAACAGAATGCACAAGTTGGGATTCTGTCTCTGAAGTGAAAAAGCAGGACTCCGCCTCTGAGTCGAAAATCTCATATTTGGCCTCTGGAGCCAACTAGGGACTCACACTAAGTGATTGGATTATCTAGGAGAAATCATATTGTATATTGGTGCTTCCCAGGTGGTGGCGCTAGTGGTAAAGAATCCACCTGCCAATGCCGTGGTTTGAACCCTGAGACAAGAGTTAAATCCCTTGATCAGGAAGATCCCCTGGAGAAGGGCATGGCTACCCAGTCCAGTATTCTTACCTGGAGAATGCCATGGACAGAGGAGCCCGGCGGGTTACAGTCCGCGGGGTCGCAGAGTCGGACACGACTGAAGCGAATGGGCATACACACATGAGCTGGCTGTTTCATGGAGTCTGAAATAGTATCTTTTCGCCAATAAGCAAAGCCTCTCCCTCCTTTGAGGTATAAGAACCACCGTCCAGCGTTCCTCCTTAGTCCTTTTAGCTTCCGTGCGTGCTCGGTCGCGTCCGACTCTTCGCGACTCCTTGGACTGTAGTCCGCGCCAGGCCCCTCTGTGCATGGGATTTCCCAGGCAAGAATAACTCGAGTGGGTTGCCATTTCCGTCTCCAGGGGATCTTCCTGACCCAGGGACCGAAGCCTGCACTGGTTGGCCGATTGTTTACCACTGTGCCACCCGGGAGTGGATGCCACGGTCCCTCAGTTCAGTTCAATTCAGTTCAGTGGCTCAGTCGTGTCCGACTCTGCGACCCCATGAATCGCAGCGCGCCAGGCCTCCCTGTCCCTTAGGGGGTTGCAAACACCAGGGCTTCGGGTGAACAATAACTCCGTTCACCGCGCCCCTAGAGCGCAGACACCGGAAGCTTCAATTAAGAGGCAACGACCAATCGGAGCGAGGGGTTCCTGCGCCGGCGTACCGCTTCGGGGAGGGATTTCCGGCGTCCTCGCTGTGGCGGTGGTTTTTTCGCGCCCGTTGGGTCCTTTGCGGCTGCAGACCGTTGTGTCGGGATCTAGGCGACCGCACCAGGAGGCTCCGAGAGGAGAGCCTGTACGCTCCGCACAGAGGCAGATCTGAGACTCGGCGACGCCGCCCGGAGTGACCCGCGCCAGGCCCAGGAGAGGCCCTGCTGTGCCCGAGTTCTCAGGCCGCTTCCGGACCCGCTCCCGCCAGAGTCCGATGGCGGCGGCGGCGGCGCTGAGGGACCCGCCTCAGGTAAACGCTCGCTCTCCGCGCCTGCGCCGCCCTCACCCCACCAGACACTAAAGCTCCGAGCGCGAGGCTCCTGCTCAAGCGCCCGCAGCCGCGGGATCTAGGACGGTGGGGCGGTCGTGGGTGGGGCCCTGTGTCTGACAGTGTGACGGCTCGTGGGAGAGTGTGACAGGCGGAGGGACCCCCGGGCGCAGAGGCTTGGAGGTCGGGCTGAGGCAGGAGGATGGGGAAACCTGGGTCCATCTTATATGTGCAGTAAACAAGAGTGTGAGGTGAAATCAGGCCTGGCCTGGCAGAGAGAGGTTGTTCCTTTATTCTGAGGGACTTGGGAACCATGGAGAGTTTTGAATGGACAAGGAACACTATCAGGGCTTTAAAAGTCTTCAACAACCTGCTCCGAGAAGGAACGTACTGGTGACAGAGAAAGGCACAGGAAGTTGAGTCTTCGTCTAAGGTCTAAGTATCTGATAAAAGGCAGCACTGAGGACTGAAGCGCAGAGGTTAGCTGGTTGACGTCACTAGGTTCCAGTGCCAGGTGGGGATACAGGCGAGGTGATACACATTGAGCCCAGCCATGGTTGCCTTCTTTTTTCCCCAGGTCCTGAAGGTTGAAAAGGCACATATGGAACCTACCTAAAGCAGGAGAGGATGTCCCAGCCCCTCTCTGGTTCTGGGTGGCTAATACTGAAACAAAGTTCAGAGGGAAAGTAGGCAGTGCTTCAAAACAGCATTCAGTACTTCCCTGGGTATGGGATCCCTCAGAGATCTGGGGTAATACTAGATCATGTTTGATTTTTTAAGCACTCTCTGGATGTCATGTTCCAGGTACATAGGTGAGTCCACAGAGATGCCTGTGATGTGGGGCGGGGTGGTGGGAGAGCTGCGGGAGTGCAACTATGGGGTCTGAAGATGTGAAGGAGTTTTGGTCAGCTGATGTGCACATCAAGAGGAAGTATGAGTTGAGGGCCCTCAGGCCCTGGTGCTGGGGACTTAAGGGTAACAACGAGACCACGTTTGGCTGTGTCTTACAGGCACAATGTGGGAGTCCTCAGGGGAATTACCTGGTGGGAGGGATGGGGCCCTGTAAGCCAGGCCCAGAGTTTAGGTGGAGTTTATCCCTCCTGGGCACTGCCTTTGTGGCTGAGGGCTCAACAGTGATTAATGTGACAGTGAAGAGAGATCAGGCATCATTGGCACCACCCTGAGTTGACGAACTCTGGGGGAGGATGACTGGAATAGACGTGTGAGATGAATTGTGAGTTTTCAGAGAGAATGTTTATGGTTTCAGCTATCTCATTCATGACAGGGTGGTGTGACCTTTGAGGACGTTGCCCTGTCCTTTAGTTGGAAGGAATGGAAGCTCCTTGATGCGGCTCAGAGACGCCTGTACCATGATGTGATGCTCGAGAACTATGCACTTATATCTTCACTGGGTAAGACTGCCACCCTCCCCAGACTGACCTGGGCTAGGCTCTGTATCTTGCCTCACCCTCCTTTCCTCAAGGGGTGCTCCGTTCAAACACATGCACCTTGGGCACTCTTTGTTTCCTCGGCTTTCTGGTTGGTTGTTTTGATAGGTAAGACTGGGTTGTTTGCACTGCCCTTGTCTCACCTTGTAGCCCCAATTATTGTTATTAGTTCCAAAAAGAAGGAAATAATATTACTGTTTTCCTTTACAGGGTCATTGTAAGATTTAAATGAGACACTGATATAGTTTCAGTACTAATAATTGAATAGAAAGAAAGTGAAGTCGCTCAGTCGTGTCCGATTCTTTGTGACCCCATGGACTGTAGCCCACCAGGCTCTTCCGTCCGTGGGATTTTCCAGGCAAGAGTACTGGAGTGGATTGCTGTTTCATTCTCCAGGAGATCTTCCCAACCCAGGTCTCCCGCATTGCAGGCAGACGCTTTACCATCTAAACATAGGGATTTCTGTACTCACCCCTCATACAGATATATTTGAAGTCAGCAGTCTTGCAGTGAGGCTAATGGATTGCATCTTCCTTCCCTTTTCCCTGACCAGGTGGTGTATCCAGATCCATGGCACTTCTGTGTCCCTGGTTTTGTTCCCTTTTATTATCTCACATTTCCTCATGTCTCTGTATGCCAAGAGTTGAAGGCATCGTCATGGTCATAACCTGGATCATGGGCTGTTTTTCAAGGATATCCTTTCTGGTTCTGTCTGTAGTGTTTAGATCTCTTCTTTTCCTTTTCTCTTACTGAGTTATAATTAACAGTACTGTACACATTTAAAGTGTACAGGGATTTCCCTGATGGTCCTGTTATTGGGATTAGTTCTTTCATTGCTGTGGCCTGGGTTCAATTCCTGGTTGGGGAACTGAGATCCCACAAACCTTGAGGTGGTGAACTCTGGGGGAGGATGACTGGAATAGATGTGAAGATGTGACATGAATTGTGGGTTCTCAGAGAATGTTTATGGTTTCATCTATCTCATTCATGACAGGTGGCGTGACCTTTGAAGACAGCCAAAAAATAAAAAAAAAGAAAAGAATGTATACAATGTTATAATTTTATATATATATACACACATATTATGAAATGAGGACTATAATAAAGTTAATTAACATCTCCACTTCCTGATATATTTATCTTTTTCATATGTGTGAGAACACTTAGATCTACTCTCTTAGCACATTTGAAGTGTACAATACAGCATTATTAACTATAGTCTCCATCTATAGTAGATCCCCAGAGCTTATTCACCTTATAACCAACCACCATTTTCTGTAGACCTGAGCCCCCATTCTTTGTTTCTGTGGTTTCAACTCTCTTTTTCAAGATTCCATATATAAGTGATACCATACAGTATTTGGGCTTCCCTGGTGGCTCAGATGGTAAAGGATCTGTCTGCAATGCAGGAGCCCTGGGTTCGATCCCTGGGTTGGGAAGATCCCCTGGAGAAGGAAATGGCTACCCACTCCAATATTCTTGCCTGGAGAATTCCATGGACAGAGGAGTCTGGTGGGCTGTGGTCCATGGGGTCACAAAGAATCAGACATGACTGAGCGACTTTCATTCAGTCAGTCATACAGCATTTGTTTTTCTCTGGCTTCTTTTACTTTGTGTTAAGCCCTCCAGGTTCATCAATGCATGCTTTCCTTTTTTATGGCTGAGTGATAACCCCACTGTGTACAAATACCAGACTATCCACTTATTCGTATACAGATGCAGGCAAGGCATACCTCACAGACAGTGCAGGTTTGGTTCCAGACCACCACAATAAGAAGTGAGTATGACCCTAAAGCAAGCGACAAAGTTTTGTTTCCCAGTGAATGTAAGTGTTATGTTCATGCTGTGCAGTAGCCTAAGTGTGCAATAGCATTATATATAAAATGACAACAAATAGACTTTAGTTAAAAAGAAGTCTTCATTGCTAGAAAAATGTTAACTGTCATCTGAGCTGTATCCTTTTGCTCATGGAGGGTCTTCCCTTAATTTTGACTGATCAAGGTGCTGATTAATCAGGTTGCTGAAGGCTGGGGTGGCTATGGCAATTTTTTCAAATAAGACGAGGAAATGACTCACATGGATGGACTCTTCCTTTCATGAATGATTTCTCTGTAGTATGGAATGCTGTTTGATAGCATTTTACACACAGTAGAAATTGTTTCAAGGTTGGAATCAATCTTTTCAAACCCTCTTGCAGCTTTATCAACTAAATTTGTGTAATATTCTAAATCGTTTATTATCATTCCAACATTCTTCACAGCATTTTCACCAGTGTACTTCATCTCAAGAAGCCATTTTCTTTTCCCATCTGTTAAAGTTTTGTTCTGAGATTGCAGCAATTCAGTTTTCTTCTAGCTCCATTCTAATTCTAGTTCTCTTGCACTTTCCACCACATCTACAGTTACTTCCTTCACTGAAGTCTTGAACCCCTCAAAGTCACCCATGAGAGTGGTCTTCAATCAACTTTTCTCCAGATCCTGTTAGTGTTGGTATTTTGATCTTTTCCCATGGTTCATAAATATTCTTAATGGCATCGAGAATGATGAATCCTTTCCAGAAGGTTTTCAATTTACTTGAAAGAGGAGTCAGGTCTTCTCAAGTGCTCAGTGGTAAAGAATCCAAGTGCCAACATAGGAGATAGGGGTTTGATTGGGAAGATCCCCTGGAAAAGGAAATGGCAACCCACTCTAGTATTCTTACCTGGGAAATCCCGTGGAAAGAGGAGCCTGGTAGGCTACAGTCCACGGGGGTCACAAAAGAGTCAGATGTGACTTGGCGACTAAACAACAACAACAGTTAGAGGAATTATTATCTATGGTTTCTGTCGCCTTATGAAATGTATTTCTTAAGGTTGGCAGTCTAGTCTGCTTGATCCATGGGCTACAGAATGCATGTTGTTGTACTAGGCATGAAAACAACATTAATGTACATCTCCATCAGAGCTCTTGGGCGACTGGGTACATTTTCAGTGAACAGTAACATTTTGAAAACAATCTTCTGTTCAGAGCAGTAGGTCTCAACAGTAGTCTTAAATTATGCAGTAAACCATGTTATAAATATATGCGCTGTCATCCAGGCTTTGTTGTCCCGTTTATAGAATATATGAAGAGTAAATCTAGCATAACGCTTAAGGGCCCAAGATTTTCAGCATGATAAAGGAGCATTGGCTTCAACATCTAGTCACCAGTTGCATTAGCCCCTAACGAGAGACTTTAGCATGTCCTTTGAAGCCAGGCATTGACTTCTCTGTCACTGTGAAAGTCCCAGATGACATCTTCTTCCAGCATAAGACTATTTCATCTACATTAAAAATCTTTTGTCTAGCATAGCAGTGTTCGTTAACTAGCTTAGCTAGATCTTTTGGATAACTTTGGACCAGCATCTACATCAGCATTTGCTGCTTCACCTTGCGCTTCTGTGTTATGGAGACAGTTTCTTTCCTTGAACCTCATTAATCTGTGCTAGCATCGAATTTTTTTTTTTTTTTTTTTTTTTTTGCAGCTTCTCGCTTTTCTCAGTCATCACAGAATTGGAGAGGGTTAAGGGCTTGACTCCCTTAGGCTTTGGCTTAGGGAACGTTATGCCCGGCTTCATCTTGTATTGTTGTTCAGTAACTAAGTTGTCTCTGACTCTTTGCAACCCAGCGGACTGTAGCACACTAGGCTCCTCTGTCCTCCACTGTCTCTGGGAGTTTGCTCAAACTCACATCCATTGAGTTGGTGATACCACCCAACTATCTCCTCCTCTGTTGCCTCCTCCTCCTCGTCCTCCTGCCTTCAGCCTTTCCCAACATCAGCATCTTTTCCAATGAGTCAGATCCTTGAATCAGGTGACCAGAATATTGGACCTTCGACATTTGTCCTCCCAATGAATATTCAGGGTTGATTTCCTTTAGGATTGACCAGTTTCCTCTCCTTGCAGTCCATCTGACTCTCAAGAGTCTTCTGCAGCATCACAGTTCCAAAGCATCAATTCTTTGGCACACAGCTTTCTTTGTAGTCCAACTCTCATATCCGTCCATGACTGCTGCAAAAAATGTAGCTTTGACGATACAGACCTTTGTTGGCAAAGTGATGTTTCTGCTTTTTAATTAATATGCTGTCTAGCTTTGTTATAACTTTCCATTCAGGGACTAAGTTCACTCAGACTGACATCCATTGAGTCAGTGATGCCATCCAGCCATCTCATCCTCTGTCGTCCCCTTCTCCTCCTGCCTCCAATCCCTCCCAGCATCAGAGTCTTTTCCAATGAGTCAACTTTTCACATGAGGTGGCCATCGTACTGCAGTTTCAGCTTCAGCATCATTTCCTCCAAAGAAATCCCAGGGCTGATCTCCTTCAGAATGGACTGCTTGGATCTCCTTGCCAACCAAGGGACTGTCAAGAATCTTCTCCAACACCACAGTTCAAAAGCATCAATTCTTCAGCGCTCAGCTTTCTTCACAGTCCAACTCTCACATCCATACATGACCACTGGAAAAACCATAGCCTTGACTAGACGGACTTTTGTTGGCAAAGTAATGTCTCTGCTTTTCAACATGCTATCTAGGTTGGTTGTAACTTTTCTTCCAAGGAGCAAGCGTCTTTTAATTTCATGGCTGCAGTCACAATCTGCAGTGATTTTGGAGCCCAAGAAAATAAAATCTGTCACCACTTCCACTTTTCCCCCTTTGATTTGCCATGAAGTGATGGGACCAAATGCCATGATCTTAGTTTTTTGAATGTTGAGTTTTAAGCTAACTTCACTTTCCACCATGAGAGTTGGGGCTCCCTATTCCGTTCCATTGACCTATGTGTCTTTTTTTATGCCAGTACCATAATGTGTCAGTTACTGTAGCTTTGTATTACTTTGAAATCAGGAAGTATGATGCCTCTCGCTTTGTCCTTCTTTGTCAAGATTGCTTTTGCTATTTGGAATTTTTTGTGGTTCCCTATGAATTTTAGGATTGTTTGTTTCTGCGGAAATGTCTTTGGAATTTTGATACGGATTGTTTTCCATCTGTAAATTGCTCTTGGTAAAATTAACAATATTAAGTCTTCAAATCCTAGAACACTGGATATCTTTTCATTTATTTATGTCTTCTCCACTTTCTTTCATCATTGTCATATAATTTTCAGAATATAAATTTCTCAACTCCTAGGTTAAATTTATTCCTAAGGTTGTTTTCTTAATTTTCTTTTCAGACAGTTTTTACATTAGTGTATATAAATGCAACTGTAACCAATTTTTATATTGGGGGTTTTTTTGTCCTGCAACTTTACTGAATTCATTTCGTAGGGTAGAATTTTGGGGTTTCTACATATAAGACTGTGCTACCTACAAACAATTTTGCTTCTTCTATTCTTGCTGTTAAAGTGCTGGACTCAATATGCCAGCAAATTTGGAAAGCTCAGCAGTGGCCCCAGGGCTGGCAAAAGTCAGTTTTTATTCCTATCCTAAAGAAGGACAATGCCAGAGAATGTTCAAACTACTGTACAACTGTGCTTATTTCACACACTGGCAAGGTAACGGTCAAAATCCTTCAAGCTAGGCGTCAACAGTATGTGAACTGAGAACTTACAGATGTACAAGTTGGATTTACAAAAGGCAGAGAAACCAGAGATCAACTAGCCAACATTCATTGGATCATAGAGAAAGCAAGGGAATTCCAGAAAAACATCTACTTCTGATTCATTGACTATGCTCAAGCCTTTGACTATGTGAATCACAACAAAGGCTGGGAAATTCTTAAAGAGATGGGGGTACCAGACCACCTTACCTGTCTCCTGAGAAACCTGTATTCAGGTCAAAAAGCAACAATTAGAACCAGATATGCAACAATAGACGGGTTCAAAGTTGAGAAAGGAGTATGATGAGGCCACTGTAGCTTTGTACTAGTTTGAAATCAGGAAGTATGATGCCTCTCGCTTTGTTCTTCTCTGTCAAGATGGCTTTTGCTCTCTTTATTTAACATATGTGCAAAACATCTAATGCAAAATTCCAGGCTGGATGAATCACTGGCTGGAATCAGGATTGGCAGCAGAAATATCAGCAACATCAGATAAGGGAAGAAAGTGAAGAGAAACCTCTTGATGGAGGTGAAAGAGGACAATGAAAAAGCTGGCTTAAAACTCAGCAATCAGAAAGCTAAGATCATGGCATCTGGTCCTATCACTTCATGGCAAATAGACGGGAAAACAATGGAAACAGTGACAGACTTTGTTTTCTTGGGCTCCAAAATCACTGCAAATGGTGACTGCAGCCATGAAATTAAAAGACATTTGCTTCTTGGAAGAAGAGCTTTATGACAAACCTAGACAGCATATTAAAAAGTAGAGACCTCACTTTGCCGACAAAGGTCCGTACAGTCTAAGCTATGGTTTTCCAGTAGTCATGTATAGATGTGCGAGTTGGGCCATAAAGAAGGCTGAGCACCGAAGAATTGATGCTTTCAAATTGTGGTACTGAAGACTCTTGAGAGTCAGTTGGACTCCAAGGAAATCAAACTAGTTAGTCCTAAAGGAAATCAACCCTGAATGTTCACTGGAACGACTGATGCTGAAGCTGAAGCGCCAGTAATTAGGCTACCTGGTGCAAAGAACCAACCCACTGGAAAAGACCTTGATGCTGGGGAAGAGTGAGGGCAAGAGGAGAACGGGGCAACAGAAGATGAGCTGGTTGGATGTCATCACCAACTTTCTGGACACGAGTTTGAGCAAATTTGGGGAGATAGTGAAGGATGGGGAAGCCTGGTGTATTGAAGTCCCAGGGGTGGCCCAGAGTCAGACGTGACTTAGCAGCTGAACAATGGCATCAATTCTGGTCTGAATGCCTTTTCCTTCCTTTTCTTCCCTACTTACTCTGGCTGGGGCTTCCTGTACTGTGTTGAATAAAAACAGAAGTGATGGGCATGCTCGTCTTGTTTCTGATGTTACAGGAAAACCTTTTTAGCTTTTCAGTGTTTAATATAAAAAGTTTTTGTTGTTTAGTCACTGATTTGTGTCTGACTCTTTTGTGACCCCATGGACTGTAGCCCACCAGACTCCTCTGTCCATGAGATTTCCCAGGCAAGAATACTGGAGTAGGTTGCCAGTTCCTTCTCCAGGGAATCTTCCTAACTCAGGGATCAAAACTGTTTCCTGCTTGGCAGGCAGATTCTTTACCACTGGGCCACCTGGGAAGCCCTGAATGTGATGTTAGCTGTAGGCGTATCAGATGTGTTGAGGTACATTCCTTCTATATCTAACTTGTTGAGAGTTTTTATCTTGAAAAGATTGAACTTTATCAAATGCTTTTTCAGCGTGTATAGATTATGGTTTTTATCTTCCATTGTGATAATGTGTTTGTCACATTCTTTGATGTTGCACATGATGTTTAACAATCTTAGCACCCCTGGGATAAATCCTCCTTGATTGTGATGTATGATCCTTTTAATGTGCTGTTGGATTTGATTTGCAAGTATTTTGTTGAAGAGTTTTGTATCTATGTTTATCAGGGTTATTGTCCTATAATTTTCTTCTCGTGTTATGCTTAAATAGCTTTGATATCTGAATAATGCTGTTCTTATAAAGTGAACTTGGAAATGTTCCTGCTTCAAGTTTTTGGAAGACTTTGAGAAGGATTAATGTTAAGTCTTTAAATATTAAGTGGGTTTCCCAGTAATTCTGTCTAGTCCTGAACTTTTCTTTCTTGGGAGATGTTTTTTATTAGTGATTACATCTCCTTACCAGCTACAGATCTGTTCAGATTTTCTATTTCTTCATGATTTAGTTTTGGTTGGTCTTTTGTTTATAGGAATGTTCTTCATTTCTTTAGGTTATCTAATTTGTTGGTGGAAAATTGCTCATTGTAATTTCTTCTGATTGATTGTATTCCTGCAGTATCACTTGTGATGTCTCCTCTTTTATTTCTGACCTTGAGTCTTCACTCTTCATAATCTAACTAAAGGCCTGTCGATCTAACTAAAGACCTTACGTCTTTTAAAAAACTGACTCTTGGGAATTCCCTAGTGGTCCAGTGGTTAGGACTCTGTACTTTCATTCCAGGAGGTCCAGGTATTTCATTTTTGACCCAACATGTGATGTCTCCTAGAGAATGATACATGCACTCGAGAAAAATGTGTATTCTGCTATAATTGGATAGCGTCTTTTGTACATGTCTATTAGGTCTTTTTGGTCTTAGGTGCAGTTCAAGTCCAATGTTTTCTTATTCAGAGTGGGATGTTGAACCCTTAATATTATTGCAGCTATCTGTTTCTACCTTCAGATTTGTTAATATTGGCTTTATATGTTTAGGTGCTCCAATACTGGGTACATATGTGTTTGTAATTTTTATCTTCTTGATGAATTGATTGCTTATTATTATGTAATGACCTCCTTTGTCTCTTGTGACAATTAGTTACTTAAAGAGTATTTCATCTGACATTGTATGATTACCCTGCTTGTTTTTTTTTAATCCCTGCTTTTGAAAAAGATTTATTTTTCTATTTATTTTTGATGTGGTGGATCTTTCTTGCTGCGTGGTCTTTTTCTCTAGTTGTGGTGAGTGGGGGCTGTTCTCATTGCAGCGCAAAGGCTTCTCATTGTAGGTGCATGGGCTTCAGCCATTGTGGCCCATGGGTTCCCCAGTTGCAGCTCCTGGACACTAGAGCACAGGCTTAGTAGCTGTGGCACACATGGGCTTAGTTCCTCTGCAGCATGTGGGGTCTTCCCAGACCAGGGATCAAACCTGTGTCTCCTGTATTGGCAGGTAGATTCTTTACTAGTGAGCCACCAGGGAAGCCCCATACTGGCTCTTAATTGTGGCGCATGGGGTCTTCATTGCTACATGCAAGATCTTTTTTTGTTTCATTTGCACGTTTGTGCAGAGAGTTGCCCCTTCCGATAAAGTGAATGTGTACCTCATCAGCATTTCTTTCCATTCAGGCTTCTGGAGTGGAGAGGAGAAAGTTGAGTCTTCCTTTGCACAGAGTGTTTCTGTGGCAGTGTCACAGGCCAGGACTTCCAAGGAACCTTCATCTTCTGAGAAGACTCACCCCTGTGAAGTGTGTGGTCCAGTCTTGAGAGGCATTTTCCATTTGGCTGAGCAGCAGGGAACACAACACAGCAAGAAATTACTGAAGTGTAGGGCATGTGCAAAAGGATTTTCTTTCAGTACAGACCTTCAGCAGCACCAGGAGCAGCACAAGCAAGAAAATCCACCCATAATCAGCGTGGACAGGCCTTCATTTGTGAAGAGCTCCAATTTCCATGTGTCAGGAGAGCCTTTAACCAGCAAGGAAGTTGGTGATGACTTCCGAAGCACCTCAGAACATCTGAAGCAACAGGCCAGTCACACAGGGGAGAAGCCAAATACAGTCACCCCCTGCGTGGAAACTTTACAAAGCAAGAAAAGTCATTGTACCAGGGGAGAATGCAAGAAAGCCTTCAATCCCAAACACACACTTGTTCAGGACCACAGTGCCTGCCCTGAAAGACAATGTTTTGTGTGCAGTAAATGTGGGAAAAAATTCAAGTATAAATCCTCATTTATTGTGCACCAGAAAGCCCACACTGGTGACAGGCTTTACGAGTGTGGTGACTGTGGAAAATCTTTCAGAGGAAGCTCAGCCCTCATTCAACATCGAAGAATTCATACTGGGGCAAGGCAGTACAAGTGCAGCAAATGTGGGAAATCCTTTAGCCAAGAATTTGTCCTCATTTATCCTCAGAGGAGTAGCACTGGAGAAAATTGCCATGTGTGCTATCATTGTGCACAGTCTTCTGGCCATAGCTCCATCTTTATTCAACAACGGACAGTTCACACTGGAGAAATCAGTTATGAATGCACGGAGTGTAGGAAGTCCTTTAAACGAAAATCTGATGTAATTGAACACTGGAGGGTTCATACAGGAGAAAGGCCTTACGAGTGCAATGAATGTGGGAAATCTTTTACTTCTAGCTCTGCCCTGCATTATCATCAGAGAGTTCACACTGGAGAAAAGACTCATAAATGTGGGGAATGTGGGAAGTCTTTTACCTCTAGCTCTGGCCTGCGTTATCATCAGAGAATTCACACAGGAGAAAGGCCATATGAGTGTACTGATTGTGGGAAGTCTTTTACCCAAATAAATCACCTCATTATACATCGAAGAATTCACACAGGAGAAAGGCCTTATGAGTGCAGTGAATGTGGGAAATCCTTTAGCCATAAATCTTACCTATCTCAACACCAGAGAGTTCACACTGGAGAAAGGCCTTTTGAATGTAATGAATGTGGGAAATCTTTTACGTCTGGTTCTGCCCTCTGTTATCATCAGAGGGTTCACACAGGAGAAAAACCTTATGAGTGCAGTGACTGTGGGAAATCCTTTACCAATGGACCAATACTCATCCGACACCGTAGAGTTCACACAGGAGAAAGGCCTTATGAATGCAGTGAGTGTGGAAAATCCTTTACCCAAAGAAATCATCTCAACATACACCAGAGAGTTCACACAGGAGAGAGGCCTTACGAGTGCAGCGAATGTGGAAAATCTTTTACCTCTGGCTCTGCCCTTCGTTATCATCAGAAAATTCACATTGGAGATAGGCCTTATGAGTGCAGTGAATGTGAGAAGTCTTTTACCTCTAACTCTGCCCTCCGTTGTCATCAGAGAGTTCACACAGGAGAAAGGCCTTTTGACTGCCGTGAGTGTGGGAAATCTTTTAGGGATAGTTCCCAGTTGAATCAACACCAGAGGGTTCACACTGGAGAAAAGCCTTATGAATGTACGGATTGTGGGAGATCCTTTAGCCAGAATTCGTACCTCTCTAAACACCGAAGAGTTCACACTGGAGAAAGGCCTTATGAGTGCAGTGAATGTGAGAAGTCTTTTACTTCTGTCTCTGCCCTTGGCTATCATCAGAGAGTTCACACTGGAGAACGGCCTTATAAGTGCAGTGACTGTGGGAAATCTTTTACCAATAGCTCAATACTCGTTCGACATCGGAGAGTTCACACAGGAGAAAGGCCTCATGAATGTAGTGACTGTGGGAAATCCTTTACCCAAAGAATTCACCTCATTATTCACCGGAGAGTTCACACAGGAGAAAGGCCTTATGAATGCAATGAATGTGGGAAGTCTTTCACCTCTCGTTCCACCCTTCATTATCATCAGAGAGTTCACACAGGAGAAAAGCCGTATGACTGCCTCAAATGTGGGAAGTCTTTTAGCCGAAAATCTAACCTCTCTCAGCATCAGAGAATTCACACTGGAAAAAGGCCTTAGATGTATAAGAAATATATAGTTTCATTGTTCAGTGTAATGACACTGGACCAAACTGTGAGACACTAGTTGCCTCATAGATCCAAACAGCAAGAGTAAAGAGATTCTTCATCGTAATTTCAGTTATGTGGGAAGCACATGTAACTGTGTTGCACACTAATCTGCTCTTGATAGATTTACATCACTTCCAGTGTCTGTCACCATATCCATTTCACCTCTAACCTGGCAGGTCTCCACGGTATGCATCAGTCACTACCCCAGCATGCTCAGGGAAGCATACTCTGTTCTCTCATTTGTTGGAGGAAATCAAGATTAGCCTAAACCCTTGGGATGTCTTCATTCCCTTTCTGAGCAGCTTGTGCATGGGCCTGATGCAGTATCGGCCCAGAGAACATCAAGAGTTCATCTGGCACCTTGCAGAGAAGGATCACTATTTTCAGGGACATATTGGTCTAAAGATAGTAGTGGTGAGTTTTTCTAGCTTCCGAGTCACCAATTAAAAATTGCCAGCCACTGCTGGCAGATCTGCCTGACCATGGCTTTGGTTTGTATAATAACAAAGACTTTACTGTTTAAGTCCTCCTTAATCCTGGACGTTGTATTTACCATGTCATCTGTTTTATAAACAGAATTGGGCTGTAGAAGCATGAAGAGGTGTGCAACTTTCATGCGGGTATCAATCTTTCTTTGCTTCAGAGGAGACAATACAGAGGCATAAATTAGCTTACTAGTTTTTGCCAAATTTGCATTTCTGCCCATGGCCTCCTGTGAAAGACTGCAGGGCTTTCTTGTCCTCGTTTCAGGCCTGGATGCTATGATGAGTTTCAGGAGACTTAGCTCACCCTGAGGAGGAGTCAGCTGTGACAACATAACTGCTTCTGGGAGCAGCATAAATATTTTCCCTTGTTCACAGGGGATGTCAGCAGTGCTGAGGGAATTTCTTCCCCAGGTCCTACCAAGAGCGAGGCAGGTAAAAAAGAATAAAGATAGAAAAAAGGAGAATCTCATCCACAAATATATTTGTGACCCAGGCCACATTCTTGTTGACTCAGGTGGAAGGTCATTCATTGCTCATTCTATTTGCTGTCTTTAAGGTAAAACTGATCCACAAAGGGCCTGAGAAAGTGGAATGAATATAGGATTGCCAAACCTACTTTCCAGAAAGTTGGAAAGTAGGTTTGTTTTCTGTTGTTGTTTTTTTTTTAATCATGAACCGTTTCAAAAGCTATTTGATGAGTTCTGACATATGTATGGAAGTAAAACCATCATCATAGTCATGGTAATGACTGTATGTTACTATATATTTATCTTATGACCTTTTATACTCTCTTTCCTTGCCCTCTACAGCCCTCCATGTAACCATTGATTTATTTTCCATGATAATAGATCACTTTTGGATTTTCTAGAATTCATATGATGGGAATTTACTCTTTCTCCTGCTTTTATTTAAGTTGCCTAAATACTTGAAGAGTCATAAATAATGTATGAGCAGCTCATACTTTTTTTTTCTAAGAAATATTCTTGTTTTTGAATATACCACTATTATCCATTCATTTGTTTATGAACATTTGGAGTTTTTCTAATTTCTGACTATTGAAAAAGAAAGCTGGTAAAACATTTGTGTATAATTCTTTATGTGGATATATGTTTCATTTATCTTTACTTCAGTAACTCAGAGTGCAAAGTGTGAATCATAAGATAGGTGGATGTTAACTTAAACAAATTATCAAATTTTGATCTGAACTAATTATACCTTTTCTTCTTTTTTTGGTCACACTGTATGGCTTGTGGGATCTTAATTTCCCAATCAGGGATTGAACCTGGTCCCTGAGCAGTGAACACCTGGAGTCCTTACCACTGGACTGCCTGGGAATTTTTGTTTTTTTCATTCTTACTAGCAGTATTTGAAAGGTCCATTTCCTCTTGTATCCTAGTGAATACTTCGTTTGGTCAGTTTTTTTTTTTTTTTTAGGAAGTTGTCACTTTAATATATTGTACATATATATGTCTTTCTTCATAAATGGGGTAGAGGATAACCTTCCAGGATATTAGTGTTTTTATTAGGAATATGTTTATCTTTAAAATTTTTATTTTTCTTATCAGTTATTCTTAATTTTAACCCTTTTGATAAGTTTGTCATACTATCTCACTGTTGTTTTGTTTGCATTTCCCTAAGGATTCATGATCATTTTTCAGATATGTATTTGCTGTCTCTGTATCTTTATTGAAATGTTTATATTTGCCACCTAGTCTATGAGTTTTGGCTATTTTCTTCCTTTCACAAAAGAACAATGAAACAGCCAGGTCATACTGGAATTTCACTCATTTTGTGACTTTTTAATTTATGGAGTATTTTAATAACAGAATAACGTGTTCTATTTTTTTTTCCAGTTTTTTATGCTATGTGCACTGTAATGGACATGTATATCATTCACTTTTAATCTGTTACTAATGTACTCTCCATCACTTTCTAAAGTCCAAGCATTTAATAAAACCACAAACCCTTGCTTAATCGTGTTTGCCCGGTTTCCTGATCTATCATCATGGGGTTTGGGTTGGAGCAGAACTCTAGAAGGGGAACAAGATGGCATCAGAATGAAGAATCTCAGAGCCCAGCTGGGCTGGAAATAGGGCAGTAATCAAACTCCCCAAACCCTGGCTCAGGCAGCCTGGGTTTGAATCCTGATCACAAAACATCATTATGACTCACAGGCAAATGATTCCCCACCTCTGGGCCTCAGTTTGCCCTTGCAAAACAGGTATAAGATGTGGCTCTACCCATGAACTGTGGGAGATTGAGCTGGAGCACCCATCTGCTGCCCCGTGACTGTACCCACAACCTCACTGGACCTCCCCACTAGCTTGGCTAGGTACCCCTCATTTCCCCTAAAGTCCCTATGCCCCACTGGCACCTAGTGCATTTGGGAAAGAAATGGGGCTTCTGACAAGCCACTGACACACTCACCTGAAGGAGGCAGAGGCTGCAGAGGGCTGGTATCAATATGGGTTCCCCTCCTGGGAATCTCTAGGCCACTCACTAGAGCCTCCTGAGCCTATTTGCTGACTGACCTGGAGGTGATGAAGGTGCTTGCCTTGGTCCCTGTGAGAATCAATAGAAGTAACAAAACACTGAGTACTTAAGTGAGTGTCACACTGAGTGCCAAGATTCCAGGGTTTGCTTTATAAACATATTCTCTTTAATTCTCACAGCTGAGAAAGTAGGAACTATTGTCTTCCTACTGGCAAAATCCAGGGTCAAAATGATGAAGTGGATTCCCCAAAGTCACACAGTGGAGAAGTACCTGAGTTAAGATGGATTCATACCCCTCAGTCTAGCTCCAAAACTTGAGATGTTTAATCTATTTACCTCGGTACATGAAGCCCTCAGCCTGAGGCAGACACACAAAGATTTCCAAGGAGTCCCAGCTGCTTTTAGCTTTGTTGGAATCATCAACACAGCAATTTGCCCGTGTACCATCTGCCCTTGTAGTTCTCACTGTAATACCCTTGTCTGTCACCGCCAGTAGCTTCCCCCACTGGAGGCTTTTCTCTCAGCTGCAACTGATTATATCCCAAGGCCACATCTTCCATTTGAGCACAGCAGAGAGCTCAACCTTCGAGAATCAGTGATTCTGAGCTGGGTCTCTCCACCCTCAGCAGCTGAGTGACAGCTTCTGACATCATCTAACAACCAGGTAGGAGGTTTGACTTTCTCAGGTGTTTGTAACCTTCAGTTTGGAAGAGCAGAGACAGTCCAGAGGACCTGGTACCAGAAAGTGATAATGGAGATCTTTGTGCTCCTGGTCTCACTGGGTAGCAGCTTGCCTCTGCTCCATTCATAGACCCACTGCCTGTTGGGGCAGGTTGAGAAGACTGACTGGTTGAGAAGAACATTGGCACACCAACCTTCTTCCCTGCACTCTGCACATGTTCTGAACCCTCGTCCTCTCTTTCAACCTTTGTGTGTCCACACCAAGGATCTTTTCGTAAAAAAAAGACACTCCTTAACACGAATCCTCACTGGAGTGTCCAGCAAGCTCTGGCCACGTCTGAGGTCCTTGTTCCAGATTCCACAGAAGAGGAGCTGACTGGCCCAGCCTGCTCGTGTTCCAAGTTTGCAGGGCTGTGGATGATAGGTGTGTCAGAGAATAGGGTGATTCAGACAGTACTTCTTGGAAGCCATTTGCTATCAGTTCACCAAGGGCATCTTCCCAAACCATACAATCCCAGTTAAAATGGGCTCTGGACTGCTACACCATTGTTGCTTATTTCTTAGGGCCTGGACCACAGTCTTGTGCTGCCTGAGGAGATAATTTTTTAGAGTGTCCACAGATATGACATCAAGTGGCATGGCTAGATGCTGAGAAAGCTGCTGATCTTTTTTCTTTGCTCTTTCCCGTGCTGCTGTCTGAAGAAAGTTTTATACAGTATAGTGCTAGATCTCCATTTCCCCACTGTTACTAATATCCCCCACTTTGGGGTGGGGAGAGCATCCAAACATGGACTTGAAACTAATGTCCCTTTTTAACAGAGGGAGCAGCCTTGAGCATACCCCATGAGGTCCCTGGGACTTCATTTCGACTGCATTTTTCATGTTAAACTTCCACTTGTTGCAAGTCAAACTGGTTTTCCCAAATAGCAAACAGATACAAATATTCTTTTTAAGATACAGTCTTATTACATAAGAAAAATAAGAGGTAGGTCATTTAAAAGAGAATTACAACAGTGGTCACAGCCAAGTTTCCCTAAGCACAGATAAGGTGTTGGGTTTGTTGCAGGCACTGTTAAAACTGTGTCCCTTGAATTCAAACATCCTGTCCTTAGCAAGGAAGGCTGCATGAAAACACATTTCTTTGGTTGCTGATGTATATAACTCATTATCTAGATGAGCCTCTGAGGCAGATGAGATATTTAATAAGTGCTTACTGATGGAATAAAACATGATGTGGTTTCCTTCTACTCTTCTACCCCTTTCTGGTCTATTTTTCTTCAAGTTAGTTTTCCTCGGAGATGTCATAAATGGAAAGGATTCACACTTTGTGGAAATAAGAACTTCATGGTAGCCGTGTTTCCAACGTAATCACGGACTCAATTCTCTCAAATTTAGGATTTAGTGTCCTTCATTTACCACCCATTGAAACTTAACCTTTTCTCAGGATTCACAAATCCTTTTTCTCTTCTAGTGATTTCAACAGTGACCAATGGATGACCCAATCAATCTACATTAATAACTGTAATTTGCTCACTCAACAGCTATTTTCCTGAGATACTCTCATGTACCCTTGCAGTCACGACTCCTTTTATAGGCAAAATTCTAATCACTTCCAAGCAAGTAGATGAGATCATGGAATTAACAACTTTTATCTCTTGTTGGGTGCCCACTTTTTACCGCTATACAGATGCTGACATTTCAGCTATCCTGACAAGTATAACTTTGGTAAGTAGCCAACATCCACAGATAGATGTCTTATTCTTAAAAGAAATAGAGCATGTCTCAGAAAATTCAAAGTGACAGAGAAGGGATGCATTCTGAGGAACCAAGAGGCATGGTGCCACCTTAGCTATTACACTTGCCTTAGGGCTACCTAATAGTTTCCTCAACAAACTGTCTGGATTATATTTGCTCTTATTGCTGACCAAACACATTGAACCTCACAATGTCCATTCTAAAAGCTTTGTTACCCACAAAGAGTAAGAAGACGATTTTATTCTGTTTCTGAGTGGATATTTATGTCAATTGTTGGTGCATTGTTTATCTTTTGGGAGCATAATTTGAAAACGGCATCTGTAGGATTGTTTTACTAAGATGCCTCTGATGATGCCAGCGTTAAGATTACTTCTCAGATTGTTTTTAGTGAAAGCAAGTCATGCAACGTGAATAAGATTGTAAGATACAGATAACAAGATAATCAGGGATATAAAGAATCTCAAAGCTGAAGGTTATCTAAGTATGATGTCATGTTTTATATATATGTATATGTATATATATATATATATAATCATTATTGTTAATATTTTGCTCTCTTCTCTGGAAAGATCTCTGATGATTCAATGGTGAATCAGTAGGTTTCTAGTAGTCATTAGATGGCTTACTCTAACAAATCATACCCTGATCACACTGATAGGTATCTTTCAGTCCATTTGTGGAGAGTGGGATATTTTTCCTTTTTATACTTCTCTTATTCTAATTTCTTGGCATATTTATTGTACTGCCAATTTCCTAATTTTGTTCAATTTTATAAAATGATATATAAATCAAAATCACTGAGAAAATTTTTACTCAATCATACAGGTATGATTTTTCATGTATAGAGTTGATTAAATTATTTTCTGATTCAAGAAAATTTTTTCCACCTCAGCTTTCAATCCACTTTAATATTTTATTGCATTATATATTTTATCTCTAAATTGATAATCACATTTAATATATGTATGCATCAATAAATTATTCAGTATGTACATGTCAGTAAAGTGTATTCCCAGGCACTCTGCTGCTGCTGCTGCTGCTAAGTCACTTCAGTCGTGTCCGACTCTATGTGACCCCAGAGACGGCAGCCCACCAGGCTCCCGCGTCCCTGGGATTCTCCAGGCAAGAACACTGGAGTGGGTTGCCATTTCCTTCTCCAATGCACTCTGCTATGTACTATTAACTCACTATGGTTTTCTCTTCCAGAATAAGTTATTGGATATATGTATTCTAATAAATATTTCTTTAAGTAAACTTTAACTAATAAGACCTGCAACAATAGTATTTTGTTTGTAATACATAAAGTAAGTGACCTCTCAGTATTTTTATTCATAATAGCCTTCTTATATAGAAACTTGAAGTGAAGTGAAGTGAAGTCGCTCAGTCGTGTCCGACTCTTTGCGACCCCATGGACTGTAGCCTACCAGGCTCCTCCCTCCATGGGATTCTCCAGGCAAGAGTACTGGAGTGGGTTGCCATTTCCTTCTCCAGGGGATCTTCCCCACCGAGGGATCGAACCCAGGTCTCTCGCATACCAGGCAGTCGCTTTAACCTCTGAGCCACCAGGGAAGTCCTTGGTTTATATCTATTATCATTTAGAAGTGGTTTTCATAATTTCTGTTTAATTTCAAAGGTTTTGGCTTTTTTTCAGTTTTTCCATCACATTTCTTAGTGTCATGTTTTTCAAATTTTTGTTTGTATTTCAGTAACACTGCATTTAAATTTTAAAATAGAATAAAGTTTCTTAAAAAGTAATATTGATTTTTAATTTTATTGCATATATGCATGCCCATAATTTCTTGTTAATTATAATATTTTAAATGATTTGGAAAGGATTCTTAGTTACAAATGGGTCAACTTTGAGTATGAAGATGTACTTCTTCATTTTCTCAAAATATATATATTCTTAATATTATAGCATTGAAAATGCCAGACACATCACCACTCCTATAAATCTTTTGAATATGGCTATAAAGTACAAATTCTCTTTTATTGTGACAATTGCATTAACATTTAACACTAACAAATACCAATAACTTAAAATTCAATGTTTCTACTTTTTATAAAATTTATTTTTCATAATGATCTTTAAATCATAAGCAACATACTCCAATTTTATATTTACATTATGCATCTTAGTTCTCTTTTATTTCAAAGATTCGTCTTACATTCTTGTGTTGTATTTGTCATATATGTGTGTGTGCAAAGTCACTTCAGTCATGTCTGACTCTTTGTGACCCTATGGACAACAGCTCACCAGGCTCTTCTGTCCATGGGATTTTCCAGGAAAGAATACTGGAGTGGGTTCCCATTTCCTTCTCCAGGGGATCTTCCTCGCTCAAGGATCAAACCCACGTCTCTTAACATCTCCTGCACTGGCAGGCAGATTCTTTACCACTAGTGCCACCTGGGAAGCCCCATTTGTCATATATATATGATGGTGTAACTAGGTCCTTTGGGATAATTTTCAATGTTTTCTAATATAATTCCATCTCTTCTATAGCTTTAACATGTTCTCCATTGCTGCCAATAAATGTATGATTACAGCCCGGGCCACTGATCTCTGGTCACAGTGCTCCATAGGCAGGGCTGAGTCTTTTTTTTTTTTTTCTTTTGGTTGCACCAAGCAGCATGTGGGATCTTAGTTTCCTGACTAGGGATTGACTCTGCACCCCCTGAATTGGAAGTGTGGAGTCTCAACCACTGGACTGCCAGGGAAATCCCATGGGCTGAAACTTTTGACTGCAACATCAACAGATGCCCTAAAGTCTGAGTGTCTGTGTTTTTCTAAGTTAATGACTGATGCAGTAAAAATTTGTGTTCTAAGGCAAGTCAAAGATAATTTAAATATGAACATTTTTCTCTGTCCTTTGGCCTCCCTTCCCCTCTACAGCATATCATATATCTGCATTATGCACCCCCCAAAACTCCCCATTGGCAGAAATACCTGCTTAACCCATAAGGAGCAACATTTTCCTAGCACCAAGACAACGCCTTAAAAGATAATGTGTCTGGGCTTCCCTGGTGGCTCACTGGTAAAGAATCCTGCTAATGCAGAAGACAAGGGTTCCATCTGTGATCCAGGAAGATCCCACGTGCCTCAGAGCAACTAAGCCCATAAGCACGACTGTTGAGCCTGTGCTTTAGAGCCCAGGAGCCACGTGCCCCGTGACTGCTGAAGTCCCTGTGCCCTAGAGCCCGTGCTCCACGTCAGAAGAGGCTGCCTCAGGGAGAAGCCTGCACACCACAGAGAGCAGCCCCTGCTGGCCACACCTGGAGAAAAGCCCAAGCAGCAAGGAAGACCCAGCACTGGCAAAATTAAATACATTATTGTTTTAAAAAAGATAACGTGCCTATGCCTCCTTGATGGTGTAAGCGATCATGATAACATACCAGATGTACTTACACATCTGGATTTTGCCAATTATCTATGGCATTTAAAACAGATTTTTGTCGCAAAAACCTACATAATCATGCTTTGATCTTTAACAAGCGTAACAGTTCTTAGAGTTTTCTGAGAGCGTGTTCCTGGCTTATAATCCTATTTGGCCTGAGTAAAATGTTCCATTTCTTTCTTAGATTGATTGTTTCATTTTATGAAACCTTAGTTCCCCCACCATGGGTCGAACCTGCGGTCCCTCCGTTGCAAGCGCAGACTCTTATCCCATTCATTTTACTAGGCTACAGTAGGTTCGATTGTTACTAGGATTTCTTCCATCTAATACCTTTTGTCCCCCACTGAACTTTTCTCTTTTGTGCCACTGTCCGCTGCAGCTAACTGGGTTGAAGTAGTTGATTGGTGGGGCTTGCCTGGTAAGTCAGTGGTAAAGAATCTGCCAATGGGGAGACACAGGTTTGATCTCTGGGTCAGGAAGATTCCCTGAAGTAGGAAATGGCTACCCATTCCAGTATTCTCGCCTAGAAAAATCCCATGGACAGAGCAGCCTGGCGGGCTCCAGTCCATGGGGCAGCAAAGACTTTCTGCATGAAAGTCAGAGTTAGTCGCTCAGCCGTGCCCATCTCTCTGCAACCCCATGGACTGGGGGTTGCCCGCCAGGTTCCCCTGTCCAGGAGATTTCCCAGGCAAGAATGCTAGACTCCGTCGATGGAATTCTCCAGGCCAGAATACTGGAGTGGGTAGCCATTCCTTTCTCCAGGGGATCTTTCCGATCCAGGGATCGAACCCAGGTCTCCTGCATTGCAGGCAGATTCTTTACCGTCTGAGCCACCATGAGAAGCCTTTCTCATATTGGTCAAAGGGAAATGTTTGATACCTTCTCTTTCTTTAGCCTTAGTTTGCGCACAATTTCCCCAGCTTCCTCGCAGAGGAGCTCATCATTTTCGCCTGGAAAAGGGAACTACATGATTCAGAATTCCTTGCCTCAAAGGCATTGTCCCTGAGCCAATAAAGGGAGTTTCCGTTTGGGCACAAAGGGTCAGGCCGGGACCTCCTGACTCCGCCTCCAGGAGGCCAATTTAACTGCCCCAAGCTTGTGCCAGGTCCGGAACGCTAGGTTGGGAGGTAGGTGACGCGATTGAGGAGGTCCGAGAGCAGGTGCTGTCTCCGCCGCACAGAGGCGGGCCCGAGGCTCGGCGCCTCCCGGGGTGCCCGCGCCAGGCCTGGGAGCAGACCGCGGCCCGGGCATCCGGCCCCCCTGCGCCTAGAAGTCCCATGGCGGTGGCAGCATTGAGGGACCCGCCTCAAGTAAGCGCTCCTCCACCTGTTGCAGGAAGGCGGACCCCTTCCAGGGCCTGAAACCGGGCTCTTGTCTAACACTCAGAAATGCACTGTCCGAGGAGACACATGTGCTGACAAAGCAAGAGATTTTGTCAGGAAAGGGCACCCGGGCGGAGAGCAGTAGGGTGAGGGAACCCAGGAGAACTGCTCTGCCGCGTGGCTCGCAGTCTCGGGTTTTATGGTGATGGGATTAATTTCCGGGTGGTCTTTGGCCAATCACTCTAATTCAGAGTCTTTCCTGGTGGCTCACGCATCGCTCAGCCACGATGGATGCTAGCAAGAGGGATTCTGGGCAGTGCACGGACACGCAGTGTCTCCTTTAGACCTTTCCCAAACTCTTCCGGTTGGTGGTGGCCTATTAGTTCCATATTCCTTATCAGGGTCTCCTGTCATAAAACAACTCATGCAAATGGTTACTGTGGTGCCTGGCCAGGGTGGGTGCTTTCAATCAGTGTGCTTCCCCTGACATATGTATGGCTGAGTCCCTTCACTGTTCACCTGAAACAGGCTGAGCCCCCACCACCCTCAGCCCACCAGACACTAAAGCCCTGAGCACCAGACGCCTGTTTCCCACAGTCCAGGTCCCCGGGTCCTGGACAGTGAGGCAGTCTTGAGTGGGGCCTTGCATCTGACAGTTTGGTGGCACTTGGGAGAGGGTGACAGGCAGACGGACCCGCAAATGCAGAGGCTTGGACGTGGAACTTAGCTGGATGGACTCGGGCATCCTGGGGTCCATCTGATGTCTGCAGGGAATAAACGACACGAGGCAGCTGTTAACCCTGGACTAGCAGAGTGCAAGTTGTTCATTACTGGGAACTCTAGAAGCCGTGCGGAGTTTTAAGAAAGAAAGTGCAGAACCCACGTCGGAAGTTAAAATGTTTTCAAAAGCTATTCAAAGGAAAGAGATGCAGAGACATCATATTGATGACTCCGGGGTGTTCTGGCCTGTTTCATTCAGCCCGGAGATTAAGATCAGGGGGAACTGTGGTCATGTGTGAGCATCAGTAGGCCTGAGGTACACCACCAATGGGCTAGGCTTTGAATGAAGGTTAGGTGGAGAGAAGACGGTTGCGACAGGTAAGGGGACAGCAGGTCAGCCTCAAAATAGCGTAGGGCCATGGATGTTGGAAATGAACAGGCGACTGTGTGTGGTTGAGTCTCAGGTAAGAAATGGAGCCTGTCAGGGAGGCCTTTAATAGAAGATTTTGGGGCTGCCACCGCTACTAGCAGCCATGAGAGGTCTAGGGAATTACTGGATTCTGTATGAATTTGCCAAACATAACTCTGAATGCTGCCTGCTAAATTGTGGTGTAAGTCCTGAAATTAAGTCCCAGTATTATATGCTGCTTGGACATGTGTTAAACCTGGCAGGACCTCAAATGACCTAAGCACCAGTTCCTCACCTTGCTCTGCTCCAGTGGATAGGGTCTCCTTAACTAAACTACCCTCTTCATAAAGGGGATGAGGTACAGTTCCTGCTTATCCCTCTGTAGTGGGTTTCAGTGCCCTGCCAGCCAGCCCTTTGGGGTTATTTGGAAAAGAAAATTGCATCCTCCTTTGGAGAGCAGGGGCATCTTACCTTCTTGGTACCATAAAGCTTGCGTCCCACAGCTCTTGGTTGCCCACTGTTTTCCAGAGTGTAACACCATGTAGCCCTGTGTGGTGTGTGGTGTCCTCCTATTCTAGCTGTGAATATATAGGATTAATAAGATGCTACTGATAACGTCTGCCCAGTGTTAGTTGTCCTGTGTTTGGTCATCACTATAATTCTAGGCAGGAAACCCATCCTCACCAGCGGAGGGAAAAGGATGTGATCAACATACGGGAAGGCCAAGGAGAGGCTTACAGAGCGGGACAGTGAGGTGGTGCTGGCGGAGGACACAGGACTGTGGTGTCTGGAGAGTGATGTGTACATGGAGAGGGTGTGAGTCTGATGATCCCAGGTCCCTGGTATTGTGACTTACATGACCTTGACCATATCAGGGTTGTTGCCTGGCAGGAGGATTCCTGCCTGTTGGATTCCTCTATATCAGGCCCAGAGTTTAAGTGTCTGTGCACCTATCTTTTGGCGCTGATGGCTGAACCCCATAATCAGTGGGCCTGTAGGGAGATAATGGCACCAGGGCCAATTTCTCCTCTGACTGGTGAGGTTGGGAGGAGGATGGTCATAGAGCAGATGTATCGGGGGATGGATTGTAGGTCGTCTTGAGAGGGGCTAGTTTGTGATTTCATCTGTCCCAATTATGACAGGGTAGTGTGACTTTTGAAGATGTGGCCGTGAAATTTTCCTGGGAGGAATGGGGTCTTCTTGACGAGTCTCACAAAGGCCTGTACCATAATGTGATGCTGGAGAACTATGCACTTATATCCTCAATGGGTAAGACCGCCACCCTCACCAGACTGACCTGGGCTAGGCTCTGTATCTTGCCTCACCCTCCTTTCCTCAAGGGGTGCTCCGTTCAAACACATGCACCTTGGGCACTGTTTGTTTCCTCGGCTTTCTGGTTAGTTGTTTTGATAGGTAGGGCTGGGTTGTTTGCACTGCCCTTGTCTCACCTTTTAGCCCCAATTATTGTTATTATTTCCAAAATGAAGGAAATAATATTACTGTTTTCCTTTACAGCGTCATTGTAAGAATTAAATGAGATACTGATATAGTTTCAATACTAATAACTGAATAGAAAGAAAGTGAAGTTGCTCAGTCTTGTCCGATTCTTTGTGACCCCATGGACTGTAGCCTACCAGGCTCTTCCGTATGTGGGATTTTCCAGGCAAGAGTACTGGAGTGGATTGCCGTTTCCTTCTCCAGGAGATCTTCCCAACCCAGGGATCGAACCCAGCGTCTCCCGCATTGCAGGCAGACGCTTTACCATCTAAGCATAGGGATTTCTGTACTCACCCCTCATACAGATATATTTGAAGTCAGCAGTCTAGCAGTGAGGCTAATGGACTGCATCTTCCTTCCCTTTTCCCTGACCAGGTGGTGTATCCAGATCCATGGCACTTCTGTGTCCCTGGTTTTGTTCCCTTTTATTATCTCACATTTCCTCATGTCTCTGTATGCCAAGAGTTGAAGGCATCGTCATGGTCATAACCTGGATCATGGGCTGTTTTTCAAGGATATCCTTTCTGGTTCTGTCTGTAGTGTTTAGATCTCTTCTTTCCCTTTTCTCCTACTGAGTTATAATTAACAGTACTGTACACATTTAAAGTGTACAGGGATTTCCCTGATGGTCCTGTTATTGGGATAGTTCTTTCATTGCTGTGGTCTGGGTTCAATTCCTGGTTGGGGAACTGAGATCCCACAAACCTTGAGGTGGTGAACTCTGGGGAAGGATGACTGGAATAGATGTGAAGATGTGACATGAATTGTGGGTTCTCAGAGAATGCTTATGGTTTCATCTATCTCATTCATGACAGGTGGCGTGACCTTTGAAGACAGCCAAAAAATAAAAAAGAAAAGAATGTATACAATGTTATGATTTTATAATTATACACACATATTATGAAATGAGGACTATAATACAGTTAATTAACATCTCCACTTCCTGATATATTTATCTTTTTCATATGTGTGAGAACACTTAGATCTACTCTCTTAGCACATTTGAAGTGTACAATACAGCATTATTAACTATAGTCTCCATCTATAGTAGATCCCCAGAGCTTATTCACCTTATAACCAACCACCATTTTCTGTAGACCTGAGCCCCCATTCTTTGTTTCTGTGGTTTCAACTCTCTTTTTCAAGATTCCATATATAAGTGATACCATACAGTATTTGGGCTTCCCTGGTGGCTCAGATGGTAAAGGATCTGTCTGCAATGCAGGAGCCCTGGGTTCGATCCCTGGGTTGGGAAGATCCCCTGGAGAAGGAAATGGCTACCCACTCCAATATTCTTGCCTGGAGAATTCCATGGACAGAGGAGTCTGGTGGGCTGTGGTCCATGGGGTCACAAAGAATCAGACATGACTGAGCGACTTTCATTCAGTCAGTCATACAGCATTTGTTTTTCTCTGGCTTCTTTTACTTTGTGTTAAGCCCTCCAGGTTCATCAATGCATGCTTTCCTTTTTTATGGCTGAGTGATAACCCCACTGTGTACAAATACCAGACTATCCACTTATTCGTATACAGATGCAGGCAAGGCATACCTCACAGACAGTGCAGGTTTGGTTCCAGACCACCACAATAAGAAGTGAGTATGACCCTAAAGCAAGCGACAAAGTTTTGTTTCCCAGTGAATGTAAGTGTTATGTTCATGCTGTGCAGTAGCCTAAGTGTGCAATAGCATTATATATAAAATGACAACAAATAGACTTTAGTTAAAAAGAAGTCTTCATTGCTAGAAAAATGTTAACTGTCATCTGAGCTGTATCCTTTTGCTCATGGAGGGTCTTCCCTTAATTTTGACTGATCAAGGTGCTGATTAATCAGGTTGCTGAAGGCTGGGGTGGCTATGGCAATTTTTTCAAATAAGACGAGGAAATGACTCACATGGATGGACTCTTCCTTTCATGAATGATTTCTCTGTAGTATGGAATGCTGTTTGATAGCATTTTACACACAGTAGAAATTGTTTCAAGGTTGGAATCAATCTTTTCAAACCCTCTTGCAGCTTTATCAACTAAGTTTATGTAATATTCTAAATCGTTTATTATCATTCCAACATTCTTCACAGCATTTTCACCAGTGTACTTCATCTCAAGAAGCCATTTTCTTTTCCCATCTGTTAAAGTTTTGTTCTGAGATTGCAGCAATTCAGTTTTCTTCTAGCTCCATTCTAATTCTAGGTCTCTTGCACTTTCCACCACATCTACAGTTACTTCCTTCACTGAAGTCTTGAACCCCTCAAAGTCACCCATGAGAGTGGTCTCCAATCAACTTTTCTCCAGATCCTGTTAGTGTTGGTGTTTTCATCTTTTCCCATGGTTCATAAATGTTCTTAATGGCATCGAGAATGATGAATCCTTTCCAGAAGGTTTTCAATTTACTTGACCTGGATATATGAGAGGAGTCAGGCCTTCTCAAGTGCTCAGTGGTAAAGAATCCAAGTGCCAACATAGGAGATAGGGGTTTGATTGGGAAGATCCCCTGGAAAAGGAAATGGCAACCCACTCTAGTATTCTTACCTGGGAAATCCCGTGGAAAGAGGAGCCTGGTAGGCTACAGTCCACGGGGGTCACAAAAGAGTCAGATGTGACTTGGCGACTAAACAACAACAACAGTTAGAGGAATTATTATCTATGGTTTCTGTCGCCTTATGAAATGTATTTCTTAAGGTTGGCAGTCTAGTCTGCTTGATCCATGGGCTACAGAATGCATGTTGTTGTACTAGGCATGAAAACAACATTAATGTACATCTCCATCAGAGCTCTTGGGCGACTGGGTACATTTTCAGTGAACAGTAACATTTTGAAAACAATCTTCTGTTCAGAGCAGTAGGTCTCAACAGTAGTCTTAAATTATGCAGTAAACCATGTTATAAATATATGCGCTGTCATCCAGGCTTTGTTGTCCCGTTTATAGAATATATGAAGAGTAAATCTAGCATAACGCTTAAGGGCCCAAGATTTTCAGCATGATAAAGGAGCATTGGCTTCAACATCTAGTCACCAGTTGCATTAGCCCCTAACGAGAGACTTTAGCATGTCCTTTGAAGCCAGGCATTGACTTCTCTGTCACTGTGAAAGTCCCAGATGACATCTTCTTCCAGCATAAGACTATTTCATCTACATTAAAAATCTTTTGTCTAGCATAGCAGTGTTCGTTAACTAGCTTAGCTAGATCTTTTGGATAACTTTGGACCAGCATCTACATCAGCATTTGCTGCTTCACCTTGCGCTTCTGTGTTATGGAGACAGTTTCTTTCCTTGAACCTCATGAACCTGTGCTAGCATCGAATTTTTTTTTTTTTTTTTTTTTTTTGCAGCTTCTCGCTTTTCTCAGTCATCACAGAATTGGAGAGGGTTAAGGGCTTGACTCCCTTAGGCTTTGGCTTAGGGAACGTTATGCCCGGCTTCATCTTGTATTGTTGTTCAGTAACTAAGTTGTCTCTGACTCTTTGCAACCCAGCGGACTGTAGCACACTAGGCTCCTCTGTCCTCCACTGTCTCTGGGAGTTTGCTCAAACTCACATCCATTGAGTTGGTGATACCACCCAACTATCTCCTCCTCTGTTGCCTCCTCCTCCTCGTCCTCCTGCCTTCAGCCTTTCCCAACATCAGCATCTTTTCCAATGAGTCAGATCCTTGAATCAGGTGACCAGAATATTGGACCTTCGACATTTGTCCTCCCAATGAATATTCAGGGTTGATTTCCTTTAGGATTGACCAGTTTCCTCTCCTTGCAGTCCATCTGACTCTCAAGAGTCTTCTGCAGCATCACAGTTCCAAAGCATCAATTCTTTGGCACACAGCTTTCTTTGTAGTCCAACTCTCATATCCGTCCATGACTGCTGCAAAAAATGTAGCTTTGACGATACAGACCTTTGTTGGCAAAGTGATGTTTCTGCTTTTTAATTAATATGCTGTCTAGCTTTGTTATAACTTTCCATTCAGGGAATAAGTTCACTCAGACTGACATCCATTGAGTCAGTGATGCCATCCAGCCATCTCATCCTCTGTCGTCCCCTTCTCCTCCTGCCTCCAATCCCTCCCAGCATCAGAGTCTTTTCCAATGAGTCAACTTTTCACATGAGGTGGCCATCGTACTGCAGTTTCAGCTTCAGCATCATTTCCTCCAAAGAAATCCCAGGGCTGATCTCCTTCAGAATGGACTGCTTGGATCTCCTTGCCAACCAAGGGACTGTCAAGAATCTTCTCCAACACCACAGTTCAAAAGCATCAATTCTTCAGCGCTCAGCTTTCTTCACAGTCCAACTCTCACATCCATACATGACCACTGGAAAAACCATAGCCTTGACTAGACGGACTTTTGTTGGCAAAGTAATGTCTCTGCTTTTCAACATGCTATCTAGGTTGGTTGTAACTTTTCTTCCAAGGAGCAAGCGTCTTTTAATTTCATGGCTGCAGTCACAATCTGCAGTGATTTTGGAGCCCAAGAAAATAAAATCTGTCACCACTTCCACTTTTCCCCCTTTGATTTGCCATGAAGTGATGGGACCAAATGCCATGATCTTAGTTTTTTGAATGTTGAGTTTTAAGCTAACTTCACTTTCCACCATGAGAGTTGGGGCTCCCTATTCCGTTCCATTGACCTATGTGTCTTTTTTTATGCCAGTACCATAATGTGTCAGTTACTGTAGCTTTGTATTACTTTGAAATCAGGAAGTATGATGCCTCTCGCTTTGTCCTTCTTTGTCAAGATTGCTTTTGCTATTTGGAATTTTTTGTGGTTCCCTATGAATTTTAGGATTGTTTGTTTCTGCGGAAATGTCTTTGGAATTTTGATACGGATTGTTTTCCATCTGTAAATTGCTCTTGGTAAAATTAACAATATTAAGTCTTCAAATCCTAGAACACTGGATATCTTTTCATTTATTTATGTCTTCTCCACTTTCTTTCATCATTGTCATATAATTTTCAGAATATAAATTTCTCAACTCCTAGGTTAAATTTATTCCTAAGGTTGTTTTCTTAATTTTCTTTTCAGACAGTTTTTACATTAGTGTATATAAATGCAACTGTAACCAATTTTTATATTGGGGGTTTTTTTGTCCTGCAACTTTACTGAATTCATTTCGTAGGGTAGAATTTTGGGGTTTCTACATATAAGACTGTGCTACCTACAAACAATTTTGCTTCTTCTATTCTTGCTGTTAAAGTGCTGGACTCAATATGCCAGCAAATTTGGAAAGCTCAGCAGTGGCCCCAGGGCTGGCAAAAGTCAGTTTTTATTCCTATCCTAAAGAAGGACAATGCCAGAGAATGTTCAAACTACTGTACAACTGTGCTTATTTCACACACTGGCAAGGTAACGGTCAAAATCCTTCAAGCTAGGCGTCAACAGTATGTGAACTGAGAACTTACAGATGTACAAGTTGGATTTACAAAAGGCAGAGAAACCAGAGATCAACTAGCCAACATTCATTGGATCATAGAGAAAGCAAGGGAATTCCAGAAAAACATCTACTTCTGATTCATTGACTATGCTCAAGCCTTTGACTATGTGAATCACAACAAAGGCTGGGAAATTCTTAAAGAGATGGGGGTACCAGACCACCTTACCTGTCTCCTGAGAAACCTGTATTCAGGTCAAAAAGCAACAATTAGAACCAGATATGCAACAATAGACGGGTTCAAAGTTGAGAAAGGAGTATGATGAGGCCACTGTAGCTTTGTACTAGTTTGAAATCAGGAAGTATGATGCCTCTCGCTTTGTTCTTCTCTGTCAAGATGGCTTTTGCTCTCTTTATTTAACATATGTGCAAAACATCTAATGCAAAATTCCAGGCTGGATGAATCACTGGCTGGAATCAGGATTGGCAGCAGAAATATCAGCAACATCAGATAAGGGAAGAAAGTGAAGAGAAACCTCTTGATGGAGGTGAAAGAGGACAATGAAAAAGCTGGCTTAAAACTCAGCAATCAGAAAGCTAAGATCATGGCATCTGGTCCTATCACTTCATGGCAAATAGACGGGAAAACAATGGAAACAGTGACAGACTTTGTTTTCTTGGGCTCCAAAATCACTGCAAATGGTGACTGCAGCCATGAAATTAAAAGACATTTGCTTCTTGGAAGAAGAGCTTTATGACAAACCTAGACAGCATATTAAAAAGTAGAGACCTCACTTTGCCGACAAAGGTCCGTACAGTCTAAGCTATGGTTTTCCAGTAGTCATGTATAGATGTGCGAGTTGGGCCATAAAGAAGGCTGAGCACCGAAGAATTGATGCTTTCAAATTGTGGTACTGAAGACTCTTGAGAGTCAGTTGGACTCCAAGGAAATCAAACTAGTTAGTCCTAAAGGAAATCAACCCTGAATGTTCACTGGAACGACTGATGCTGAAGCTGAAGCGCCAGTAATTAGGCTACCTGGTGCAAAGAACCAACCCACTGGAAAAGACCTTGATGCTGGGGAAGAGTGAGGGCAAGAGGAGAACGGGGCAACAGAAGATGAGCTGGTTGGATGTCATCACCAACTTTCTGGACACGAGTTTGAGCAAATTTGGGGAGATAGTGAAGGATGGGGAAGCCTGGTGTATTGAAGTCCCAGGGGTGGCCCAGAGTCAGACGTGACTTAGCAGCTGAACAATGGCATCAATTCTGGTCTGAATGCCTTTTCCTTCCTTTTCTTCCCTACTTACTCTGGCTGGGGCTTCCTGTACTGTGTTGAATAAAAACAGAAGTGATGGGCATGCTCGTCTTGTTTCTGATGTTACAGGAAAACCTTTTTAGCTTTTCAGTGTTTAATATAAAAAGTTTTTGTTGTTTAGTCACTGATTTGTGTCTGACTCTTTTGTGACCCCATGGACTGTAGCCCACCAGACTCCTCTGTCCATGAGATTTCCCAGGCAAGAATACTGGAGTAGGTTGCCAGTTCCTTCTCCAGGGAATCTTCCTAACTCAGGGATCAAAACTGTTTCCTGCTTGGCAGGCAGATTCTTTACCACTGGGCCACCTGGGAAGCCCTGAATGTGATGTTAGCTGTAGGCGTATCAGATGTGTTGAGGTACATTCCTTCTATATCTAACTTGTTGAGAGTTTTTATCTTGAAAAGATTGAACTTTATCAAATGCTTTTTCAGCATATATAGATTATGGTTTTTATCTTCCATTGTGATAATGTGTTTGTCACATTCTTTGATGTTGCACATGATGTTTAACTATCTTAGCATCCCTGGGATTAATCCTCCTTGATTGTGATGTATGATCCTTTTAATGTGCTGTTGGATTTGATTTACAAGTATTTTGTTGAAGAGTTTTGTATCTATGTTTATCAAGGTTATTGTCCTATAATTTTCTTCTCTTGTGTTATGCTTAAATAGCTTTGATATCAGAGTAATACTGTTCTCATAAAATGAACTTGGAAATGTTCCTGCTTCAAGTTTTTGGTAGACTTTGAGAAGGATTAATGTTAAATCTTTAAATATTAAGTGGGTTTCCCAGTAATTCTGTCTAGTCCTGAACTTTTCTTTCTTGGGAGATGTTTTTTATTAGTGATTACATCTCCTTACCAGTTACAGATCTGTTCAGATTTTCTATTTCTTCATGATTTAGTTTTGGTTGGTTTTATGTTTATAGGAATGTTCTTCATTTCTTATTTTCCCAGTAATTCTGTCTAGTCCTGAACTTTTCTTTCTTGGGAGATGTTTTTTATTAGTGATTACATCTCCTTACCAGTTACAGATCTGTTCAGATTTTCTATTTCTTCATGATTTAGTTTTGGTTGGTCTTTTGTTTATAGGAATGTTCTTCATTTCTTTAGGTTATCTAATTTGTTGGTGGAAAATTGCTCATTGTAATTTCTTCTGATTGATTGTATTCCTGCAGTATCACTTGTGATGTCTCCTCTTTTATTTCTGACCTTGAGTCTTCACTCTTCATAATCTAACTAAAGGCCTGTCGATCTAACTAAAGGCCTTATGTCTTTTAAGAAACTGACTCTTGGGAATTCCCTAGTGGTCCAGTGGTTAGGACTCTGCACTTTCATTCCAGGAGGCCCAGGTTTGATCCTTGGTCAGGGAACTAAGATTCTTAAAGCCGCATGGTGTGCCCCTCCCCCCAAAAAAAACCCCTCTTAGTTTCATTGATATTTTCTATCATTTTCCTAGTCTCTGTTTCATTATTTTGCTCTGATCTTTGTTATTTGCTTATTTCTGATAATTTTAATCTTAGTTCTTTTTCTCATATCTTGCGGTATAAGCATATGTTGTTTATTTGAGATCGTTCTTTTATTCTTAATATAGGCATGTATTGCTCTAAACTATTCTCTTACAATTGCTTTTGCTGCATCCCACAAATTTTGGTGTTATGTTTTCATTTTCATTTGTCTAAATTGTTTTTTTAATTTCTTATTTAACCCGTAGGTCATTCAGGAGCGGGTCATTTAAATTCCAATATTTGTGCATTTTCCAGGTTTCTTCCTGTTAATGATTTCTAGTTTCATACCATTGTAGTTTGAAAAGATACTTGATATGATTTTCATCTTAGTGAATTTTTTTTATTATTTGATTTTTGACCCAAGATGTGATGTCTCCTAGAGAATGATACATGCACTCGAGAAGAATGTGTATTCTGCTATAATTGGATAGCATCTTCTGTACATGTCTATTAGGTCTCTTTGGTCTTAGGTGCAGTTCAAGTCCAATGTTTTCTTATCCAGAGTGGGATGTTGAACCCTTAATATTATTGCAGCTATCTATTTCTACCTTCAGATTTGTTAATATTGGCTTTATATGTTTAGGTGCTCCAATATTGGGTACCTATGTATTCGTAATTTTTATCCTGTTGATGAATTGATTGCTTTATCATTATGTAATGACCTCCTTTGTCTCTTGTGACAATTAGTTACTTAAAGAGTATCTCATCTGACACTGTATGATTACCCTGCTTGTTTTTTTTTAATCCCTGCTTTTGAAAAAGATTTATTTTTCTATTTATTTTTGATGTGGTGGATCTTTCTTGCTGCGTGGTCTTTTTCTCTAGTTGTGGTGAGTGGGGGCTGTTCTCATTGCAGCGCAAAGGCTTCTCATTGTAGGTGCATGGGCTTCAGCCATTGTGGCCCATGGGTTCCCCAGTTGCAGCTCCTGGACACTAGAGCACAGGCTTAGTAGCTGTGGCACACATGGGCTTAGTTCCTCTGCAGCATGTGGGGTCTTCCCAGACCAGGGATCAAACCTGTGTCTCCTGTATTGGCAGGTAGATTCTTTACTAGTGAGCCACCAGGGAAGCCCCAAACTGGCTCTTAATTGTGGCGCATGGGGTCTTCATTGCTACATGCAAGATCTTTTTTTGTTTCATTTGCACGTTTGTGCAGAGAGTTGCCCCTTCCGATAAAGTGAATGTGTACCTCATCAGCATTTCTTTCCATTCAGGCTTCTGGAGTGGAGAGGAGAAAGTTGAGTCTTCCTTTGCACAGAGTGTTTCTGTGGCAGTGTCACAGGCCAGGACTTCCAAGGAACCTTCATCTTCTGAGAAGACTCACCCCTGTGAAGTGTGTGGTCCAGTCTTGAGAGGCATTTTCCATTTGGCTGAGCAGCAGGGAACACAACACAGCAAGAAATTACTGAAGTGTAGGGCATGTGCAAAAGGATTTTCTTTCAGTACAGACCTTCAGCAGCACCAGGAGCAGCACAAGCAAGAAAATCCACCCATAATCAGCGTGGACAGGCCTTCATTTGTGAAGAGCTCCAATTTCCATGTGTCAGGAGAGCCTTTAACCAGCAAGGAGGTTGGGGATGACTTCCAAAGCACCTTAGAACATCTGAAGCAACAGGCCAGTCACACAGGGGAGAAGCCAAATACAGTCACCCACTGCATGGAAACTTTACAAAGCAAGAAAAGTCATTGTACCAGGGGAGAATGCAAGAAAGCCTTCAGTCCCAAACACACACTTGTTCAGGACCACAGTGCTTGCCCTGAAAGACAACGTTTTGTGTGCAGTAAATGTGGGTGGAAATTCAAGTATAAATCCTCATTTATTGTGCACCAGAAAGCCCACACTGGTGACAGGCTTTATGAGTGTGGTGACTGTGGAAAATCTTTCAGAGGAAGCTCAGCCCCCATTCAACATCAAAGAACTCATACTGGGGCAAGGCAGTACAAGTGCAGCAAATGTGGGAAATCCTTTAGCCAAGAATTTGTCCTCATTTATCCTCAGAGGAGTAGCACTGGAGAAAATTGCCATGTGTGCTATCATTGTGCACAGTCTTCTGGCCATAGCTCCATCTTTATTCAACAACGGACAGTTCACACTGGAGAAATCAGTTATGAATGCACGGAGTGTAGGAAGTCCTTTAAACGAAAATCTGATGTAATTGAACACTGGAGGGTTCATACAGGAGAAAGGCCTTACGAGTGCAATGAATGTGGGAAATCTTTTACTTCTAGCTCTGCCCTGCATTATCATCAGAGAGTTCACACTGGAGAAAAGACTCATAAATGTGGGGAATGTGGGAAGTCTTTTACCTCTAGCTCTGGCCTGCGTTATCATCAGAGAATTCACACAGGAGAAAGGCCATATGAGTGTACTGATTGTGGGAAGTCTTTTACCCAAATAAATCACCTCATTATACATCGAAGAATTCACACAGGAGAAAGGCCTTATGAGTGCAGTGATTGTGGGAAATCCTTTACCCAAAGAATTCATCTCAACGTACACCAAAGAGTTCACACAGGAGAGAGGCCTTATGAGTGCAGTGAATGTGGGAAATCATTTCGCCAAAATGTTTTCCTCCTTCAACATCAGAGAGTTCACACTGAAGAAAGGCCTTACAAGTGCAATCAGTGTGAGAAATCCTTTAGATACATATCCAACCTCACTACTCATCAGAGAGTGCATACTGGAGAAAAGCCTTATAAATGCAGTGAATGTGGGAAATTGTTTAACCAAAGCCTTAACCTCATCACATATCGGAGAATTCACATTAGGAAAAGGCCTTACAATTTGGGGAGTCTGCTGAGTTCTTTACCTACAACTCCAGTCTCTTAAAACACTAGATCAAGGCCTTATGAATGCAATGAAAGTGATAAGGCCATTAACCCAAAGTCTTGACTCTTTGGAACTACAGATTTCAGAAGGAAAAAACACATTACATGTGTAGGATTGTAGAGTTTCCTTTTTCAGTGGATCTACACTCGACATCCCTTTTGGTGGTACCATCTGAATTGAACATCATACATCCAAACATCTGCAAACATCCCAGGTATGTGGGAGCTATATTGTACTTTTTAACCTGGCCTCTTGCCAGACTTCTGTTGCTGAGAGTTTCTGTGGCCAAAGCCATTTCACTTCTCCCACCTGGCAGGTATTCACAGTGTACAGCATTCAGCCATTCCAGGGTGTTCAGGGAAGGAACCTTGATTTTTCCCATTCATGGGAAGGATTGTGAGAAGCCTGAGAAGCACTCATTTCCTTCTTGTGGCTTTGATGAATTAAGTCATTGACATGACCCATTTTGGGCCCAGAGGACTCTGCTTGTTGCCCAAGGCTTCCAAGGAAAGACTGCAGAGCTTTCTCATTCTAATCTGTGGCCTGAATGTGTATTTTCTGGGTTCAGAGGTCAATCTAAGGAAGGAGTAGTCATTGTGACAACCTTCAGTGCTTCTGAAAATAGCATGAAGTTGTCTTGTTCACAGGGTATATTGCCTTGTGTGTGCGCACTGGTGGGGAACATACTCTCAGGCCCTGCAGTGGAGCCGTGTGCTCTCACATGCAGAATTCTGTAGGTAGTATCACTGGTTGTAAGATTATAGTGGGAATGGTAATTGTGACAGAAAGCACTAAATTAATAGTGGGAGCAGGACACTATTGCAGACTGGTTGGATGTGCCCGTTTAAAAGAGCATCCACATTATTCCAGTAATTGTGGCTGTGAAGGATGAATATGTACAGAAATTCTCAGGCCTCCTAAACTGCGCATCTTGTACTAGCAGAGAGCATTACAGGAGAAATTAATCTGAAAGTTCTGTGGTTTCTGTAATCTCTCTGAGCTATCCTCCTCAAGGCCATTTCTGTGCAGATAGAAAAATGAGGATGGAGAGAAAGGATATCCTTCAGTGAATAGCAGACATTGTGACAATACTCCTGTTGAGTCACTTTGGGAACAGTCTTTGTTGCTTATATTTTTGACCACTGAGGCCAACTCCCCCTCCCAAAGCATGAGGCAGAAAGTCGTGTAGTCAATATCGGGGATTTTATTTAAACAGTAAGAAATCCAGATTTGTATTTTGAATATATTTTTAAGTTTTAATAACCTAAAAATACTTGCAGTAAAATGCATGTAGTTAAAACATACACTTTGATAAGTTTTGACATTTATATAAATCCATGAAACCATCATCACATCCATTAAAAAAACCAGTCTACTTTCATTTTTAACTTGTTTCCTATTTTGATGTCACTCTGACCTCTAGTCAACCATTGATTTGTTTTTCTTTAGATAAGTTTTAATTGTCTAAAATTTTATATGGTTAAAATCATGAAGTGTTTATGCTTTTCCTCTCAGGTACCCTTATGTGAAATATTTATCAGTGAGTAGTTTGTTTTTTTATATTGATGAGAAATATATTCTGTGGATATACTACTATTTGTCCATTCATCTGTTTATCCTTAGTTGAGTTCCCAGTTTTTGACTGTTGCAAGTAAAACTGCTGCAGATATTTGAATACAGTAAAAGTTCTTCACATAGTTATGTTTCACTTTTCCTGTATTTTCCTGTACTTTGGGCCGCAATGCCTGAGTTACAGGCTTAGTGAATGTATGACTTTTAAAGAACATTATACTATGTTAAGATAGGAGAGGTTACACAAGAAAAAGATGAAAACCCAGCAGTCTTCCTGAGCTAGGTGATGAGAGGCATTAAGGAATTATATCTGTACAGACCCTGAGTCCACAAAGGGGAGAACACTTTTTGCCATGCCTTTTATCATGCAGGCTACTCCTGATATCTTCAGAAAATTGCAAAAGCTTGAGCTGGGCCCCACACCCTATCATCAGCCTTGGTAGAGAAGGCCTTCAAGGTCTGTAACTACCAAGACTTGACGGAGGAGGCCAATAACGATAAGAGGCTAATGAGGGAAATGCAGCTCTTGGCTATTTTGATTCAGCCACCACCTCGAGGGGACCTTGAAGGACTGAGAAAGCTGGGCAGACCCCGAAGATGCTGCTTGGGCCTTAATCAATGTGCTTTTGTCAGAAATGGGGACACCGGAAGGGGGGATGTCTTGAGCGCCCTCCTGGGGGACAGCCAAGGGGCAACCCCGACCAACCCCAGTTCTTTGTGAATAAGTTGGATGAGAG
This sequence comes from Kobus ellipsiprymnus, assembly GCA_006410655.1. Taxonomy (NCBI): domain Eukaryota; kingdom Metazoa; phylum Chordata; class Mammalia; order Artiodactyla; family Bovidae; genus Kobus; species Kobus ellipsiprymnus. The sequence continues at coordinate 316,080 of SJYR01001560.1, read as the reverse complement.
AGCCCACACACTGACTGATGGGTCCTGAGTGCCTGCCTGGGTATAGATCCCGCTTGATCCATTTTCATTACCCCAGCGGAGCCTTGGGTCACCCTTGATGTATCAGGTAAAACTGAATTCCTTGTAGACCCTGGAGCTGCCTGCTCTGCTCTGACTTGGCCAGCTGGCCCTCTCTCCGTCTGTGGACTGTGCTGTGACTGGAGTTGGTGGACAGCCAAATAGAGGGCGACTTAATCTCTCCGTGGCTTCCCAGGTGGCACAGTGGTGAAGAATCTGTCTGCGATGCAGGAGCCTTGGGTTCAATTCCTGGGTCAGGAAGATCCCCTGGAGAAGGAAAAGGCAGCCCATTCCAATATTCTTGCCTGGAGAATTCCACAGCCAGAGGAACCTGGTGGGCTTCAGCACGTGGGGTCGCAAAGAGTCGGCAACGACTGAGCACATCGGCACATGCTGTAATCTAATATGGTTGTTTCCTTTGTATTCTTACAGAAGAGTTTGGAACTTCCAGTTCTTCCATATCCTTGCCAATATGTTTAGTCTTTTCTAACTTTTGACCTTTAAAATAAATGTGTAGTGTTATCTCACTGTTGTTTTAATTGCATTCCTCAGATGTTTTATGATGTGGAGCATTGTTTCATTTTTTAAATTTCCCACTAGTGTATGTCCTCTTGGTAACTTTCATCCATTTTTTTTTTTTGAAACGACAAGTTATTTAATTAGGTTCTTTGCAAGAAGTTCAGAATACTACTTTGTGAGGATAAACTCCATTTGTGAGAGCAAACACAGAGCGGAGGTAGCCCGGCAGCTGAGGGACAGCTTTGATTCTTCGTAGAATTCGGGAGTCCACAGCTTTCTGATCAACCTTGCGCTGCTCTGTGATCTCGTATTTCTCTCTGTGTGTGTCGAAGATCTCACCCTCCTGGTGTCTGGGTTTACGCAGCTTCTTCTTCTTGAAGTAAGTGTCAGTGAGATATTCTGGAATTTTCACACCACTGCTATCGATTTTGGTGGAGGTGGCAATGACAGATTTCTGGTGTGTTCTACGCAGAGGAACTCGATTGAGGGATAGAGGCCCAGTCACAAGCAGCAAGCCACTGCCCAGCTGCTTCAAGAAGACCACCCTCTTGCCTCTGTGGCGCCCAGTGAGGATGATCAGAATGGTCCCAGGAGTGATGCTGCAGGCAGCTTCCTCACGTGCTTACTGAAGGGTTTTTTGCCAGGACTCAGCAGTTCCGAGGCACATCTTCCGTAGGGTAATACCTAGGCATTTTGCGAAGTTTGACCACTCGGGTACCACCATTCTTGTCGCCACCAACTGGTTTTGTGACAGTAGCAAGAACACGAACCTTCTTTTTCTTTTCGACCTTGGATCTAGGTGCCGAATATTTTCTCTTGTACAAGGCCTTTCTGGAGTACATGGCTGATCGGGAATATCTGCCAATTCCTCTGACCAGGACAGGATTTCGGCTGCAATGGGGCTTCCCCTTCTTAACCTTCTTCACCTTTTCCACCTTTTTAGCCTTGTTGCCAGCATCAGCCTTCTTGACTTCAGGTTTTTTCTCCTTAGTATCTGGCTTCTCAGCCTTTTCACCTGCCATCTTGCAAGATGGGAAAGAGCTCATCCATTTTTATAGAAAGAATTTTGACTGTTTCTCTTTTTATTAAAAAGATAGTGAAACAACAAAGACTTAATTTGAAACTTAATTCTTTAGGGATATAATTCTTAGCCATAAGAAATGATTATTTTTGAATTCTGAAATACTATTTTCTATTTTTTTTCTGCTGTATATAGTGCAGTGGCCCCATACAGCATATTTTAAGTTTAATCTGCATTACTAACATATTCCCCATAATCAAGCTAAGAATTACATTGTTTGCAGTTTCCCCAATGTAAATATTCCCACTGCTGTCAATTTAAAACTTTGCCAAAGAACTGATGCTTTTGAACTGTGGTGTTGGAGAAGACTCCTGAGAGTCCCTTGGATTGCAAGGAGATCCAACCAGTCCATTCTGAAGGAGATCAGCCCTGGGATTTCTTTGGAAGGAATGATGCTAAAGCTGAAACTCCAGTACTTTGGCCACCTCATGCGAAGAGTTGACTCATTGGAAAAGACTCTGATGCTGGGAGGGATTGGGGGCAGGAGAAGGGGTCGACAGAGGATGAGATGGCTGGATGGCATCACGGACTCGATGGACGTGAGTCTGAGTGAACTCCGGGAGTTGGTGATGGACAGGGAGGCCTGGCGTGCTGCGACACATGGGGTCGCAAAGAGTCGGACACGACTGAGCGCCTGAACTGAACTGAATGTGGTATCACTGACATGGAGTTTGAGAGTTGACAGCATGCCAGTATATTGTGTTTCCTCTGTAGTGATATTTTCTGGGCTTCCTAGGTGTCACAGTGGTAAAGAATCCCCTGCCAGCTCAGGAGACACAAGAGACATGGGTTTGATCCCTGGGTTGGGAAGATCCCCTGGAGGAGGAAATGGCAACCTACTCCAGTATTCTTGCCTGGAAAATTCCATGGACAGAGGAGCTCTGATTCCTTACCCTAAAACCACTGAAGTAGGTCTACTCAAAAGGTAAGAAATAGTCCCAGAAAACAAATCCCCCCCCCCAAAAAAAGTCAAGAATTTGACAGCACCACTTGTCACACGTGGTTCTTCCTAAATTTATTCAGCCGTTGGGGTTATTATTGTGAAAGGAAAATCAAAGTGGAGTCTATATTGAGCAGGGCTTTCTAAAATGGAGTGCAGAGGCTATTAAGGAAGTGTGATTTATGCACCTCTCAGCCTGGAGGGAATCTGACCTTTTGACTCCTTATTCCTAATGAAGCCACCTAGAGCATCTGCCAGGAACTCAGGGTGCTTATCAAGCCCTTACCCTAAAGTAACTCATGACCGCCTGTCTACCTTTTGGATCCCAACCCTAAAAAATTCCTGATTGCTTAAGGACAAATATTTCCTAAATCACATCAGACTCAGTCACAGTTCATCACAAGGCAACGTGAAGAAACTCGTGGCCTTCTGTCTTTGTAAGCCCCTGAGTCTCTTCTCCCGGAACACTCTTGGAATTACCTGATTCTGTGTCTCCTGAATTGCAGTTCTTAAAACTCCAGATAAACTCTTTTCTTACTTGCAGCCTCCTGTGTTGTTTTTTGGTTGGCATTATGTGGTGTCAGAAGCAGGATACAGGATGCAGACCTGCACAGGCCCTCACCGACTCTGACACTGCCTTGGATTCAACTCAGGTGCCTAGAAGAGCCCGCTGAGCTTTTCCTCTCCTTGGTGATCCCAGATCATGGTGGTGAGTCTTCCTGTACTTAAGCCACCTACCGTGGTAGAAGTTCTAGTTTCAACAAAGGGTGTCCTTTGTTTCTAACTTCTGCCCTCTAGGATTTTGTTTCTGGTTTTGTTTGAGTGGCCTCCACTATTTTTTAAAATATTTTATTGAAGTATAGTTGATTACAGTGTCATGTTAATTTCTTTTGTACGGCAAAGTGACTCAGTAATACACACATTCTTTTCCACTTTCCATTGTGGTTTGTCTGAGGATGTTGAATACAGTTCCCTGGGCTATGCAGTGGTGCCTTGTTTATGTATCCTATATATAATAGATGGCCTCTGCTAACCCACATTCCCAGTCCCTCCCTCTCCTACCCCTGCTCCGCCCTGGCAATCTCAGGTCTATTCTACATATCTGTGGGTCTGTTGTTCTTTTATACTGGCCTCATTCCACAGACAGGGGAAGTGAGGCTCCACAGCTAGCAGGCAGCCCTGCTGCTGGGACGGGGCAGAGCAGAGACCTGAACCCCTAGGCAGAAGAGTCTCAGCTGGGCAGCCATCTGTCTGCTGAGGACACAGGTGCAGCCTCCAAGTGGGACCCACAGTAGGGATCCCAGCTACTTTGGGAAGAGCTCCATGACTGGCTGGAGCCCCTAGGCTCTTGGAACTCTCTGCTGTCCCTGCAGCCTCTTTGTGGGCCCCGCCCCCTCTCTGCAGGCTCTCAGCTCACAGCTGCCCCCTTGGGGGCCTCCTTCGAGGCCCGGCCTATCTGTCCTCTAAAAGCCCCCGAGGCAGCCCCATCATTAGCCCCCTTTTGCACTGGGAAAAAGTCATGAGTGAGACTAGAGGGGCATCTCTTGCTGTGAGCCCGGTGGAGGTGGGGTGCAGACGTCAGTCCCAGGCTCAGCCTCCGTGTCCCCCTCCCCTCTGACCTGGTTCCCTCCCAAGAAACCTCTCCTCGTTCCCTCAGGCTCCTCTTAGGGCCCTCGCAGGCTCCTCTTAGGGCCCTCGCAGCCTCCCCTGGGCCTGTAGAGTCTCTCCAGATGCTGCTGCTCCCTGTGCTGATGTGCTCAGGTCGCCTAAACAAGGCCCCACGGACTGGGGCTTTTAAGCACCAGATTACTTCCTCGCATTTCTGGAGGGTCAAAGTGTGAGATCAAGGGTTTAACAGAGGTTTTTTGGAGGCTTGCAAACGGCTCTCCTCCTCCTCTGTCTTCACGTGGTCTCTCCTCCCACATGGTCTGCACCCCGCAGGCCCAGAGCCTCTTCCCCAGGTGTCACCCCAAACACATGGCTGGCCCTTGCTGCCGCATGTGGGTCATCCCAAGGTTGCTGGTCTTCCCCCTCCGCTGCCTCAGGGTGTCTCCTCCAATCACGCCCGCTACTCAGCTGTCACCCAGTGACCCCTGTCACCGATGTGGACCCTGGACGAGGCTCAGGACTAAGACCGTCCACTGTGACCTTCGCCAGTCCCTGTCCCATGGCATTTCTCTCACGCCCGCCAGCTGGGGAATTTAGTTCTCACCACCCTCTAGGTAAGAAGCAGACCAGTGACTGACAATGGACATTCCTGTTCCCTCCTAGGGAGCTAAGCTTGACCACTGTCCCTGAATGGATTAGATGCGGTCTGGCCCTTCTTGTGCATCTTGCGCCTTTCACATACAGCAGGGTAACAGTGCCCCAACACTGTCACCCTGTCCCCAGATACGTGGAGGCAGGTCCTGTCTAGTACGTGAAATGTTTGTATCCAAGCTGCGTCAGGGGGTGGTACCAAAACACAATCACACTGTTCGTGTTTCCAGATAGTCACATGCAAATTATTTTATTCCACAGATACACATGTGAAAAGACGAGAGACTGACCTTCCCTGCTGGCTCAGAGGTAAAGAATCTACCTGCCAATGCAGGAGACCCTGGTTTTACCCCTACTCCAAGAAATCTCACATGCTGGGGAGCAGCTAACCCATGTGCCGCAGCTGCGGAAGCCACACGCCCTGCAGCCCGGGCTCCGCAATGAGACAGGTACACTGCCGTGGAGAATGGCCCCGGTTTGGCGCAACTTGAGAAAAGTCCTCGCAGCAATGAAGACCCAGCCCAGCCAAAAATAAATAAATAAAAAACAAGAGATTTACTTCTTGTTGAAAATGGGGAATGAGATTTCCTTCCTCTCAGAGCATTTACCTTAGAAAACTTGTAGGAACTGTCTCATCCTTTTAAAATGCATGTCTTTGAAGACTTCTAAGAAGGCCTTTTTTCAGCTGGTCTTCCCCCCGCCCCCACCCCTGCCCCCCAGTTTTAGCTCAGATGTCTTTCTCAAGAACCTGGGACCCGTCTCCTCACACTGCAGACAGGGAACTAGCTCACCAGTCAGTTCTGGTGGGAGGACAGGAGTCTCATCTTAGCGGATGCTGTGCTCCAACTTTAAAAACTACCTTCAGTTACAGAGATCAGAAGCCTGTGTTTCCTCTAGAGGAAACCAATAGACTACACAGTCGCCCCATTACCAGGTAAAATCAGGACTCTGTGCGACAAACGGTATTGGCAGCTCCTCTTTCTTGAGGACTAGGGGAGTTAGATTTTTTTCCTGTCTTCACAATTTCCTAGTGTACAGGATATATGGGGGAAAGGTGGTCAGTTCAACAGTATCAGAGACACATCTAGAATATGCCCAATTCAGATGAGCTAATGACAACAAGCTGTACGAAACGAGAATTTTACAAGGTAAGTGCACACCATGTGTTAAGAGATCTGTGAGAGACAGCTAATGAATGCTTTTGGAATATATTTTGGATTCTGACTGCAACTAATCTGAGTTAAGGAACATTTTTGAAACAGTTCAGCATTGATAAAATATCTTTATGATTATTGAGTTATGCAAATTCGTTTTAAAAAAGTCAGTTCTGCAGAGAGTATGCATTAAATGATGCTGTATGTGGGATTAACACTTGGCCCCCCTTATCTGCAGCAGATGACATCCCGAGGCCTCAAGTGGATGCCTGAGACCAAGTCCTACCTGTACTGTGTGTTTCCCCTTGTGCATATGTACCTGTGATAAAGGTTGATCTTAACAATAGCTGTCATAGAAGTTAGTGAGGGACTCCCGTCGTGGCCCAGTGGCTGGAACCCCTAGATCCCAAAGCAGGGGCAGTGGGTTTGATCTCTGGTAAGGAAACTAGACCCAGCACAGCCAAATAAATATGTATTTGTTAAGTGAATGTGGTCTCTCAAAATATGCACTGTTGTGCTCCCCTCTTTTGTGATGCTGTGAGATGATAGAATGCCTCTGTGGATTCCTAGACAAATGTGTACTCATGCGGGAGAGATGAAGAGGGTGGTGAAAGATTGCTTATGCAGAAAGGCTTGCAGTTTAAAACTCGTGGATTGTTTCATTTCTGGAATTTTCCATTTAATATTTTCAGACCTCTGTTGACCTTGGGTCTCTGAAACCCCTAAAAAGCAAGTTTGTGAATAGCTAAGAAACTGGTAAACTAGACTGCTGGTGTAGATGGGATAGATGGAACGAGCATGGCCGCGCAGGCCTCCCTGGAGGCTCAGCAGTGAAGAATCCTGAGGTCAGTGCGGGGGGCACAGGTTCGAGTCCTGATCCAGAAGGATCCCGCATGCCACAGAGTGAATAGGCCCATGAAAAAAGCAAAGAATGGCCACAAAATGACGGGTGATTGGTTCATCTGGCTTCATAATAGTCTCTTTTTTTGTATGTATTTGAAAATAGCCATAACAAAATATACAGTATGTCATTGTATCATTAATTTTCAAAGCCCCCAAACCAATTTTCCTCCTTTTTTAAAAAAAAAAAATTATCCTATCCATGTGCTGGGTAGGATAAATTTTAAAAAGCAGGAGGAAAATTGGTTTGGGGGTTTTCAACATGCATCAGGGCATCAAAAATTACTTATTAATGAGTGTGTGTAACTTAAGTCAATTATACCTATACATTCAACTTTAAAAATCAAATATTAAAACTTCCAACTCCTTAATCATATTAAATTCTGTTACTGTGTTCTTGAGGTTAATTGCAGCTACACTGTCTCTAAGGTGGAAATAGACTATATTGTATGGGCTTATTTTATGGACTTTCCAGGCAGTGCAATGCTAAGGAATCCATCTGCCAATGCGGGTTTGATCCCTCGGTTGAGAAGTCCCCCTGGAGTAGGAAATGACAACCTGCTCCAGTATTCTTGCCTGGAAAATCCAATGGACAGAGGAACCCCAGAGTCGGACACAACCGAGTAACTAAGCACACAGCTTTATTTTATGTTTGATAGCCTACCTCTTTATCTGCTACCCCTAGAGTCTCTTCCCCACGCTTCTCACCCCTCCTCCCTCTCCCCACTGGTAACCACTAGTTTGTTATCTATATCTGTGAATCTGCTTCTTCTTAAAAATTCATTCACTAGCATTTGTTGCATTTTTTAGATTCCACATATAAGTGATATCATACAGTATTTGTAATTCTCTAGTTGACTTGTTTCACTTAGCGTGAACCCTCTGAGTTCATCCGTGTTGCTCTAAATGGCAAAATTTCATCGATTTTTTTTTATGACTGAGTAGAGCCCCATTTTCCTTGTGTGTGTGTGAATATATATCAGTTCATCTGTTGATGGACACGTCATCTTAGTAACTATAAATGTTGCTACGAACATTGCGGAGCATGGGTTTTTCAATGTATACATGTTTTTTTCAAAGTGTTTTTTGGTTTTTTTGCACATATACCCAGGAGTGGTTATGACTGAGTAGAGCCCCATTTTCCTTGTGTGTGTGTGAATATATATCAGTTCATCTGTTGATGGACACGTCATCTTAGTAACTATAAATGTTGCTACGAACATTGCGGAGCATGTGTTTTTCAATGTATACATGTTTTTTTCAAAGTGTTTTTTGGGTTTTTTTGCACATATACCCAGGAGTGGAATGCTGGGTCATATAGTAGTTCCAGTATTACTTTTTTGAGGAAGCTGCATGCTTTTTCCCCCAGGGTCTGCACCAATTTACATTCCCAACAGCAGTGCACAGGAGTCCCCTCTTCTCTACGTCCTCTCCCGCGTTTGCTATTTGTGCTCTTTCTGATGATAATCATTCTGACAGGCATGCATTTCCCTGATGATTAGTGATGCTAAGCATCTTTTCTTGTGCCTGTTAACCATCTGCATTTCCTTTGGGGGAAAAAATGTGTATTCAATTCTCTGCCCATTTTTTATTTGGACTATTCCATTGACATTGAGTTATATGAGCTGTTTATGTTGGCTATTAACCCCTTATTTTGGTGGTTCAGATGGTAAAGCATCTGCCTGCAATGTGGGATACCTGGTTTCGATCCCTGGTTTGGGAAGATCCCCTGGAGAAGAAAATGGCAACCCACTCCATGACTCTTGCCTGGAAAAGTCCACGGATGGAGGAGCCTGATAGGCTACAGTCCATGGGATCACAAAGAGTTGGACATGACTGAACGACTACTATATGTATAACCCCTTATCAGTCACATCATTTGCATATATTTTTTTCCATTCAGTAGTTTTTTTTCCTGTGGCTTTCTTTGCTGTGCAGAAGTTTTTAAATTAAGTCCGTTTGTTTGTTTTTACTTTTATTTCATTTGTTTTAGGGACAGATCCAAAAAAATATCACAGTGATTTATGTCAAAGAATGTTCTGCCTATGTGTTCCTCTGGAAGTTTTATGGTTTCTGGTCTTACACTTAGGTCTTTAATCCATTTTGAGTTGATTTTTGTATACGGTCATAGAGAATGTCTTAATTTCATTCTTTTACATGTAGCTGTCCAGTTTTTGCTACACCATTTACTGAAGAATTTCTCCATTGTATATTCTTGTTTCTTTTGTTGTAGATTAATTAATCATAAGTACATGGATTTATTTCTGGATTCTCTATTCTGTGTCAAAATCAGGGAGTGTGTAACTTCAGATCTTTTTAGAATAGGGTAAAATTTAAGTCATAAGGAGGCCCACTCATGTATTGTTTCCTCTTAAGGTTGATAGACATCATTGTATTTCATCAAATCCAAGATTTCATCCCATTTTCAGAAGAATCATGATTAAATGTACCACTGAAAAAATACACAGCCAACTAAATCATGTTACACAGTCAATTAAAAACACCCTGATTTCAGAGATGTGAAAACAAATGTGTGTCTTAAAATTGACGAGATGTGGTGTATAAAACTGGGTTGGCTAGAATGGTCAGGAGTCAGCATTCAGGCGAGCAAAAGTGTGTTCCAACAGGGCTTTCACACCACGTCTGACGCTCGTCATTGAACCCGTTGTCTCTGTGCACCAGTTTTGTAGGCCGACTCCCTCCAAGGTGCTAGCTGGTGCAGTGTTAAGGCCATTTGTCTCAGCCAGAAATCTGAATATTATACGGGTCACCTTCCCTCCTATAGCTGGCTCCTGTTCCTTGATTCTGCCTCTTCACTGCCAGCAACTGCCTCTTCCAAACGCTGAGAGCCACAGCCATGGCACTGGGGCAGGCCTCCGCCGTCTGTCACAGGCGTGTCCCAGGAGTCTCCCAACAGGACTCTGTGTCCACACTCTACCCTGCCACTTGATTCGCTGCACGACAGCCAGCTGAAACATGCTACCGCCCGGTGGGCGCCCGATTGTGCTCTTCACTGGGAATGATGGCCAGGCACCGGACCCAGCTCCCTGAACTTACTTCAGTCCAAGGCCTGAATGCCACAGGCTCTTCCACACCCGCCGACAGTCTTCTTCCCAGGTGGTGCTAGTGGTAAAGAACCCACCTGCCAATGCCAGAGACTTAAGAGACGCGGGTTCGATCCCTGGGTCGGGAAGATCCCCTGGAGAAAGAAATGGTGACCGACTCTAGTGTTCTTGCCTGAAGAATCCCATGGACAGAGGAGCCTGGCAGGCTAGTCTGTGGGTTCACAAAGAATCAATACAACTGAAGCAACTTAGCAAACAGGCTGAAGGCGTCATCACTACCAACTGCACAGAACACAAAACCCACAAACAAAATCAGGCCCACTCGCCTGGCCAGAATCCTGGCTGTAGATCATTGGTCATTTGAATGTAGCTGTTTGTTTTTACCTCTTATCTAATGTGAGTGAAAATTTCTTATCTGGTGTGTGTTTGGCCAACATTTTTCTTCCCACTTTGTGGCTTAACTTTTGGCCTTCAGAAGGAGGTTTTTCACCCAAGAGGATTTTGATTTTATTTTTTAAAGTAAAGTGCATTTAATTGATTTTTCTTCTCACGTGTGAGGCCTTCTTATAACATGTGTTGCAAATCAGAGCTCGTGCTCTGTCTGAAAAGACCCATGGCCATGTCACTGTTTCTCCGTGGGGTCCTCTCTAATTTTTAATATAGCTGTGCACATTTTAAAGTTGGCTGAGGCCAAAATGGAATGCCTTTCGGTGTGAGTCCTACACTGTGTTTAGACTGGTTTTCTGACACATGCTTGCCCATTGCCCTGTGTTTATGGTGCCGGTCGTTGTTGTTTAGCCGCTAAGCCATGTCCTACTCGCTGCGACCCCATGGGCTGTAGCCCACCGGGTTCCTTAAGTCCATGGGATTTCCTAGGCAAGAACACTGAAGTGGGTTGCCATTTCCTTCTCGAGGGGATCCTGCTGCCTCGGGGATCGAACCTATCTCAGCTGCACTAAAAGGTGAATTCTCTGCCCCTGAGCACCGGGGAAGTCCTGGGATACGGGCCTCGATGTGTTTGAATTTCCGGAGGCTGGCGTATTGAGCAGGACTGGCAGGAGAAACAGCCTGCGTTGCAGGGAGTGGGTTTGGCCTGCATTCTCCCAGTTGGCCCGCAGAGGGCGACGTCCCGCCTCTCTTCCCAAGGCGAGACCTGCGTCTTGTGCCCACGGGCTTGTCCAGGGCGCAGCTGGCAGGCGTTAGGTCTCCTTACCACCAGGCAGTGCTTTGGTTTGGGAAGAATGCAGGCCTCTGCCCACTCAGAAGGTAGCTAGGCTTCCTCAGGACCTGCTGGGAGGGGACCCTGTGGGAGAGAAACAGGAAAAAGTTGGGGGATGCTGCCTGCGGGGGGCTGTCTGCAGGAGAAGGGAGGAGGTCTGCCCTACAGGAGCCCGCAGAGGAAACGCTAGCTGAGCAAGGAAGAGTCTGGGTGAGTTCGTCTTGTGTGTGGCGTGGAAGGAGCTCCTGGGAACTGAATTGGTGGGTGGATTTTTTTTACCACTGAGCCACACAGCCTGGTGTTCATTTTGGATGTAGGTGTTTGTTTTATGCTTCTTAGTACAATTTTAGTAAAACTTTCTCATCAGGTGTGTGGTGGGTAACTTTTTTACTTTTTTCCTCCCGCTCTGCGACTTAGCTCTTGGGCTTCAGAAGGAGGTTTCTTACCCTGCAGGATTTGTGTGTGTGTGTTTAATAAACTGTGTTATTTTGTTATAACACAATTTTCCCATGTGTGAGGGCTTTGGGTACGAGGCACATGGCTGTCTCAGTCGGTGTCCCTCTGTGGGGGTCCTAATTGTTTCTGTCGTGGTGTAGATTTCACAATTGCCTGGGGACAGTCTGGATGCCTTTTGGTATGACCCCTGAAGTGTGCACCTAGATTGGTTTTGGGAAATGACTTGTTGTACATTTTCAGTCACTGCCCTGTAGTTAGGGTTGCAGAAGTCCTGGGACAGTGGCCTCGACGCGTTTATTTCCGGAGTGCTGTGCCTTGAGCAGGACGGGCGGGAGACGACTCGCCCGCTCTGCAGCGGGAGCGGGGGCGGCCTGCATTCTCCCGCGTGGCCCGCAGAGGGCGACAAGCCGCCTCTCCCCAGGGCGGGACCGCGTGTTCAGGCCACAGGCTGGTCCGCGGCGCTGCTGACAGCCGTTCCAGCTCAGTCGCTCAGTCGTGTCCGACTCTTTGCGACCCCATGAATCACAGCACGCCAGGCCTCCCTGTCCATCACCATCTCCCGGAGTTCACGCAGACTCACATCCATCGAGTCAGTGATGCCATCCAGCCTCTGCCGTCCCCTTCTCCTCCTGCCCCCAATCCCTCCCAGCATCAGAGTCTTTTCCAGTGAGTCAACTCTTCACATGAGGTGGCCAAAGTACTGGAGTTTCAGCTTCAGCATCATTCCTTCCAAAGAAATCCCAGGGCTGATCTCCTTTAGAATGGACTGGTTGGATCTCCTTGCCGTCCAAGGGACTCTCAGGAGTCCTCTCCATCACCACCGTTCAAAA
>SJYR01001560.1:267750-299892 GCA_006410655.1 Kobus ellipsiprymnus | reverse complement strand
TCACTGAGGAAGGCTTTCTTATCTCTCCTTGCTATTCTTTGGAACTCTGCATTCAAATGGGCATATCTTTCCTTTTTTCCTTCGCCTTTCACTTTTCTTCTTTTCACAGCTATTTGTAAGGCCTCCTCAGATAGCCATTTTGCCTCTTTGTATTTCTTTTTCTTGGGGATGGTCTTGATCACAGCCTCCTGTACAAGGTCACAACCTCTGCCCACAGTTCTTCAGGCGCTCCATCTATCAGAGCTAATCTCTTGAATCTATTTGTGACTTCCACTGTATAATTATAAGGGGTTTGACTTAGGTCATACCTGGATGGTCTGGTGGCTTCCCTACTTTCTTTACGTCTGAATTTGGCAATAAGGAGTTCCTGAGTTGGCCTGCAGAGGGCGACAGCACTCCTCTCTCCCAGGATGGGACCTGTGCGTTCTGGCCTTAGGCTCGGCTACAGGTGACAGGCCTTAGGGCTCCTCAGCACCAGCCACTCCAGGGGCACTCCGGGAGGAAAACTTGAGGACACTGGGGGGTGGAGTGGAATGCTGCCTGTTGGGGGCTGCCAGCAGGAGAAAGGAAGTTTGAATACCCATCCCCAGCACAGGAAAGCTGAGGGAGAAAATTCTGACTTTGAGTTAGTCTTGTATGTGGTGTGGAAGGAGCCTGTTTTGGGGTTTTTTTTTGGGGGGGTGGGGGGTTATGATGTTCAGCTTTTGGGGTTTTAACTTAGGGTGATGGTGTTTTATCTAAGCAGGTCCCTGGCAGCTTGGTATTAAAGGAATAGACCACATACGTGTCTGATGCTTCCTGGGCTGTCTCCACACCTGTTTTTTAACCCATGGGCATAATTCTGGGATGCCCTTTATATTCCAGTTATCTCCAGAAAGGTACATCCTCACGCCAGTATCACAGTGTTTTGTTTACTGTGAATGTGGGACGCACATTTGAAATTGCAAGAGCCTTCAAATGTGACTTTTTTACGTTGCTTTAGAGAGGTGGGTGTGTTGGAGTCACATATTGCGGGGTGTCATCATCTGATCCCTATTCATCGGGATATACCATTCACTGCTCCCCTTGTCTGATGCACCCAGGCACTGAAGACCTCCTGAACGTTTTAAGGTTTAGAAAATATGGGTAAAGCCTTTGTGCAAAAGAGCACCCTTGTTTTTCTTAGGATACAGATTGGGAAAGCAACGGTGTGAATGCCTGGCGGCCTGATTGCTGGTCTGCAGGGTTCGGATCGTTTGGTTTTGGAAGATACCAAAAGGTATCTCGAGGGGCTGTCAGGGGAGTCCCAGCAGCAAGAAAGGAGAGGTGCTTGCTGCTGCCTTGTAATTGGAACCACCCTTTCTGGAGGAGGGAGGCAGTTGTAAGAGGTGTGTGATGCTGTTCATTTCCCTTTCCCTCGGGTGATACCAGGTGGATCATTTTCCTGTCCACTTACTACTTACCTGTTTATCTTTGGAGGCCAGGGGCCTCTTCAGATTGGTACTCATTTTGAATGTAACAGTTTCCTTCGTGGTTCTTAGTCTAATGTGAATAAAAATTCCTCGTTTTTTAAATAAAAAGGAGCTTTATTTTCATGACCAGCTTTTTTATTTTTGGCTGCGCTGGGTCTTCATTGCCAGGTGGCGTCTGGTAACTGCGGCAAGCGGGGGCCACACTCCAGCTGCCCTGCCCAGCTCTCGGCGCAGTGGCGTCTGTTGTCCCGGGCCGGGCTCTAGGGCAAGCGGGCCGAGGCGTTTCAGCTCGTGGGCTCCGCATCTGTGGCTCCTGAGCTCTGGAGCACATCTTCAACAGTGTGGCGCTCGGGCTTAGTCGTTCCTTGGCATGTGGGCTCTCCCTGGACCGGGGACCAAACCCCCTTCTCCTGCGTTGGCAGGTCAGCTCTTTACAGCTGAAGCACCGCGGAAGCCCTGCACCCCTTTCAAATGTGGACTTGCTCCGCGGTCCTTAGTATAATGTCGGTAAAAACTCCGCCTGTGGTGTGGCGGGGAGTGCTTTTTCCTCCCACTTTTTTGTGCTCGGTTGCTCAGTCGCGTCAGACTCTGCAGCCCCGTGAACTGTAGCCCCCGAGGCCCCTCCGTCCAGCTTAGCTCCTGGGACTGGAAAATAGGAATCTTTGCCCGGCAGGATTTGTGTGTGTGTTTAATAAAGTGTGTGCTATGAAGCTTTGTTTCCCACGTGTGAAAGCAGCTGGAGATGCGTGTCGCCCATCAGAGCTCAGGATCCGCCTGACCAGGCCCGCGGCGGGCGGATGTTCCTCTAGGCGACCGTGTCTGATTCTTGTCCATAGGGCTGTAGATTCCAAAGTTGCCTTGGGGAAATCTGGAGTGCCTTTGGGTGTGGGCCTTGAAGTGTGTGCCTAGGTTGGTTTGGGGGGATATGTTTGCTCATTGCCCTGTAGTTAGGGTTGCAGAAGTCCTGGGATAGTGGCTTCGACCCGTGTGAATGTCCAGAATGTGGCACCCCGCAGGAGCCATGCAGCGCCCAGCGGGAGTTTACCTGTTTATCTTTGGAGGCCAGGGGCCTCTTCAGATTGGTACTCATTTTGAATGTAACAGTTTCCTTCGTGGTTCTTAGTCTAATGTGAATAAAAATTCCTCGTTTTTTAAATAAAAAGGAGCTTTATTTTCATGACCAGCTTTTTTATTTTTGGCTGCGCTGGGTCTTCATTGCCAGGTGGCGTCTGGTAACTGCGGCAAGCGGGGGCCACACTCCAGCTGCCCTGCCCAGCTCTCGGCGCAGTGGCGTCTGTTGTCCCGGGCCGGGCTCTAGGGCAAGCGGGCCGAGGCGTTTCAGCTCGTGGGCTCCGCATCTGTGGCTCCTGAGCTCTGGAGCACATCTTCAACAGTGTGGCGCTCGGGCTTAGTCGTTCCTTGGCATGTGGGCTCTCCCTGGACCGGGGACCAAACCCCCTTCTCCTGCGTTGGCAGGTCAGCTCTTTACAGCTGAAGCACCGCGGAAGCCCTGCACCCCTTTCAAATGTGGACTTGCTCCGCGGTCCTTAGTATAATGTCGGTAAAAACTCCGCCTGTGGTGTGGCGGGGAGTGCTTTTTCCTCCCACTTTTTTGTGCTCGGTTGCTCAGTCGTGTCAGATTCTGCAGCCCGGTGTAGCCCCCGAGGCCCCTCCGTCCAGCTTAGCTCCTGGGACCTGAAAATAGGAATCTTTGCCCGGCAGGATTTGTGTGTGTGTTTAATAAAGCGTGTGCTATGAAGCTTTGTTTCCCACGTGTGAAAGCAGCTGGAGATGCGTGTCGCCCATCAGAGCTCAGGATCCGCCTGACCAGGCCCGCGGCGGGCGGATGTTCCTCTAGGCGACCGTGTCTGATTCTTGTCCATAGGGCTGTAGATTCCAAAGTTGCCTTGGGGAAATCTGGAGTGCCTTTGGGTGTGGGCCTTGAAGTGTGTGCCTAGGTTGGTTTGGGGGGATATGTTTGCTCATTGCCCTGTAGTTAGGGTTGCAGAAGTCCTGGGATAGTGGCTTCGACCCGTGTGAATGTCCAGAATGTGGCACCCCGCAGGAGCCATGCAGCGCCCAGCGGGAGCGGTGCCCGCGTGCCCGCTGGCCTGGGGCCCGGCCTGCATTCTCCCAGTTGGCCCGCGGGGGCGCCGAGCCCGCCTCGCCCACCCGCCCACCGCCCAGCGGCGCCGGACCGAGAGTTCTGGCCTCAGCCTTTGCCCCGGGCCCAGGGGTCAGACATTCGCTCTCCTCGGGACCGGCCAGTGCTTTGGCTCCGGGAACACGCAGGGCTCTGTCCACTCGGAGGGTGGCTGCGTTTCCTCCGGTCCCGCGGGGAGGCCCCGGGAGAAAGAGACGCGGAAACCGTGCGGCGTGCGGCCCGCTGGGGCTGCCTGCCGGAGAAGGGGGTCCGTCCTGGAGGGCCCAGCAGAGGAAGAGCTGGGGAGGAGAATTCTGACCTGGAGTTAGTCCTGTGCATGGCGTGGAAGGAGCCCTGGTGTGGTTTTGGTGTTCACAGTTGCGATATTCCGTTTTCCAGGTTTTCTCTTAGGGTGACGGTCCTTTCAAGGCCGTAGGTCCATGGAGCTGGGTCAGAAGTAAAGGAACCACATATGTCCGTGTCTGTGTTGCTTTCTGGGCACTCTAAATGCCTCATTTTTTTTTTCCCCTCTCATTTTGGCGCACGAGTTTAGTTCCTCAAAGGCATGTGGGATCTCCCCGGACCAGAAACTGAGCACATGTCTCCTGCGTTGGCGGTGGATTCACCGAGTCACCCCGGAAGCCCGGTGCCCATTTTGAACGGAGGTGTTTGCTTTCTGGTTCTCAGTCTCATGTGAGTCAAAATTCCTCATCAGGTGTGTGGTGGGAATACTTTTTCCTTCCACCTCTGGGCCCTGCAGGATTTTTACTTTTATTGTTTTTTTCTGTTTACTAAATGGCATTTTTTTTGTTTCCCCTCTGGGAGGGCTTTTGGTGATGCATGTTCCTAATCAGACCTCGGTGATGTACCTGGCTGGACCCAGGGCTGCATGGATGTTCCTCTGAGTGATTGTGGTGGCTTCGCACTGAATAATTCTCACAAACACAAAGGATTGTGACCGACAGTGCAGGGAGAGCTCGCAGAGAAGCAACTCCTCGAGAAAACGCTGAGTGCGTATTTATTTGGTAACCGATCTTGTCATCTTTAACTAAGAGCAGCAAGACAGAGACCAGAACTCTGGGATTAAGAAGCTTCCTCCTGGAGGTCTGGAGGTAATCACATGAGGGTCATAAAGAAAGGTCTTCGAAGATAAAGGGGTTTGTTCTGCGTGCAGAACAGCATCTAACTAATGCTGGTGTGTCAGCCAGAACGTCTAGCTTAAGGGCAGCGGGGAGCAAGCAAGGAAGAAGGGATGAGTAAGATTAAATTCCATGAGATATTTCTGAGAAAGCAATAAAACATGGTTCCCACACGTGATCTAATTTTTTATATATTTCTGTGGTTTGGAAAACTGCCTGGAGCCAATCGGGAGTGCCTTTGGATATGAGCCCTGAAGTGAATGCCTACATTGGTGTGGGGGCACGTTTTCAATCATTTCCCTGTAGGTGGGGCTACAGAAGTCCTGGGGTAGTGGCCTCGACTCTTGAATTTTCAGAGTGCTGTGCCTTGAGCAGGACCGGCAGGAGACGACCCGGCCGCTCTGCCGCGGGAGCGGGGGCGGCCTGCATTCTCCCAGTCGGCCCGCAGAGGGCGACAAGCCGCCTCTCCCCAGGGCGGGACCCGTGTGTTTTGGCCACAGGCTTGGCCCTGGGCGCAGCGGACAGGCATCAGGGCTCCGCAGGGCAGGCCAGTGCTTTGGCTTCGGGAAAATGCAGGATTCTGTCCTCTGGGAAGGCAGCTAAGTTTCTTCAGGACCTGCTGGGAGGCGCCTCCCTGGGAGGAAAACTCGAGGAAACTGTGGGGAGATGCTGCTGGCTGGGGGGTTACCGGCAGGAGAAGGGAGAGGCCCAAATGCTCACAACCAGCATAAGAACGCTAGGGGAGAAAATTCTGACTTTGAGTTAGCTTTGTGTGTGGTGCGGAAGGAGGTGTGTTTGGGTTTTGTTTTGTTTTGTTTTGTTTTTGAGGGGGGGTGGGTCGTGATGTTTCGCTTTCTGGGTTTCATCTTAGAGTGATGGTGCTTTGACGGAGCAGGTCTTTCCAGTTTGCTGTTAAAGGAATGGACCGCATGTCTGTTGCTTCCTCGAATGTCTTGATGCCTCTTTTTCGACCCATGAGTATATTCCTGGAATATCCTTTCAATTCCAATCATCTTCAAAAGGTACATCTTCATGCCAATATCATGGTGTTTTATTCTTGTGGGTGTGGGATGCACATTTGAAATTTCAAGGTGTCAGCCTTCAAATGTGGCTTTTGTCCCCAGCTGCTTTAGAGGAGAGGACTGTGTTGTAGTTTCATATTGTGGGTGTGATTTCCTGCTTTCCTTCAGTGCATGTACTCTCATCCCATTCCCCTGACTGACGCACATGCGCTGAGGACCTCCTCAACTCTTTCAGGTTTAGAGTAGGAGTAGAGCCTCCATGCAAAACAGCCCTCTTGTTTTTCTTTGGACCCTGATCGGGAATACAGTTGTGTGAATGTTTTTTGGCCTGATGGCTGGGTCTGCAGGGGTGAGACTTGTTTGGCTTTGAAAAGGCTGCCTGTGTCTGACTTGAGGACCCTTTGCAGGCGTCCCAGCCTCAAGAAAGTAGAGTTCCTGCTACCTCTCATGCTCCAGTAATCCGAACTTACCTTTCCCGAGGAGGTAGGCACTTGTAAGTGGTGTGTAATGCTGTCTTCTTTATGTAATTTGCCATTCCCTTGGCTAATACCATGTGGATCATATTCCTGCCCCCTTTCTTGTTACCTTTTTATCTTTTGAGGAGAGGGCTCTCTTCAGATCAGTACTCATTTTGAATGTAGATGTTTGTTTTCTGGTTCTTAGCCTAATGTGAGTAAAAATTCATCTGGTGTGATGGGGAATACATTTTTCCCCCACTTTGTGGCTTAGCTCTTGGTCTTTGGAAGGAGGTTTTTCACCATGCAGGACTTTTTGTGTGTTTAATAAATTACATGTGTGTTCCCAACCAGAACTCACAATCTACCTGACCCGTGGCTCTGTCTAGCTTCCTCTGGGGCATCCTGTCCAAATTTTTCTTTAGGGATTGATGTAGATTTTAAAATCACCTGGGGACAACCTGGATGCCTTTTGGTGTGAGCCCTGAAGTGTGTTCCTAGATAGGTTTTGGGCCACATGTTTGCTCATTGTCCTGCAGTTAGGGTTGTAGAAGTGCTGGGATCCTGGCTTCGACCCCTTTGAATTTCCACAGTGTAGGGCTTTGAGCGGACAGGCAGGAGAGGACTCGGCCCGCTCTGCAGCGGGAGCGGGTGCGGCCTGCATTCTCCCAGTCGGCCCGCAGAGGGCGACAAGCCGCCTCTCTCCCCAGGGCGGGACCTGTGTGTTCAGGCCTCGGGCTTGGCCCTGGGCGCAGCTGCCAGGCGTTAGGGCTCCGCAGGGCAGGCCAGTCTCTAGCTTCGGGAAAATGCGGGGCTGTATACATGTGGAAGGTGACTAGATTTCCTCAGGACCTGCTGGGAGGGGCCCTTGGGAGAAAAACCTGAGGCTCTGTCCTCAGTGAGCCTCGGCTCTGTCCCTCACTGAGCCCAGCTCGCTTCTCACTGAAGTCCCCTTCTCCTTCTCCCTGAGGCTTGACGTTGCTATTCTGAGTCCCAGCTCCGGCCTGCACAGAGGCCCAGCTCCAGAGCTCACTGAGGCCTGGGTCTGCTTCACACTGAGACGTGGCTCCGCTCCCCACCAGGGCCTGACTCCAGTCCTCCGAGGGGCCCCACACTGAGGCCAGATCGGGTCATCAGCGAGGTCCGGCTCACTTCCCACTGGAGTTCCATTCTCCGTCTCTCTGAGGCCTGACTTGCCACTCTGAGTCCCGGTTCCGGTGCTCATAAGTCCCGGCTCTGGCCCACACAGAGGCCTGGCTCCGGACCTCAGCACTGAGAGCTGGCTCTGCTCCTCACGGAAGCCCAGCTGCCCTCCTGCCTGAGTCTAGCTCAGCTCAGCACCGCACGTCCCCTCCTCACTGAGACCCGGCAAGGCTCTGCCCCTCACTGGGCCCGGCTGTGGTCCTCTGGCTCCACCACGCCATCCGCTGTGCCCCCCTTTTCCTGCCCCCCCTCAGTGAGTGAGGACAAGCGCTGCTCCGCACAGGGGCCTGGCTCCAGTCCTGAGTCCCTGCTCTGCACCTCACTGAGATTCCGCTCCAGCACTGAGTCCTGCTCCGGGCCTCACTGTGGTTCAGCTACCCTCCTCACCGAAGCCCAGCTTTCCTTCACTGAGAGTGAAGGGTCACCTCCACTCTTCACTGAGGCCCAGCTCTGGTCCTCCTTGAGGACAGAATTTGCTTCTCTGAGGCAAGACTCCATTCTGCACTGAGGCCCGGCTACACTCCACATAGAGACTTGGCTCCGGTCCTCTCTGAGGTCTGGCTCTGTTCCTCAGTGAGACCAGCTTCTCTCTGACTGAGGACTGGCTCCACCCACACTGGGGCCTGGCTAGGGTTCTCCCTGAGCCCAGATTGCTGCTCACTGAGGCTCTGCTCTCCCTCTGCCTGAGGCCTGACTCGACTGTCTGGGTCCCGGCCCTGGACTCCCCGAGGCCAGGCTCCCCTCCACACTGCTGCGTGGCCACAGCCTCCGTGAGTTCCGGCTCGCTTCTCACTGAAGCTCCATTCTCTCCCTGAGGCCTGACTTTGCTACTCTGAGTCCTGGCTGTAAGGCGAGCACGGAGAAAAAGAGTGAGCCGGACAGTCAGGCAGAGAAAT
The DNA here is from genome assembly GCA_006410655.1 of Kobus ellipsiprymnus. NCBI lineage: Eukaryota > Metazoa > Chordata > Mammalia > Artiodactyla > Bovidae > Kobus > Kobus ellipsiprymnus. The sequence goes on along the minus strand of SJYR01001560.1, from coordinate 291,583 downwards.
ATTTATTATAGGAAGAAAGAAAGTGGTTTTAGAGAGAAACCAGTGCTCTCTTTTTACAGCCAAACCTTCTTATACCGTATCGATGGGAAATTGTGCCCCAGAGGGAGGGGGCCTCAGTTTATCCTGAGCCCACAGCTGGGGTCTTATGGTCGCGTAGTTGAAGGGGTCTCACGGTTGGGTGGTCACGTAGTCTTGAGAAGCTGGCACCAGCAGGAAAGGCAGGGTATCGGACGCCCCCAGGGCAATGTGGCACTGTGACTTCATCCCTCGTTTGTCAGGGATGCAGGGATGCCACAACGGGCCATATTTCAACTATAGCTATGAAGGAGATCAGCCCTGGGGTTTCTTTGGAAGGAATGATGCTGAAGCTGAAACTCCAGTATTTGGCCACCTCGTGCGAAGAGTTGACTCATTGGAAAAGACTCTGATGCTGGGAGAGATTGGGGGCAGGAGGAAAGTGGACGACAGAGGATGAGATGGCTGGATGGCATCAAGGACTCGATGGACGTGAATCTGGGTGAACTCTGGGAGTTGGTGATGGACGGGGAGGCCTGGCCTGCTGAAATTCATGGGGTCGCAAAGAGTCGGACACGACTGAGCCACTGAACTGAACTGAACTGAACTGATGAGCCCCTTGAGAGCCCTAACACCGGCTCTGGTTCTCAACAAGGCCCAGCTCTGCTCCTCCCTGAGACCTGACTTTGCTTCTCTGAGGCCCAGCTCTGGTCCTCCTTGATGCCAGACTTTGCTTCTCTGAGGCCCAGCTCTGGTCCTCCTTGATGCCAGACTTTGCTTCTCTGAGGCAAGTCTCCATTCTGCACTGCAAGTCTCCACTCCACACAGAGGATGGGCTCCGGTCCTCTCCGCCCTGCACTGGGGGCCAGCTATGGTCCTCAGTGAAGCCCGGCTCCACTCTTCACTGAGGTTTGGCTCCAGTCCCCAGGGAGGCCAGGCTTCGGTCCACACAGAGCCTGGCTCACTTCTCACTGAGGTTCTCTTCTCCTCCTCCCTGAGGCCTGAATTTACTTCCCTGAGGCCTGGCTCCTCCAGGGACTGAGAACCGGCTCCACTCTCCACTGAGGCTCCTATCCGCTCCTCACTGGGACCCACCTCCCTCAGCACTGAGGCCCGGGCCTCACAGAGGCCAGGCTCGCTTCTCACTACCTTTCAACTCTGCTTCTCCCCGAGGCCTGACTGCTTCACTGAGTCCCCGCTCCGCTACTTAGGGCGGTTTGGCTCTTGGGCCTGAGGCCCAAGTCACACATTATGGAGGCTCAGCTCTGCTCTCCCTGAGGCCTGACTTGGCCTCTCTTCAGCCTGGCTCCACTCCACAATGAGGCCCGGCTCTGCTCTTCACCGAGGCCCAGTCTGGTCCTGAAGGAGGCCGACTCTGGTCCTAAGGCTCGGCTCCGGCCTTCACGGAGTCCTCGGTCTGCTCCTCACTCAGGCCAAACTTTGCTTCTCTGAGGCCTGGCTTGCTTCTCACTGAGGTTCAGCTCTGCCCCTCTGAGTCCAGACTTTGCGGCTCTGAGGCCTTGCTCTGCCCCACTCCACACTGAGGCCTGGCTCACTTCTCACTGAGGTTCCACTCTCCTCCTTGCGGCCTGACTCTGCTTCTCTGAGGCAAGTCTCCGCTCCTCACAGAGGCTCGCTGTTCCTCCCTGAGGCCCTGCCCCACTCGTCGGTATGGCCGGGCTCCACTCCTCACTGAGGTTTGGCTCTGCTCCTCACTGATTCCCAGCTCTGGGTCTCATTCTGACCTGATTATGCTCATCTCTCAGACCTGACTATAACAAGAGTCTCCATCAATATGGAGCTTAAAACCACAGCCTTCACATACCTTAAAATTGTTATATTAAAAATAAAGATAATTCTTGGCAACAGTGTATAGAAATTGAACTTTTAAATGTTAGTTGTCAAATGGCAGGAGAGGACTCGGCCCGCTCTGCAGCGGGAGCGGGTGCGGCCTGCATTCTCCCAGTCGGCCCGCAGAGGGCGACAAGCCGCCTCTCTCCCCAGGGCGGGACCTGTGTGTTCAGGCCTCGGGCTTGGCCCTGGGCGCAGCTGCCAGGCGTTAGGGCTCCGCAGGGCAGGCCAGTCTCTAGCTTCGGGAAAATGCGGGGCTGTATACATGTGGAAGGTGACTAGATTTCCTCAGGACCTGCTGGGAGGGGCCCTTGGGAGAAAAACCTGAGGCTCTGTCCTCAGTGAGCCTCGGCTCTGTCCCTCACTGAGCCCAGCTCGCTTCTCACTGAAGTCCCCTTCTCCTTCTCCCTGAGGCTTGACGTTGCTATTCTGAGTCCCAGCTCCGGCCTGCACAGAGGCCCAGCTCCAGAGCTCACTGAGGCCTGGGTCTGCTTCACACTGAGACGTGGCTCCGCTCCCCACCAGGGCCTGACTCCAGTCCTCCGAGGGGCCCCACACTGAGGCCAGATCGGGTCATCAGCGAGGTCCGGCTCACTTCCCACTGGAGTTCCATTCTCCGTCTCTCTGAGGCCTGACTTGCCACTCTGAGTCCCGGTTCCGGTGCTCATAAGTCCCGGCTCTGGCCCACACAGAGGCCTGGCTCCGGACCTCAGCACTGAGAGCTGGCTCTGCTCCTCACGGAAGCCCAGCTGCCCTCCTGCCTGAGTCTAGCTCAGCTCAGCACCGCACGTCCCCTCCTCACTGAGACCCGGCAAGGCTCTGCCCCTCACTGGGCCCGGCTGTGGTCCTCTGGCTCCACCACGCCATCCGCTGTGCCCCCCTTTTCCTGCCCCCCCTCAGTGAGTGAGGACAAGCGCTGCTCCGCACTGAGGCCTGGTTAAGGTCCTCGCAGAGGCCAGGCTCTCTTCTCACTGCAGTTCAGCTCTGCCCCTCCGTGAGGCATGACTTTGCTTCTCTGAGTCCTGGCTGTAAGGCGAGCACGGAGAAAAAGAGAGTGAGCCGGACAGTCAGGCAGAGAAATATTTATTATAGGAAGAAAGAAAGTGGTTTTAGAGAGAAACCAGTGCTCTCTTTTTACAGCCAACCCTTCTTATACCGTATCGATGGGAAACTGTGCCCCAGAGGGAGGGGGCCTCAGTTTATCCTGAGCCCACAGCTGGGGTCTTATGGTCGCGTAGTTGAAGGGGTCTCACGTTGGGTGGTCACGTAGTCTTGAGAAGCTGGCACCAGCAGGAAAGGCAGGGTATCGCCCCCAGGGCAATGTGGCACCGTGACTTCATCCCTCATTTGTCAGGGGTGCAGGGATGCCACAGCGGGCCATATTTCAACTATAGCTATGAAGGAGGTCAGCCCTGGGGTTTCTTTGGAAGGACTGATGCTGAAGCTGAAACTCCAGTATTTGGCCACCTCGTGCGAAGAGTTGACTCATTGGAAAAGACTCTGATGCTGGGAGAGATTGGGGGCAGGAGGAAAGTGGACGACAGAGGATGAGATGGCTGGATGGCATCAAGGACTCGATGGACATGAATCTGGGTGAACTCTGGGAGTTGGTGATGGACGGGGAGGCCTGGCCTGCTGCGATTCATGGGGTCGCAAAGAGTCGGACACGACTGAGCGACTGAACTGAACTGAACTGAACTGATGAGCCCCTTGAGAGCCCTAACACCGGCTCTGGTTCTCAACAAGGCCCAGCTCTGCTCCTCCCTGAGACCTGACTTTGCTTCTCTGAGGCCCAGCTCTGGTCCTCCTTGATGCCAGACTTTGCTTCTCTGAGGCCCAGCTCTGGTCCTCCTTGATGCCAGACTTTGCTTCTCTGAGGCAAGTCTCCATTCTGCACTGCAAGTCTCCACTCCACACAGAGGATGGGCTCCGGTCCTCTCCGCCCTGCACTGGGGGCCAGCTATGGTCCTCAGTGAAGCCCGGCTCCACTCTTCACTGAGGTTTGGCTCCAGTCCCCAGGGAGGCCAGGCTTCGGTCCACACAGAGCCTGGCTCACTTCTCACTGAGGTTCTCTTCTCCTCCTCCCTGAGGCCTGAATTTACTTCTCTGAGGCCTGGCTCCTCCAGGGACTGAGAACCGGCTCCACTCTCCACTGAGGCTCCTATCCGCTCCTCACTGGGACCCACCTCCCTCAGCACTGAGGCCCGGGCCTCACAGAGGCCAGGCTCGCTTCTCACTACCTTTCAACTCTGCTTCTCCCCGAGGCCTGACTGCTTCACTGAGTCCCCGCTCCGCTACTTAGGGCGGTTTGGCTCTTGGGCCTGAGGCCCAAGTCACACATTATGGAGGCTCAGCTCTGCTCTCCCTGAGGCCTGACTTGGCCTCTCTTCAGCCTGGCTCCACTCCACAATGAGGCCCGGCTCTGCTCTTCACCGAGGCCCAGTCTGGTCCTGAAGGAGGCCGACTCTGGTCCTAAGGCTCGGCTCCGGCCTTCACGGAGTCCTCGGTCTGCTCCTCACTCAGGCCAAACTTTGCTTCTCTGAGGCCTGGCTTGCTTCTCACTGAGGTTCAGCTCTGCCCCTCTGAGTCCAGACTTTGCAGCTCTGAGGCCTTGCTCTGCCCCGCTCCACACTGAGGCCTGGCTCACTTCTCACTGAGGTTCCACTCTCCTCCTTGTGGCCTGACTCTGCTTCTCTGAGGCAAGTCTCCGCTCCTCACAGAGGCTCGCTGTTCCTCCCTGAGGCCCTGCCCCGCTCGTCGGTATGGCCGGGCTCCACTCCTCACTGAGGTTTGGCTCTGCTCCTCACTGATTCCCAGCTCTGGGTCTCATTCTGACCTGATTATGCTCATCTCTCAGACCTGACTATAACAAGAGTCTCCATCAATATGGAGCTTAAAACCACAGCCTTCACATACCTTAAAATTGTTATATTAAAAATAAAGATAATTCTTGGCAACAATGTATAGAAATTGAACTTTTAAATGTTAGTTGTCAAAATGTGATATGGCTCAATCTACTTATGCAAAACGTTGGCATCTTATCAAAAATATAAAAATGCAGTTATCATCAGTTTCAAAAAGGCTGCTTTTACATATATACCCAAAGAATTCTAAATAAATGTTGAAATAAAAGTTGTATACCGATATTCACAGCAGCACTGTTCCCAGTGCCCCTCTGAAACAAGAATTAAAATGCCCATCACTGGATTATTGGAGGGCAGATCCATTAGAGGTGTTATTTCACCATGTAACCATGTAATCAGTAGGTAGGTGCCAGGGTCCATCCCCGGCAGGATCCAGAGATATCTGGAGCGTGAATGGTGTCGGCGACTGAGAGAGATATAGAGATATATAGAGAGATACAGAAAGAATGTTACAGTTAAGAAAATAGAGGAGAGAAAGAGCTCGATATTCCTTGGTTTACACAGAAAGCCAATAAAGCCCCCGCACGGGACTTGCTCTGTTCATGGAGGCCACAGGTGCCCTCCCAACGGGGCAAAGGCACAGAGCACCTTCTCGAGAGGGTCTTAGAAGCCCGGGCAGGAAACTGAACTCAGAGGGCCTCTGTGCTCCAGGGAATCAACCTGAAAAGGAAGGAGAAAGAAAGAACGACATGGGGAGACCAAGCTTCAGTGAGCAGGCCTGTCACTTTATTTTCAGAGGGAGCTTTTATACCCTGAGTTGTACACTGAGCAGAGTGAAAAATGCAGAGTCAGCTCAACATTCCATCAGTATTAACTTTTATCGATACCAGGTTTCTTCCTGCATACCGTTTCATAAACAAGGGTCTTATTTTTTTACATTATCTTCTGGCCCGGAGGCCTGTTGACATTTTATGACCCCTTTTTGATAAAGGTTGGTCAGCTAAAACACTTACTTTTCCTTGAAATGTTTTTTCTTAAATTCCTTAGCCTGCGTCACCCGTAAAGTACAGAGTTACATTTTTATGGAGCAAAGGTTCAGTGGGTTACAGCAAAGAAAGAACTTATTAACTCAAAGTCTAATGTTGCTAATGCTAAGGCTACTGCTTGTTTTTTCTACATCCTGACTATATGCACTCCCAGGAACACAATGGATAAGGGATGCGGGGATTTGGCAGCAAGCATTGGCTTAACAATGTTGCAAGAGTCTGGATAAACCTGCCAAGTAAGCTAGAATGCTAACAGGGAGTTTGAATTGAAATACTCCTTTCATGCCCAGGAGATTTATCAACTAGAGCCCTAAGTTACTTTCTTCCAGAAAAAGGTGGTTGGGGATAGCCCCCCGTCAATGTCAGAAGAGTTGGTGAAAGGCATAAAATAGTAAGACAGACAGATTCTGGTTTGGGGGTAGATGCTCGAGCAAGTCCGGGCAGTCCCTCGAGTCCTGATTCGCCTTTGCCCGTCAGGTCTATTCCTCATGGCCTTGTCATGGGTGGGATCTGCCCAGGGAGTCCCTTGAGTCCTGAAGCCTTGCTTGTCAGGTCTCCTTCGCATGACCTTGTCATGGGTGGGATCTCCCATGCTGCCTCCCGGCAGGTGGAGTCCTCAAACACTGAAACACAAAATTAACATATAACTCCTAGATTTGCCTAGGGCCATGCCACCCTGATCACACCTGATCTTGACTGACCTCTTAAGCTAAGCAGGGTCTGACCTGGTTAGTACTTGGATGGAAGAATCCCTCAATTCCACTCCAGGCTGTACCCGCAAATATTTAAAAGCAAGGGCTGGAACAGGTATTTGTACCCCATATTCACAGTAGTCAAAAGGTGGAATCAAAACAAGTGTCCTTCAGCAGATGAATGGATAAACATAATGCAGTGATATACAAAACAGAATACAATTCAACCTTTAAAGTGATTCTCACACAGGCTTCAATGTGGTTAAACCTGGAAGTCAATGTCCTAATTGAAACAAACCAGACACAAAAGGACAAAGGTTACCATCCCACCAGTATGAGATATCCAGATAAGCCAAATTCAGACACAAAGTAGAATAAGGTTGCCAGGGATTGGGGGTGGTGAGTGTTTGTTTAATGGTTACAGTTTCACTTCAGGAAAATGAAAAGATTCTAGAGATAAATGGCAATAATAGTTTTACAAAATGTGAATGTAATTAATGGTAATAGAAGTGTATAGTTAATATGATTCAAATGATAAATGTTATATGTCTTAATCACAATGAAAAGCTACTGATACATGGTACAAGGGAAAACAGTGAAATTATCCTCAGTGAAAAAAGCCATACAGAAAAAGCCACCCAGATAGCATTCATCTTGTATACTTTAAATCCATGAAGACTTTTAACATGAAGGAAAACCCCAGGGATGGTTCCAGAAAAAGAAAATTGCATTAGAATGGAGAAAGGACTTTGCACAAAGCTGGGGGTACCTGGCGAAAGTTGAAGTGGTCTTGTGGATAGGATTGCAATGTGGAAAGCGTAATTATCCCTCATTTTGGAGTTATGTGCAGAAAGAGAAGCCCTGTTTTGGGTAAAACACACTGTAGCCCTGGTTCAGGTCCAGGCGGCCCCTCGAGTACCTGGCGAAAGTTGAAGTGGTCTTGTGGATAGGATTGCAATGTGGAAAGCGTAATTATCCCTCATTTTGGAGTTATGTGCAGAAAGAGAAGCCCTGTTTTGGGTAAAACACACTGTAGCCCTGGTATGCATGTAGCAAACTCGGTACTGCTGTTTAAAGTTTAAATATTTGAAATTGACTAGAAAGAAAATTACTTTTCAATACATGTCAGTAACATGCCAGAAAATCAGAGATGACATCAAACCCTGCTAATAGAGGCCAAGACTTGCTTACTCAACTCAAATTCACCCAAAGTAGTGGTGCTAATGCCCTCGTAGAAGTCCACACGGCATAAGAAGGCGCCATGGGAAGAGCATGCTGGTAGCCGTGTCGTAGCTGCTTCACGCCAGAAAATCAGAGATGACATCAAACACTGCTAACAGAGGCCAAGGCTTGCTTACTCAACTCAAATTCACCCAAAGTAGTGGTGCTAATGCCCTCGTAGAAGTCCACACGGCATAAGAAGGCGCCATGGGAAGAGCATGCTGGTAGCCGTGTCGCAGGTGCTGTGGATGACCCTGATGCAGCCGAAACGGTGGGATTTCTGAATTCTAGTTTTCCACATGATACCACCAAAAAATGCCAGAAATAAAAAATGCGTTCAGTAAAACTGCAGGATCATTTGCGATTCTCTGCACTAATAATGAAGTATCAGAAAAAGAAACTAAAAAAAAAAAAACCACTTCCATTTACAATTGTACCCCAAAAAAACTAGGAATAAATTTAACCAGGGACTCAAAAGGGCTGCACACTGAAAATGCTGAGACATTGATCAAAGAAACTGAACAGACACAGGAAATGGCACGCTATCCCACGCTCGTGAGTGAAGATATTGTTAAAATAGCTATTCTACCCAGAGCCACATACATATGCAATCACTACCAGTATTTCAGTGACATTTTCCACAGAAACAGTTTTGACATTTGCATGGAGCCACAAAGGACCCAGAAGAGCCGAAGTGACTCTGAGAAATGAGAAGAGGCTGGCAGTGTCTTTCCCCTGACTTCAACCCACATTCAGCAGCTAATGGCACCACAAGACGTGTGGAGCTGACACAGAAACAGGCAGAGACGAGAGCCCAGAAATAAACCTGCAGGCCCCCGGTCAGCCAGTTCACAAGAGAGGACCTAAGTAAATACACGGGGGAGAGGCCAGTCCTCGCAACAAACAAGGCTGGGGAAACGGACACCACTCAGAACACTGGACACCATCCTACACCACAGGCAAAAGCTGACCAAAACCCCACCGCTTTCCACATCAAAGTTTTCAGTCCTGAGTCCGCTGAAGACAGACACACTCAGCATCAGCCACACACAGAAACTCTCTCCCCAATTTCCTCACGTTCTCCTTCAATGGCACCTCCTCTCCACAAGTCCTGAGGAGACCAGACTCCCATCAGCCTGAACTGAACCCCAGTGCCCCAAAGCCAAAGCCCCAGCGGGTCCTGGGGAGACCAGACTCCCATCAGCCTGAACTGAACCCCAGTGCCCCAAAGGTCCCGGGCTTTCAGCATGGACTCAGCCACGAGTGTTCCAGAAGCCAAAGCCCCAGGAGGTACGAAGGAGACCAGGCTTCTGTGCACTGCCCGAGGGAGCCAGGCGCATGGGCAGAGGTTCCGTGCCCTGGTGGGTCGGGGGGCGCTCTGCGTCCCCGCCAGCCAGTAAGCAAGTGTAGGCCAAGCTGCCGCACAGCTGAGGGGGGCCCCACACCCCTGGGGCAGTTCTGCCAGGCCCATTAAAGTGCGGAAACTGAAACAGAGCCAAGGATCCCAAACTTCTCCAAAATAGTCAAGGAACAATTAACTTATAGACATAAACACAGAAAACCGACATGGTCTTGAGTTTAGCACACAAAAAGTCAGTCCACAAAAAATGTTGTGTACTCTAAAAATTAAAGCTGTCTGCTCCGAAAGACCTTACTCAGGAAATCAAAAGATAAGCCACAGACTGGGAGGAAAATGTTTGCGAAATTGAGGGACTGAAAGCTGTCTCTTATACACATCTAGATGTGTATAAGAGACAGGTCCTGAGGAGACCAGACTCCCATCAGCCTGAACTGAACCCCAGTGCCCCAAAGCCAAAGCCCCAGTGGGTCCTGGGGAGACCAGACTCCCATCAGCCTGAACTGAAACCCAGTGCCCCAAAGGTCCCGGGCTTTCAGCATGGACTCAGCCACGAGTGTTCCAGAAGCCGAAGCCCCAGGAGGTACGAAGGAGACCAGGCTTCTGTGCACTGCCCGAGGGAGCCAGGCGCATGGGCAGAGGTTCCGTGCCCTGGTGGGTCGGGGGGCGCTCTGCGTCCCCGCCAGCCAGTAAGCAAGTGTAGGCCAAGCTGCCGCACAGCTGAGGGGGGCCCCACACCCCTGGGGCAGTTCTGCCAGGCCCATTAAAGTGCGGAAACTGAAACAGAGCCAAGGATCCCAAACTTCTCCAAAACAGTCAAGGAACAATTAACTTATAGACATAAACACAGAAAACCGACATGGTCTTGAGTTTAGCACACAAAAAGTCAGTCCACAAAAAACATTGTGTACTCTAAAAATTAAAGCTGTCTGCTCCGAAAGACCTTACTCAGGAAATCAAAAGATAAGCCACAGACTGGGAGGAAAATGTTTGCGAAACTTGTGTCTGATAAAGGATTTGGACTCAGAACAGAGCTCTTGAGCAGAACCCGTAGACTAAAGGCAAAATGGACCTTTCATAGACGGCGGCTTTATCTCACAGGGTTCTTTCCAGAGTGCAGTAGCTAACAGCACTGTGCACGTGTGATCCGGAAAGAGGCAACACACAGATCGCGGGCAGATAGCGGGAGCCAGGCTCCTCCCTGCGGGAATGGGAAGGGCAGACACACGAGGGGAGAGCCTCTGCCCTCATAATCATAAGCCCGTGGCTACCCGGTGGTTTCGATGGTGCCACCCAGGAGAGCCAGCTTCGCAAGGTAAGCCTGGCTGGACTCGACACCGGGCCCCTTTCCGCAGACAGGATGGGGTGGCTGTTCTCACAGGCCCCACAGCGGGAGGGCTCACGTCTGATGAAGCCAGGCCTTGATCTTTCCCAGGTCCTCATTCTCCCCAGACGCCCACCACATGACTGCTGTCTGTGGTAGTCTATATGGGACTGCAGTGATCTCCTAAAATGCGGGTTGTTTTATACATGGATAATGGGCTGAACTGCGGCCCCAAAAGCTGAGTCCCCCCAGAACACAGAAACAGGGCTGTTATCCGGGGAAAACACCTCTGCAGATGTAGTTAAGGATCTCAAGGTGAGGTCATCTCCAGTTAAGATGGCCCTCAATCCAAGTGACTGGTTCCTCATGAGACCAACGAGGAAAGACACAGAGGAGAGGCCATGTGAAGACAGAGGCAGAGATGGAGAGAGGGGGCCACCAGCCCCGGGACCCTGGAGCCCCTGAAGCTGGAGAAGGCAGGAGGGACCCTGTCCTGGATGGAGGCAGAGATGGAGAGAGGGGGCCAAGCCCCGGGACCCTGGAGACCCTGAAGCTGGAGAAGGCAGGAGGGATCCTATCCTGGATGGAGGCAGAGATGGAGGGAGGGGGCCACCAGCCCAGGGACCCCTGGAGCCCCTGAAGCTGGAGAAGGCAGGAAGGATCCTATCCTGGATGGAGGCAGAGGCAGGAGGGAGGGGCCCAAGCCCCGGGACCCTGGAGCCCCTGAAGCTGGAGAAGGCAGGAGGGACCCTGTCCTGGAGCCTCTGGAAGGACCTCAGCCCTGCGCCACCTTGGTCTCAGGGGTCTGGGCTCCAGGACTGGGGAGGATGGACTCCTGGTGCTCTAACCCGCCCAGCTTGTGGTCATTTGTTGGAGGAGCCACGGAGCAGCCCCACAGACCCTGCTCTGTAGGACCCTAGAAGTGCGGGTCTCAGTAAAGGAAGATGGAGGGTGGGCTACAGAACCCCAGGAGTCAGCACTGGGCTCCCGCCACATCCTGAGGCAGGGCTGGATGTCAGAACGCTGAGGGGTCAAGTCTGAAGCCTGTCCCTAGGGTGCAGGCTGCACAGGCCTCCCCAGGTTCTTACACCGGTTTACGGGGTGCAACGTCTCAGCCCTGACTGAGGAGGACACTTAATGTCACCGTTCACGTTGCTACTTAACAGCCCACCCGTTACACAAGTGAAAATCAGTCAGGACGCCTGCTACACAGATGGACAATTCTGAAAGAGGCCAGGGGTGAGGGCCGACACACTGCCAGCAGCCCCGCTGCCCTCCCACCCCGCTCTCAAGCAGGGTCTGCAGTGGGAAGCTGGGGGACCCCATGGAGCATCTCTAAGTAAATGCTGGCTGACCCCCAGGCTGGTTGCTCCTGAGCCCCCTCCAGCCTTCCCAGCTAAGACACCTGAATGTGAGCGAAGACCTCGGAAGCGGGCGGAGGGGGCCTGGGGCCACCCCAGTGACCGCGCACTTGCCGAGTTGGCAGTGTGCAGCCAGGCGGACGGCGCTGCCCGGGGGCTCTTCTGGAAGCTTCCCATCGTCCTACCCGAGGCACTCCTCTGTTCTGCTCCCACTGCCTGCGTTTTGCTTCCTCACCTCTGCCTGGGAAGACTTCCAACAGCAGGTACCAGCAACGCAACCTCGTCCTTATCAAGTGGCAGCCTAGCCACTCCTGCAGACGGCCCAGCAGAGCCCCACGCAGGCCGGGCCCCCTGAAATGCCACGGCCCCCCATTCCCTCTTGCCAGCCCAGCCCCGCGGCCTCTGATGGCGGAGAAGGTGGTGTCTGGTGCCGCTGCAGGCGCCCTCCTGCCTTGAAGCAGGGCCTCAAGCAAGCACACCTGGGGAGGGCTGGCCGGCTGGGTCACGCTGCCCGGGTCGGCAGACCCTCACCCACCAGGGGCTCGGTTACAGAAAACTGGCCCTGCTGTCCCAGGTCCAAGGACACGCTGTGTCCTGAAGGTCAGGATGGACATGGGGCTGCAGCTCTGGTCCGTCTTCTAAGTATTTTAACTGGCTTACAAGTGGGAGACAATTTCAAGAAGACCTGTCGTGTGTCCCTGGTGGTCCGGTGGTTACTAATCCACCTTGCAAAGCACGGGACACCGGTTTGATCTCTGGTGATCTCTGGCCAGGACGATCCCACATGCCTCGGAGAGAGTGAGGCTGCGCCCCAGCCGCTGAGCCTGTGCGCTGGGACCCGCGCACTGCAACTGCCGAAGTCGGCCTCTCTGGAGCCTGAGCTCCAGGCAAGAGACGGCGCCACGATGCAAAGCCCGCTGACCTTGGTGAGAAGGAGCCCCCACTCCCAACAACCAGAGAGGAGGCTTGTTTGCAGTGAAAAAGACCTACCACAGCCGAAAGTAAAATAAATGAATGAATCTTAAAAAAAGAAAAGCCCTCTCCCCAGGAGAGGAGCCCAGGAGTGAGGGAGAGGAGGGGAGGCCTGGTGGGCGGAGGCCAGATAAACTCCCAGGCGAGTCTCAGGTTCTGGAAGGCTTCTGCCCAGGCGGCTTCACATCCTGAAAGTGCCTGTTTAGAAGTGCCCCTTGCCCTGGGCGGGCCATGGGGAAGGAGCATCTTCTCTTTGTGACCAGCACAGGCTCTGACGAACAGCCCTGGGCAGCGCTGGGGTGAGGTGAGAGCCAGGAGACACAGGGCTCCCGAAGCCGCCTGGGATGGCTGTGCACTCGCTCAGTCGTGTCCGGCTTGCGACCCCCTGGACTGCTTCACGCCAGGCCTCCCTGTCCATCGCCAATTCCTGGAGCTTGCTCAAACTCATGTCCAATGATCAGTGATGCCATCCAGCCATCGCATCCTCTGTCGTGCCCTTCTCCTCCCACCTTCAGTCTTTCCCAGCATCAGGGTCTTTTCCAGCGAGTCAGTCTTTGCATCAGGCGGCCAAAGGACTGGAGCTTCAGCTTCAGCATCAGTCCTTCCTGTGAACACCCAGGACTGATGTCCTTTAGGATGGACTGATTGGATCTCCTTGCAGTCCAGGGGACTCGAGTCTTCTTCAGCACCACAGTTTGAAAGCATCAATTCAGCCTTCCTTGTGGTTGAGCTTCAGCTTCAGCATCAGTCCTTCCTGTGAACACCCAGGACTGATGTCCTTTAGGATGGACTGATTGGATCTCCTTGCAGTCCAGGGGACTCGAGTCTTCTTCAGCACCACAGTTTGAAAGCATCAGTTCAGCCTTCCTTGTGGTCCCACTCTCACATCCGTACATGACCACTGGAAAAACCACAGCTTTGACTATACCAACCTTTGTCAGCAGATGGCTCTGCTTTTTAATATACTGTCTAGGTTGGTCATAGCTTTTCTCCCAAGGAACAAGCATCTTTTACTTTCACGGCTGCAGTCACCATCCTCAGTGATTTTGGAGCCCAAGAAAACAAAGTCTGTCAATGTTTCCCCATCTATTTGCCATGAAGTGATGGGACCGGATAACATGATCTTAGCTTTCTGAATGCTGAGTTTTAAGCCAGCGTTTTCACTCTCCTCTTTTACCTTCATCAAGAGGTTCCTCTTCGCTTTCTGCCATAAGGGTGCTGTCATCTGCGTATGAGATAATTTTCTTCTGGCAATCTTGATTCCAGCTTGAGTTTCATCCAGCCCAGCATTTTACATGATATACTCTGCATAATAATTAAATAAGCTGCCATGGTACCCATTTTTTTTTAATGTAGCTGCTTGTTTCATAGCACTTTATATTATGGAAGTACAAGTTCTATATCACATGTGTATTTTGCAAATATTTTTTCTTCATTTCTGGCCCGGCTTTCGACTTTCTGGAAAAGTGATTTCACCAGTACAATTTTCAGTTTTATAAAGTTTGCTGTTTTTTCCCCTTCTCTGTGGATTCTCACGTGATGTGTTAGAAATAAAAGGTTGTGGTCTATATGACAAAAGCCACAGCCCTATCGATTTTCTCCTATAATTTTAAAAAGTTTTATATCTTGAATTTGCCTTTAGACAACTTGGAGTGTCTTTTGGTTTGAGTTGTAAAGTCTGTTCCTACATTCCTTTTGTGGTTCCCAATTGCTCTGTAGTTAGGGTTGCAGAAGTCCTGGGATAACGGCCTCGACCCGTTTATTTCGAGTGCTGTGCCTTGAGCAGGACGGGCAGGAGAGACCTCCGCCGGGCCTGCAGCGGGAGCGCGTGGCCTGCATTCTCCCAGTCGGCCCGCAGAGGGCGGCAAGCCGCCTCTCTCCCCAGGGCGGCGCGTGTGTCCGGGCCGCAGGCCTGCCCAGGGCACTGCGGACAGGCGTGAGGGCTCCTCGGGCCGGCCAGTGCTTGGCTCCGGGAAAATGCAGGGCTTTGTCCACGCAGAGGGCGGCTAGGTGTCCTCGGGACCTTCTGGGAGGGAGCCCCTGGGAGAGGAAGGTGAGGAAGGGTGGGGTGGTGCTGCCTCTGGGGGCTGGGGGATCCACAGATGGCGACCTGCCTGCAGACGGTGCTGTGGACACCCCCGAGCCCCTTGCTGAACCTCAGGGGCAGGCAGGCGGCGGCAAACAGGCTGTTCCAGTGGCTTTGGGGCAGAACTGGGGGACGGGGCGTCAGCCCACAAACCTGAGATGCGCTTCTTCCTTCTGCCAGACGTGAAGGCAGGGCGGGGCCCCCTGGGCCACCCCCAGTCTCGGCAACCTCCAGGAGGCTCCCCGGCCTCAGCACACGCCGCGTGTGAGGCTGGGACGGGTCAGCTGCGCAGCAGGGAGACACAGTGCGGGCGTGGCTCCTCCAGCTTCCTCGCGACCCGTCCTTCCCTCAAGGGTCTCGGGGCGTCTCCCCTCCCAGCGGCGGAGGGTAGTTCCCCAGGAAAGCTCATTGGAGACTTGACCCCCAAGTGGGGCTGGTCACATGGCGTCCACCCTCCCCCCCAGAACGCCAGGCCCCAGAGGGGGAGCCCCGCTCGGTGAGAACCACGCGGCGCGCAGGGGAGGTGCAGGGGCCGCCCCTCGGGGACGGAGGTTTAGGCCTCGAGGAGGGCGGTTTTCCAGCTCTCCTCAAGCCTGCCACCACCCGCCTTGGGCAGTTCACAAAAGCCAAAGTCTGCGTCAGCACCAACCAGCCCAAAGTGAGCAGCGAGGCCCACACCAGCCCGCACGCCCCGTCGGCTGCGAGCTGACCTCCACAAGCCTGGGGAGCCCCGCTCGGTGAGAACCACGCGGCGCGCAGGGGAGGTGCAGGGGCCGCCCCTCGGGGACGGAGGTTTAGGCCTCGAGGAGGGCGGTTTTCCAGCTCTCCTCAAGCCTGCCACCACCCGCCTTGGGCAGTTCACAAAAGCCAAAGTCTGCGTCAGCACCAACCAGCCCAAAGTGAGCAGCGAGGCCCACACCAGCCCGCACGCCCCGTCGGCTGCGAGCTGACCTCCACAAGCCAGCGGGAGCGGTCCTCTCCGGGCAAGTCGTTACTTCTCGGGTCACATTTACTCCCAGGCCTTCTGTCCTCTTGACCTCACTGTGAGATGGGTCCCTTTCTCTCCGACGCTAGTTAGTGTGTAGGAACACAGCTGATGTTGTGTACTGATTTCTGTATCACGCGGCTTCAGATACTATTGGTGGTTTTGGTGGTTGCGCACGGAAAAGCACGATTAGAACACCTCTGTTTCTGGAACAGCCAGGTCATCCGGAACACCAAGACATGCATGCCCTTCGAACCTACACCGCCCTCCAGTGGTGACCCCACGGCACTTTGGGGAGCGGCCTGGGTGGGGCGTGGCCTCTGAAACAGGTTTTGGCGTCTTCTCTAATTTCTGGCTGTTCATTGACATGGTTATTTTGAAAAGAAATGTACGTAACTTCCGAACTCTAGAGAACTGTCCACAGCAGAAGAATGGGCTTCCGTTTGCCGTCTCACACAGAATCAGCCCTGTTTTACACAAAGCAGAAACCCTCTGCCAGGGAAGCGGCACGTGACCCCCAAGTGAGGACATGATTTTGGTTTCTGCGTTATAACCCAATCCACAGGGCCGTGTCCACTTCCGCCAGTTGCCCCGGTTCTAGAGAAGTGTCTTTCCCATTCTGCTCCGCGTTTCTCTGGGACCATAAACAGACACTTTCCCTCCTTGCCACACCTTGAGGGACTGAAAGTGCGCCAGATGAGCGGGCCCGGGTGGCCCTTTCTTCAGTAACAGGGATCAGTGCTTCATTCATTGTTTGTGACTAAACGGACATCGCACTTACCGTCGGAACCATTTTACGTACACAGTCCTACGGCACCAGCACACGCACACTGTTGTATAAGCGTCCTCAGCGTCCGAGCTTTTCCGTTTTCACTGGTGAAACACTATTCTCTGAGCACGAATCCCCCTCAGTCTGCTTTGTGCCTTTGAACTGCCCTTCTCTGGACGCCTCCCATGCGTGGAAGCTTCTTATGCTTGTCCTCTCGTGACAGGGCCATTTCACTGCTCGTGCCTGTGAGGTCTGTGCAGGCTAGAGCACGCGTCAGCACTGCCTCACGCCCTTGTGCGTAGGCCACACGTGGTCCATCCCTCATCCATCGATGGACACTCGGGTCGCTTCCGCTGCTTGGTATTGTCCCGATTCACGGTGCTCAGAATGTGGACATGTACCCACATCTGATCCAGGCCCTGCTTTCAATCTTTTGGGTATGATTCTCTCTAATCGGTTTTAAAAACTTTTAAAAGAACATTGGACAGACTTTCCAAATATCAGACTCTATTTAAAGTTCTTCTGAACTCCAGCTGACTTTGGGGTGCTTCAAAGGGCCCTGGAGCATCTCAAAGAGAGACCCTAAACTAATTAGGTTCATTTGGAGGGTTGCACTGCCTGGGAAACACTGCCCAGACTTGCTGTTGCTTGTGTCAGAAGGAATCACGAGGCCCTCCCCAGTTTCATTACCGCCGCCACACAGGGAAAGTGTTCAGGGCGTCTCCTGCTGTCCAGCCTCTCACCTCACACAGTGTCCAAGAAATCTAAAGAACATCTTCATTTCCTGGCCCTCGGGTCTTGAACGCCATGCTGCCTTCCACAGTGCCCAACTCGACTTTCTCCAGGGGTTCCTCTCTGCATCAGCTGAATGCATTTCACTCCAGTCTCCTGGGCTGGCCGCTGCCCGGAAGCCCACGTTATAATCTTTATAGATGCTCGATTGCAAGGAATACACCCCAGGGTAGGGAAACTTGCTGTTGGCTCTACCCTTTATACACAACAGAGCCTCCTCAGGGACACTCCTGGCAATGCCCTGTCCCCACCCACTGGGGACCAGTGAAAGGCCTGGGTCAACCAGAAACATCTGGTTAGGCAACGGGAGAGAGGATGCTCAAAATCCCACTGGGGGGACTTTCCAGGTGGGCCGGTGGTTGAGAATCCCCCAGCCAATGCAGAAGACTCAGGCTCGCTCTCTGGTCCAAGAAGATTCCACGTGCTGAGGAGCAACTAAGCCCGTGTGCCTCAGCTGCAGAAGCCCACGCACCTCAGTGCCTGTGCCCCGAAACAGAAGGCTCTGCAACGAGAAGCCCCCACACCACAGCCAAGGAGAAGCCTTCGCTCTCCGCAACTAGAGACAAACCCTCGCACAGCAACAAAGGCCAAGCGCAACCAAAAGTAAATAAAATTTAAAAACCCATTAGGACGATGCTCTGACCCCTTCAGGTTAAAGCCTCCTGGTAAACGTTTCCCAGACCCTGGAATCCATTTCTAGGAAAGTCCAGCTGAAGGTTGTTCAGTATGGGAGGGTCCCCTTCTAAGCCAGAAGAAACACCTCTGGAGTGTATCCTTAAGAACTGAAAGTTCTTAAAAATAGTTGGGCTAAGAAAGGAAACACTTAAAGTTTATTGTAACACCGCCTGTCCTTTATAGAAGCTGGAAAGATGGAGAGGAAATGGCCTGAAAACGGGTCTCTAAATCACAATGCTGCTGCTGCTGCTGCTAAGTCGCTTCAGTCGTGTCCGACTCTGTGCGACCCCATAGACAGCAGCCCACCAGGCTCTGCCGTCCCTGGGATTCTCCAGGCAAGAACACTGAAGTGGGGTGCCATTTCCTCCTCCAATGCATGAAAGTGAAGAGTGAAAGTGAAGTCGCTCAGTCGTGTCCGACTCTTAGCGCCCCCACTGACTGCAGTCCACCAGGCTCCTCTGTCCACGGGATTTTAAATTACAGTATCACCTTGCAATTGGGTCTTTACCATCACAAGAGGAGAAATGGACCTAGGTTCCCTATGTTCAAGTCTTCAAGATCCTTTCCCCAAGTCCCCCCCTATGTGGCTTTTGTAATTAGAGGCCTGGGGAATCAGAAAACACTCCTGACATCTAAGATGATTCCCTTCGAAGCTCCCCAACCCCCGACGGGGAAGCCAGCCTCCCCTGCTCCTCTGGAGCCAGCGGCCTCTCCAGAGCCACCTCCTCCTCTGGAGCCCTCCGACCGACCCCCACCCACTTCCCTGAGACCTTCACGCCTCCGTTACCCCAGGAGGGCAAGCCAGTCCCTCCGTAGTAGGGGAGCTTCCTCTCGCCCAGGATCAGGGCAAGTGACAGGCGGCGAAGGATGATCAGAGTGCACGTGCCCTTCTCTCAAACCAACTGAGCCCAACATGGAGACGAAGCCAATCTTCTAAGGAACCCAGTAAGTCTGCTGAAAGGTTTTAGGCCTGACTCTGGCCTCAGATTTAACCTGGAAGGATGTCCCAATAGTCCCACCTGCCGCACCCAAGGAGAGCAAAGCACCCAGACCGAGGCCAGGGGCACTGACTGGCATGCCAGGGCCTCCGTGTGACGCCCACTTCTGCCAGCTGTTAGGCCAGGCGGGGGACAGGAGCGCACACAGACCCGGGAGCAGTCAATGAGGCGGAGGCCCTGTGCCTCCCTCGTGGCCGACTCGAGGACCGCGCTGCCACTGAGGAAAGGGGGAGACACGGTGGGCCCGAAGTTCTCACCCAGGGAGGTGGGAGTGCCCACCTCCCGCATCACATCGCAGGACCAGCATCCCTGAGCCTCTCAAGGAGATCCCACTCCTCCCAGGAAAAATGCACGGCCACGTCTTTGAAGGTCAGGCCATCCTGCGGTGACGGTGACAGACGAAACCACAAAAGCCACACTCCCCGGAGCCACGATCCACTCTCCTCCTCCCGTCCAACACTGACCACGTGCTCTTCCCACACTCCTCAACACGCAGGAAGACCAGGCCTGGCGCCCCGTCTCCTCGCTGGGTAAAGCCCCCGGCAGCAGGAGGCACCTAAGCTCTGGGCGGAGAGAGAAGTGCGGCTCCCACAGGACAGCCCGTGTGGCCGGCCGTGTAACCCTCAAGGCAGATGAGCAGACCCGCGCCAGGCCCCGCGCCCGGGGCCACTGCGACCCACGCGCCTGCCCGCCGGTGTCTCACTTCCCTCCTGGCACTGGTGCTTTGGTCACTTGCCATAACCCCCTGGTGGCAGTGCAATTCCCTCAGCATGCGGCACATGACACCCGGCGGTGGCCAGGGCACTCGCCAGCCCTTTGCTGGCCCCACGCTAACGTGCGGGAGACGGCACACAAGGCCACCAGCAGGCTGCACTGCGGGGGGACCAGCCACGGGGTCTGGGATGCAGTCTCTGTGGGACCAAGAGGGTCGGATGCCCCGCTTCTCGGAGGATGTGACTGGCTTGTTTAAATGACTCTGCACATTTGTAGGGAGCTGAAACTCACTACAGACAGACAAGCAGGGACTGTGGCTGTTCCCTTTGATGAAAAGGGTGTAAGGTTAGGAGAGATCACCCGTGAGAAGAGCGTGGAGGGAAGTGCACTACAGCCGCTGGCGGGCGTCCTTGTCTCAGCAGATCAGGGCACCGTGTCTGCTGGCCTTAATTTGAAGTCTTACAACTTGACAGACAGCAGCCTCCTGGCTGCTAGCAAATTCCACAGGAGCCGGGATGAACATAGACTTCCCACGGCTCCCCCAGTGACGGCAGCCTCAAACCACTCTCCACGCTGTCACAGAGAACCGACTGTGACCTCAGATATTAACGGTCCTGCTTTTCCTGTGCTTGCTGTGCCCTCAAATTACAGCCTTCCTCCATTCATCCAGCTGTCATCCAAAGCCTAGCGACACTGGCAGCCCACCCCGAGTCTGGTGACCTCCACAAAGGACTGCACTTGCCCGGATCACATGCACTCAGCCAACTGAAACACCCGAGACTCCGGCAAAATCCTCACAAAATCTTGGTGAGTCCACAAAACGGTGACTTCCAAGTTTCAGCCTGAGTATGTCTTTAAATAATCCCATGGACAGAGGAGCCTGGTAGGCTGCAGTCCATGGGGTCGCAAAGAGTCGGACACGACTGAGCAACGTCACTTTCACATACACATGATTTACGGTGACACAATTAGCTAGTCCTCATCTTTTCACAGATTCAGTATTTGTAAACTTGCCCACTTGCCAAAACTGTGCAAACCCTCAAATTAATACTTACCTTTTACATTCGTCCACAGACATTTCATTGTTTAGGCGCTCAGCTGGGTCTGACTCTTTGCAACCCCATCAACTGTAGCCCAGCAAGCGCCTCTGTCCATGGGATTTCCCAGGCCAGGCTCCTCTGTCTGTGGGATTTCCCAGGCAACAATACTGAGTGGGTTGCCATTTCCTTTTCCAGGGGATCTTCCTGATCCAAGATCGAGCCCGCATCACTTGCACCGCTGGCAAATTCGTACCAGTCAGCCACAGGGGAGGCGCCTCACAGATGCACAGACACTGTCACCCAGCGATGCTCTGCTCCTCATTTCAGCTCTCATGCTGGAAAGAAGCATTCTGCCCATGATGTCTTTGGCACCCCATTTATGCTTTTTCTTGGTGACTTTGTGGTCCAAACAGGCCTCCAAACCTGGTGCCAATGTGCCACCTGGTGTTCCTCAGCACAGAGAAAGTGCCGTAGGGAAAACACGCGACAGGTTGGCATCTGTTGTTGGCCATGATTTCAATGGTAACAAATCAGCAGTATATAGTAAATGAGTTGCTTAAAAAAATAAAACAGGAAAACAATGTCATTTACCGACTGGTGGACAACAATTTTGTGACCAGAGGCTCTCAGGAAGTTAGTTCTGTTATTTCCCCTAGAAGCAATGGTTGTGCGTCTATTAACTCAGTGGATTACAGACAGCAAATGACCATTGTGAATGACGACTGGCTGTACTTCAGTAAAGCTGTTTTGCTTTTGAAACAAACCCTGAACATTTTTAACTTCCTAATTCCCTGCGCTTCCCTATCATGCGTGTGCCCTTGAAGTTGCCCACGTCTGCTGCAGCATTCAGAGTCGGCAGGATACAACGCGTACCTTCTCCGCATCTTTGTCTCCTCTCAGGCTGCTACAACAAGATCCCTGATTAGGTGGCTTCCAGGGATGTACGTCCTCATATGTCTAGAGGCTGGAAGTCTAAGGCCAAGGTGCCATCAGGACGGCTGTGTCATTAAGTGGCCTTTCCTCTGTTCAAAACTACAGAGAACAAGCAAGCACCTTCTGGTCTCCTTATAAGGACACGGTCACACCAGGAGGCCATTCTCATGACCTCACTTATCTTAATCATCCATCTCCTTAGAGGTGACAGCTAAAAGTTCCACTGGGTGTTAGTTCTTGAATGTACAAACTTTGAGGGGCACAATTCAGTCTATAACAGACTGACCAATATTATATAATGGTCTTTATTCCTTGTGAACATTCTGGTACTTTGGCAGACTAGGATTAACGGTAAAGGACTTCTATTCACTAAACTCTAAGGTCTTTCTCTAATGTGAACTTTTTGCTGATCAAATGAGGTTAGAACTCTGGCTAAAAGACTTCCCATATTCTACACCCATAAGGCCTTTCTCCAGTGTGACCTCTTCGATGCTTAATGAGGTTAGAACTGTCACTGAAGGCTCTGACACTTGCTACACTCATAAGGCCTTTCTCCAGTGTGAATTCTCCAGTGCTGAAACAGTGTCAAGCTATGGCTAAATGATTTCCCACATTGCCCACAATCATAAGGTTTTGCCCCAGTGTGAACTGTATAGTGTGAAATGAGGTAAGATTTGCACCTAAAGGACTTTCCATATTGACTACCTTCAAATGGCCTTTCTTCAGTGTGAACTTTCTGATGTTTAAAGAGGTTGAACAAGCTGGTACACATTCATCACATGAGACCTTAAACAAGTGTGAACTCTGTGGTGTTGGAACAGGTGGCTGAAGGAAACAGTTTCACATTCACTGCACTCACAAGACCTTTCTTCAGAGTGAACTCCTTGCTGTGTAATGATGTGAGAGCTCTGGCTAAAAGATTTCCGACTTTCAGTGCATTCATAAGACCTTGTTCTAGTAAGAATTCTCTGGTGAGTAATGAGGTCAGACTGATAGCTAAAGATTTTCCCGCATTCACTGCAATCATATGGCTTTTAACCAGGGGAAACTGATGCATGCCGCTGCTGCTAAGTCGTTTCAGTCGTGTCCGACTCTGTGCGACCCCATAGACGGCAGCCCACCAGGCTCCCAATGATTGCTAAATAATCTTCTACATTCATCACACTCATGAGGTCTTACTCCAGTGTGAACTTTCTGGGGTTGAAAGAGGCCAGAGCTTCGTCTAAAGGATTTTCCACATTCCCCCCGCACACACAAGGCTTTTCTCTAGTGTGAACTCTCAAATACTCCCTGAAGACACGGAATTTTTACTGCACCTGTAACATTTTCCCTCGTCCTCATGAGGTGAGGACTCGCGACTCTCTGGTGCTGAACAAGTGTGTGCTTGGGGCCCCAGGCTTCCATGCCCTCCAGTCAGTGACTTTCTAAGTGTGGAAGGCCACCGCACACTCTCCTCTGCTGTTGGGCTTCTCCCTGGTGTGAGGGGCCTGTTGCTGAAGATGTCCTGAGCTGCCCAGGAAGTCCTTCCCGACCTCCTTAAAGGTAAAAGATTTCCCTGACGCCTGGAATTCGCAGCTCTTCAAAAACAAGCCTCTGTCCGTGTGGCTTTTGCAGTGTTTCTCGCCAGCAGGCCACCTGCGCCGCCGACACAGGTTTGCGCGAGATGAAATCGATTTCCACGTGCCCCGCACACGTGCAGTTTCTGCCTGTGCTGCATTTCCTGGTGATCACCCAAGTGCAAACCGTCTCTCGACCTGGGCCCGCACACCTCACACAGGGAAACAGACCTGCCTCGAGGGTCCTGTCCCGTGGCATTACGGCGGCAGAAATGCTCTGCTCAGACGCTTCCTATCCTCACTACACACCGACAGCCTGAAAGAAAGAAATGCTGGTGACGTGCATGTTGACTCCGGTGAGAAGGGGTAACCTGAAGAAAAGCGTGTGGGGGACAAACCCCGGAACAGTGAGATTGTTCTGAGGACTCGAGACTGAGGGAGAGCCTGAGAAGGGTCTGCTTAGCAGAATCGGCCCTCTAAAGATCGCAGATCAGAGGCGGACTTTCTGCCACCGCGAGCCAGAAAGGGTCTGTGACTCCTTCCTCTGGAGAAAACTCTCGGGAGGCCTGGGCCTTTGCTGAC
>SJYR01001560.1:210704-264019 GCA_006410655.1 Kobus ellipsiprymnus | reverse complement strand
GGGGGGGGGGGGGGGGGGGGGCCTCAGTGCCTCCTCTCCCTCGGGAGAACGGGAAGACGCCTGCAGCCTACGTAGGTGGTGATCAGTATTCCATGTGAACCAAGTTATTCAGCCTCTTTTTCTCTGCTAATTTTCTAACCTCTCTCTATCTGTAACTAAATAAGTTATTTCCAAGGACGCCGACACCGTCCCCACTTTCGAATTCCCTGGATCCACCGGGGCTGGACCCCAGCAAAGCATCTGCCTCCAATGCGGGAGACCCAGGTTCAATCCCTGGGTCGAGAAGATCCCTTGGAGAATGAAATGGCAATCCACTCCAGTATTCTTGCCTGGAGAATCCCATGGACGGAGAAGCCTAGTAGGTTACAGTCCATGGGGTCGCAAAGAGTCGGACACGACTGAGCGACTTCACCTCACCTTAGATGAGACTTTGGAATTTAGAGTTGATGCTAGAAGTAGCTAAGATTTGGGGGCAGAGATTGACTCTGAGTATGGGGTAGGTTTGAGGGTCTTACCCAGGGGGTTACAAGTGCCAAGTTCTCCAGCATCGCATCATGGTATATGGATCGCTGAGCCTTATCAAGCAGATTCCATTCCTCCAAAGAGAAGCACATGGCCACATCCTCAGAGGTCACATTACCCTGCCGACATGGTGACAGAAGAATCACAGGACAGTCCACTTCAGTCACAATCTCTTCCCCCACACGTCTATTCCATGCCCAACCTCCTCGCAAACTCCCTAACTCAGGTTCTGAGAAACTAGACCTTGGCACCACTGACGCCTGGTGCCTTCACGTGCCCATGAATCGCTGGATCCAGACATCAAGAGGAAGACGGAAAAACATACAGTCGAACCTTGGATAACACAGGTTTGAACTGCAAGCGTCCACTCAATGCTCTCAGAAACAGGTGCCCACCTGAAACTCCAACAGGACCTCCCTTGAACCCAGTAACCCCTCACTGACAGCCCGGGGGTTGGGATGCACTGTGTTTCAGGGCACGTCCCCACTGTGTCTCCCTTCGCTGGGCAAAGCCGTACAGACAAATCTCTGCTTCACGGAAAACTCGGGCGCCGAGACCCCATCCCGCACCTCTGCACAGACGCTGCGCTCTCGGCATCGTGCCTAGGACACCTACGGACACCCATCGCGCCCCCCCGCCCCCCAAAAAAGCCTCTAAGCAAACAACATCATGCTGGCCAAAACAGTTTTCAAGTACTGTAGAAACCAGTGAAGGATCTGCAGAAACTAAGCAATCACCCTAGCAAAAAAACTCCCACAAATCAAAATAATAAATCGGGGGGATGTCCCAGAAGCCCAGTGCTAAGACTTTGCACTTCCAGGGCAGGGGGCACAGGTTTGATCTCTGTAAGGGAACTAAGATGTCACATGCCATGAGTCCAAAAACCTAACGGAAAAAAAGATAAACTCGAGGGCATTTTCAACGGCTCCGTGCGCTCCTCCCAGGCACAGCAGAGTGAGGTGGAAGCTGCTGTATTCCCAATTCTACTATGGGAAAGGAAGGAAAAGCATGGCACCTAACTGCAACATTGTGGCTTGTCCGAAGGCTGGCCAAAGTCTGGTTTCTGCATCGCTTGCCTCAGTGCTGATGACAACGGTGGCAATAGTCTGAAAGTCAGGATGGAGGCCAGTAAGACCCCTGGTGCTGCTGCTGCTGCTGAGTCGCTTCAGTCGTGTCTGACCCTGTGCGACCCCGTAGACGGCAGCCCACCAGGCTGCCCCATCCCTGGGATTCTCCAGGCAAGAACACTGGGGGGGGTTGCCATTTCCTTCTCCAATGCATGAAAGTGAAAAGTGAAAGTGAAGTCGTTCAGTCGTGTCCGACTCTCAGCGACCCCATGGACTGCAGCCCACCGGGTTCCTACGTCCATGGGATTTTCCAGGCAAGAGTACTGGAGTGGGGTGCCATTGCCTTCTCTAGTAAGACTCCAAACGTTGGGAGAGCAGCAGGGAGACTGCAGTCCTGCCATGTCTGGGGATAAAAAGACTAGGGCAGAGGAATGCGATAGAATGTTTAATGCCCTGAGAAAAATCAGGAGTGTGGGGGAGTGAGACTTTACGGAAGTTAAGACATTTAAGGCAGCATACTCTATATGGCAATATGGGGGGAAAACACTCATACCCACACACCAAGGAAGATGCATGTCCAGAAAAAATCTGAGAAAGCCTGAAGCCTTCACACTGGGTTGATTAGCAAAGGTCTTTCCCTGCATGGGTTGTGGCTTCCCAGATAGCCCTGGTGGTAAAGAGCCTGCCTGCCAGTGCAGAAGACGTAAGAGATGCAGTTCAGTCCCTGAATCGGGAAAGATCTCCAGGGAAGATCCCCTGGAGAAAGAAATGACCACCCACTCCAACCTGGAGAATTCCATAAACAGAGTGGTGGGCTAAAGTCCTTAAAGACTTGGAGAGATGGTTTAACGTGATGATTAATAGTGACAATCCCATCACCTTTGCCTAATCACAAGGCTGACATCCTTCATATTTGAAGACCCACACTCAATGGCAGGTGTGTACACACAGCTGTGTACACCAGGGAGCAGGATTTTCAGGGGCCGTCTCAGACGTCTGCCTGCCACCCTGGTTTTTGCTAAGACATGTGTGCCTGAGATGATTTACGCTCTTCTCATATCCTTGATACCTGATAAAAAGTAGTCCAGGGATTTCCCTGGTGGTCCAGTAGTTAGGACTCAGCACTTTCATTGCAGTGGCCCAACCTAAATCCATATATCTGAGTCACTTTGCTGTACAGTAGAAATTAGTGTAATATTGTAAATCAGATATAACACTTGTGTCTTGAGTATTGGCCTTTGCAGCAGTGAGCAGCTGAACTTGGGTTTGGTACCAGCCTTGTCCAGTTACACTAAATTTTTTTGGTAAAAATTTTCATTGCCTTCAAAAGAATACTCATACCCACAAACCATTTTTCCATTTTCTCCCCACCCCCAGCACCTAAAACCACTTACCTACTTTCACCCTCTATGGATTCGCCTAGTCTGGGTGTTTCATATAAACAGGATCATCTGAAGTGTGACATTTTGTGTCTAATCTCTTTTAAGTTACGCATAATGTTTTCAAGGATCGTCTGTTGGAGCATGTGTGGGTCCTCCTTTTGTCCAGCTTAACGACATCCCACTGTCCAGGGGACACTTTGTTCGCTTGTTTATCAGCTGATGGACGTTAAGTGGGGTTTCCACCTTTTTGCTCTGATGAATGATGCTGCTATGAATGTGTGTGTGCAGCTTTCTCTTGTGTGCAGGTACGTGTATTTTCGATTCTTTCAGATATATATCTAGGAGTGGAGTTGCTGGGTCATGGACTGGCTCTGTATTTAACTTCTGGAGGAACCATCAGACTGTTTCCCAAATCAACAGCCCTGTTCAGATTAAATCTTGCCTCTCTGCATGTTTCCCACAGCTCTCGGTGACTCCCAGCTTACAATACATCTGGCAATGTTTTCAGCTCTTTGCCTGAGATCCTTAAAAACAAAGGTTACTGTATCTTAATCTAGTGTCCTATTCATTTTTACGTTCTTACTCTCCTCATAGTAAAATGGAAGCAAGCTACTGGAATTGACAGATAATGTCACTGGGGAAGCTTTATTTCATGAAAGTGGTTCCCTGGCATGGTCTGGGAAGCTTGCTCAAAGAAATTACTGGTTAGGAGTGAGAAAAGAAAATCCTGACACTTGAAAGTCAGATTTCTCTTCCAATTAAGTTATATTTATTCATAAACTGTGAGAGCTAGGAAGCAAGAATTGCTACACTGTGTGAATTTATTGCTTTCATGTCTAGCTGTGCTACTGTACAAGGTTCTCCAGAAGGAAGTCGGGCCCACGTTCTCGCCATCTGTCCCCCCGCGGCTCTTCCTCCGCACCGGCTAGCCCGTCCTGCGTCTCCGTCATTTGCTTTCACGGACTCCCCGCTTTTGCAGTATGTACAGGACCCTTTACTTCCACTCCCTTCATTATGTTTTGTGCTGCATTTGATCTCTTCTTTTCAAAATGTTCTCTCCTTTTCGATCTAATAACTAAAATGTAGACATCATGTTACTAAGATAATAAATGAGGAATTATAAATGGAGACAAAAGAAGGAAAGATACGGAAAAATAAAGGAAGGAATAATGGAATTTTTAGGCTATACTGAATGTTATCTGCCTGATAAGGAAAACTGCACTTTGAAATTATTTCCCCACTTTCTCTACTCAAGCTTTGTAAATTCCCAGTTTTAAAAATGTATAATATTATAAATCAACTATACTTGTTTTTAAAACTTAAGCAACTTAGCACGCCTGCCTGCATGAGCATATATGCTGTTATCTCCTCACAAGAACTGGCAGGGGTGGTGGGCAACTCTCAGCAGGGGTCTCTGACCCGGGGGTAGTAACCTGTTTTGTGGGCTTGGATCCCGTTTCCACATCAGGCTGAGGCAGACAGTGTAGGAAGGCATCTGACTGTCTGCGTTCAAAATTCGAGAAAGATGCAGCATTAATGAGTATGAGTAAGGGAGATATTTAGTCCAGGAAAGGCTTTGCTTCCTGAACTCTCTTTTCAATCCTTGGAATTGCCTTGCAAAAGGAACCAAAGCAACCACACAGTTTGCCCTGCTGTGTAACTGAGAATGGTTCACTCTTGCAGGTGTGGCTAGAAATATTCATCTTTCTTACCTCCCACCTAGCTTTGCTTTTGAAAAAACCAAACCATCATTGTCAGCTCAGCTTTCCTGCAACTCGATCTGGCAAGATAAACTGGTTGACCCCCTACCTGAATGAATGAAATTTTCCAGTTCCTTCTCATTCTCCGGAAGGAGGTACGTGGACTCGTCCTGGCCCTCATCCTCAAATAATTCCTCTTCATCTCCTAACGATGGGATCTTGATATTTTTATAAAGTGATGCAAGTTGTTGTTTTTCCTCAGCCTCCACCAGTCGACTGGAGAACAAAAGACATAGTTTGGGGGGAAGGCTGTGCCCTGGGGCTTGCAGAGTCTTCGTTCCCCAACCAGGGGTCAAGCTGTGCCCCTGCAATGGGAGCGCGAGTCTTAACCACTGGGCCACCAAAAGAGTTCCCCAGATAGATAAATTTTGAAAGCATAATTTTCACATTAAATCACCAGGTCTTAATCCTTAGTCCTGTGAGTTTCTGACTAAAAAGCATCTCTAGTACACGGTGGTACTAGTACATGGGGAGGGAGGCAGAAACAGACTTTGAACAAAATGTCAACATTTTAAATAAAGATAGCATAGGTACTGTTGCTTTTTCCTTTTGCTCAATCTCCAACATTTTTTGGCCTGGCACTGTTACTGATCCTGTATTTAAAATGTTCATCATGGGGTTATGCATGCATTAATTTAGATTTTAACAATACTATATTATTATGTATCTTGACTACCAAGTTTCTGCCACTGCCTTAAATTTTGCACCTGAAGTGAGCTCCTGTTCACCTCACCTAGATCCAAACTTGGAAGTGGATCATGGAACAGATATTTCTGTGTGAAGTGGAAATGGATAATACAGTGTTTAATTTTTTGTAACATACATACCTTAATTATGTTTGACTCATGTAATAATGGGCTTCTGGGGTGGCTCAGATGGCAAAGAATCTGCCTGTAATACAGGAGACCTGGGTTAGATCCCTGGGTCAGGAAGATCCCCTAGAGAAGGGAATGGCTACACACTCCAGTATCTTGCCTGGAGAACTCCATGGACAGAGGAGCCCTGCAGGCTACAGTCCATGGAGTTGCAAAGCTGGACACAACTGAGCAACTAACGCTACATGTAATGATAAATCATTTTAGGGTTAGCTTAATTGTGTTCTAAGGAGCTGAGACGGAGGAAGCGGTGTAGGGGTAATATTCCAGAATCATGCTGTGCAGCAGCAGAACTGATCTGACTGCAAACACTGCTGCAGATAATCGGGAAACTGGGACAGGAACAGGATTTGGGTGGCGGGAACGAGGTGCTCACTTCATGTGCAAAATTTAAGGGGGTGCCAAAAAACTCAGTAATGATGATAAATATTTTGACTTAATATTTTTAAAAACTGAAATGAGTGAATTCCCTGGCCGTCCAGTGGTTGGAATTCGGTGTTTCCACCACCAAGGGCCCAGGTTCAATCCCTGGTTGGGGAACTAAGATCCCACGAGCAATGCAATATAGGTAAAAAAAGGAAAAAACTGGAAAAATCCATAATAAACCAAATATCAAAATTTAAAAAACAAGCTCCATCAGCACTGTGATGAACTGCATGAGAGCCCAAGTTAAAAGGGAAAATGTTGAGTCCCTATATACACGCTTTTATGTATTATTTTATGGTTCTTCTTTTCTAAAACATTAAAGTAGTTGAGAATATATTTTAAAAATTGAAAAGTCCTACATCAGAACTCATGGCATTATTTTAAGTTTAAATAATTTATACCAGAAACAAAATTTATTACAATTTTACTTTCTTGGCTTAAATGAAATAAAACTCACTAATATTTTCAATTTTTATATTTGTTTGTTTATTCTATTTGGCTGCACTGGGTCTTCACTGTGGCATGTAGGATGTTTAGTTGTGGCGTGTGAACTCTTAGTTGTGGCTTGTGGGATCTAGTTCCCTGACCAGGTATGTGTATAAGAGACAGGCATTATTTTAAGTTTAAATAATTTATACCAGAAACAAAATTTATTACAATTTTACTTTCTTGGCTTAAATGAAATAAAACTCACTAATATTTTCAATTTTTATATTTGTTTGTTTATTCTATTTGGCTGCACTGGGTCTTCACTGTGGCATGTAGGATGTTTAGTTGTGGCGTGTGAACTCTTAGTTGTGGCTTGTGGGATCTAGTTCCCTGACCAGGGATCAAACTCGGGTCCCCTGCATTGGGAGCAGAGTCTTAAACACTGGACCATCAGGGAAGTCCCTCATCGATATATATCCAAAATATACTTCTGGAAAAAATTAATGACTAAAAATTACATACAAACATGTGCTCTGGGGCACATATTTTTCCTCTTGCCTCAGGTTTTAAAATGTCACTATGGGTAACACAGATTTAAAAGCTATAAATGTTGACATTAGCTCAGTAACTTAATTGGTCAGTAAGAGTTCAGGATGAAATGTTTTAGTGAGTTATTTTAGGAATCTTCATATCTGTTAACATCTTTGTCTATACTAATGAAATAAACTGAAATTGAAGTTCCATAAATTGGCATCTGGTCCCATCATTTCATGGGAAATAGATGGGGAAACAGTGGAAACAGTGTCAGACTATTTTGGGGGGCTCCAAAATCACTGCAGATGGTGACTGCAGCCATGAAATTAAAAGACGCTTACTCCTTGGAAGAAAGGTTATGACCAACCTAGATAGCATATTCAAAAGCAGAGACATTACTTTGCCGACTAAGGTCCGTCTAGTCAAGGCTATGGTTTTTCCGGTGGTCATGTATGGATGTGAGAGTTGGACTGTGAAGAAGGCTGAGTGCCGAAGAATTGATGCTTTTGAACTGTGGTGTTGGAGAAGACTCTTGAGAGTCCCTTGGACTGCAAGGAGATCCATTTGGTCCATTCTGAAGGAGATCAGCCCTGGGATTTCTTTGGAAGGAATGATGCTGAAGCTGAAACCCCAGTACTTTGGCCACCTCATGCGAAGAGTTGACTCATTGGAAAAGACTCTGATGCTGGGAGGGATTGGGGGCAGGAGGAGAAGGGGACGACCCAGGATGAGATGGCTGGATGGCATCACGGACTCGATGGACGTGAGTCTGAGTGAACTCCGGGAGATGGTGATGGACAGGGAGGCCTGGCGTGCTGTGGTTCATGGGGTCACAAAGAGTCAGACACGACCGAGCAACTGAACTGAACTGAACTGAAAGTGAGTCAAAGGAGATCGTCAGGTCAGAAAATCCAGAACCAAACATGCTGGTGACACTCACTCATTAGCAAAATCTCTTCACTTTCACCTTTAATTTTACCTTCGTTTGACATACTTCAAGGGAGCCCTAACATGGTTACCTTAAAAGATATTCCATACGTGGCAATGTATTTCCCATGTGCACACTTAATCCTAATGAAGGATTTAGTACTTCAAGATGTTTCTGATAGGATATAATGGAATCCTGGAACTAAATCCTAGAACAGCAATCAACATGCTGCTCCTGATCACAGTCACATGACGTCACAGAGTGCCTTGCTTTTGTCTGATACTAATTTCAAAATGATCACATAAACTGAGCTTCGCCACAAACTTTATTTGTGTGAACAAGATGAAGCGTCTTCCCTAAATGCTACTATCACCCCCACCACATTGATGATAAGTTTCTAGTGAAAGAGACAGCGGTCGCTTTTCTGCTTTGCGCTAATAAGATATTTTCCAAAGCATCAGGTTCACTCTAGAAAATCACATTGTGAGAGGATGCCAGCGTCTCAGAACACTTTTCTATCATGAACCACAGTAAGAGATAAGTTTTACTTCACCATCTTGAGTCTGAAAAGTTGAAAACCAGAACTTCTATTCTACTCAATTGTATTCATTCTGTCCTGTTTCCTGTTATTTATTCATACTTTTTTTAAAATTTTTTGCCATGTTTCTTTTTATATTTTTCATTTATGTCATGATCCACCATGAATATAGGCCATATTCTGAAAAACACTGAAAATTTATAATGACTATAATTATTCAGTGATTATAAGAATTAGCAACATCATCACCATTATTAACATTACTACCATGAAATAATCTAGTTACCTGTATGTCTTACTAAAGGATGGTAATGATTATTTAGCATAGACTTACTATATCACGTAGGAAATAGTGGTCCCAAATATCAGGGCAATAGTGAGGGCTATACACGCAATTGTAATTACTTTAACAAGAGCAGGTCTATGAGGAATCCATGCTAAAAATAGAAAGAAAAGAAGTTTTCATAAAATCTCATTTTTAGCTGTGATTATCAGTTATTAGGGCTTCCCTGATAGCTCAGTTGGTAAAAAATCCACCTCTAATACAGGAGACCCTGGTTCAATTCCTGGGTTGGGAAGACCCCCTGGAGAAGGGAAAGGCTACCCACTCCAGTATTTTGGCCTGGAGAATTCCATGGACTGCATAGTCCATGGGGTCGCAAAGAGTCAGACACGACTGAGCAGCTTTTGTAGGTGGTGCTAGTGGTCAAGCACCCACCCGGCAGTGTAGGAGACAAAGAAACTCGGGTTCAATCCTTGGATCGGGAAGATACCCTGGAGGAGGGCATGACAACCCACTCCAATATTCTTGCCTGGAGAATCCCATGGACAGAGAAGCCTAGCAGGCTACAGTCCACAGAGTCACACAGAATTAGACACAACTGAAGCGACTTAGCACACACACATATATCAGTTAATATATTTGTTAATCATATTGTTTTAGGGGAATGGGAGAGAAAATCAGAAATAACATTAAAAATAAAAATTCTTAATTTACAAGAAAACCATGCAAGCTAGATTGCACAGCCTGTGTGAACAAGTATAATTTGAATTCCCACCTAAACTCTGACTCCTTTTTTTCATCTGTCTCCTGTCTTTGGCCAAAGCCATTTCTTATGAGACTGGTCTCTGAAGTATAGCAGAGACTGCCACTGATATAACTGAAAGGAGAGGGGCCTTAGTTTTACAACTCAAGTGTTGCCGGATGGTCTTAGGTTGTACAGTGCTGTTTTTAAATAAAATAGGATGTTACAGGGCAATTCGAGATCTAATCCCACAAACCTGCATTCCAGGGATTGGTGTTTAGGCCCATTGAATATGCTATAAAACCAAGGGTGGTCCTTGCAGGCTCATTCTTCTCATCATCTGAAATGAAAATCAACAGAGCTACTATGGGTACAAACTGAACAAAGGCGCAATTGACTGAGTACATTACTCAACCATTCGTAAAACCTGACAAACTGAGTTGCCTCCTCCTCGTCTCACACGGAGCGCTCTCTCACTTTCTTCCCCTTCTCTGGCTCAACAACTGAGCGGAGAAACTCTTTGAGACTGGCCCCTCAGTGTGAAGTCAGCTTGACATGAGGAAAAGAACCTGGACTATGAAAATGCTCGCAGATTAAATGCTTAAGCTTTCAGTTCAGTTCAGTTCACATGCTCAGTCGTGTCTGACTCTTTGCAACCTCATGGACCACAGCACGCCAAGATTCCCCCGGAGCTTACTCAAACTCATGCCCGTTGAGTCGGTGATGCCATCCAGCCATCTCATGCTCTGTCGTCCCCCTCTCCTCCCATCTTCAATCTTTCTCAGCATCAGAATCTTTCTAAATGAGTCAGTTCTTCACATCAGGTGGCCAAAGTATTGGGGGTTCAGCTTCAGCATCAGTCCTTCCAATGAATACGTAGATGTTCATTTAATGATTCTCTCGATTTTTCTGTACATTTTCAGGTTTTCATAATGAAATACTGATGTGGGGGATATGGGTTACAGATGGTTCCAAAAACGTGACTACTGAAAACTGGTCGTTGGAATTGGCAATGGGAAGGTCATTAAAGACCTACTCAGAAGTGGTATTACCTATGTGCATGACTGACAGAGGTTCGTGAGAGAACAGAAGGAAAGGGATTACACAGAGCAGAAGTTTTGAAAATTTTCTCAAGAGGTTTGCTGTCATGGTGGGAAGAGAAATTAAGGCATCTCCCAGAAGGGGCTGAGGGACTGAGAGACAGGTTTTGCTTTTTAATACAGGAAAATTGACATCATGACCTCATGAGCACAGGAACGACACTCTAAATTGTGATGCTACTGGAAAGGGGGAAAGAATCGACCAGGGTCTCGAGTTGGCCTGAGGGGATGGAAGTTGGTGCACAGGTGAAGGGTCAGCCTTGACCTGGCCCGGAGGAAAGATGAGAAAGTGTTATTCAGCTGCTAGTTAGGGCGATGCAGACACTCGCTCAACTGCTTGTCTTGTCAGCGATGGTGGGAACAAGGCCATCCTCTAGGAGCAAGGCTGGGGTGGATATGGTGGGGGTGTTTGTGGAACGAGAAAAGCAGGAGAAAGTCACCAAGCAAAGGGGGAGGGTAAGTGGACTAGGAAAATGGACCAGCATACTTTAAATAAAATTTCCTAGAAACAGAATGGCTGGTACACTGACTATTTTTTAATAGCTACTCCTGTAGCCCAGAGCCCACCAAAATTATTCAAACTCTTCAACACTAGTCCATCCTAAAGGAGATCAGTCCTGAATATGCATCGGAAGGACTGATGCTGAAGCTGAAGTTCCAGTACTCTGGCCACCTGACGCGAAGAGCTGGCTCACTGGAAAAGACCTTGATGCTGGGAAAGACTGAAGGTGGGAGGAGAAGGGGGTGACAGAGGGTGAGAGGGTTGGATGGCATCACTGACTCGATGGACATGAGTGTGAGCAAGCACTGGGAGACGGTGAAGGCCAGGGAGGCCTGGCGTGCTGCAGTGCACTGGGTCGCCAACAGTCAGACACGACTGAGCGACTGAATGACAACAAATGCAACACTAAACCTGCTCCGTGTGCCTGCCCTGCCTCACGCATTTACTCTGGCCACCTGACGCGAAGAGCTGGCTCACTGGAAAAGACCTTGATGCTGGGAAAGACTGAAGGTGGGAGGAGAAGGCGGTGACAGAGGTGAGAGGGTTGGATGGCATCGCTGACTCGATGGACATGAGTGTGAGCAAGCACTGGGAGACGGTGAAGGCCAGGGAGGCCTGGCGTGCTGCAGTGCACCGGGTCGCCAACAGTCAGACACGACTGAGCGACTGAACGACAACAAATGCAACACTAAACCTGCTCCGTGTGCCTGCCCTGCCTCACGCATTCCTTCCCCGAGATGGCCGACAGCAGCTCTGGGTCATGCTCACCTCTTTCTGCCCCCTGCCTCCTAACAAGGCTGGTCCTTCCCCACATGGCCTGGCATGGTGCGCCCTGCCTGCTGTTTCTAGGATTCTGTGTGTATAACCTTCCTCCTTCACGATGATCATTTCCAAGTCTGTGGGTCTTATCATACCTGATTAAAACAAATCCTGG
The DNA here is from genome assembly GCA_006410655.1 of Kobus ellipsiprymnus. Lineage (NCBI taxonomy): Eukaryota > Metazoa > Chordata > Mammalia > Artiodactyla > Bovidae > Kobus > Kobus ellipsiprymnus. The sequence continues at coordinate 251,997 of SJYR01001560.1, read as the reverse complement.
GTGTATTTCAAAACTGTGGGTCAAAAAGTGAATGCATTCTTCTTATAAGAACTCCCAAATTGCCCTCTGTAGAAACTGCACTTATTCCTGGCTTACACACAAGACAGGACATTAAATTTCCCTACTCCTTTGCCGGTAGTTTATTATGAGATATTTTGCCCACTTTCAACATGATAGCTGAAAACTGGAATTAGAGTGTATTTTCAAGGTGTATTTTCCTTTTTATGAGGTAGGCATCTTTCCTTGTAACCAAGAGCTGAGAGTTACAAGAGAAAACTGGAGTCTCCTGTGATCCGACTAGACAAACAATTTCGTCTTCTGTCTCTATCAGAAATCACACTTGGGACTGAAAGCTCAGGGATGGCAGAGGTCTCGGCGAACCTCTAGGGCCACCTCACAAGAGGCTAGTGTTGATAGTTAGTGTCAAGATAAGACTCGAATGTGGGCCTTCTAACACTTTGATCCAGATTCCTTTTCTGGACTTTGGTAGTGGTGAAGTGAACTGGGAAATAAACTACTACAGCTGAGCTTTGTACACGTGAATGCGCGCTCAGTTGCTCAGTCGTGTCCAACTCTTTGCGAGCCCATGGACTGCGGCCAGCCAGGCTCCTCTGTCCGTGGGATTCTCTAGCCAAGAATACTGGAGTGGGCTGCCATGCCCTCCTCCAGGGGGTCTCCCCCACCCAGGGATCAAATGTGCGTCTCTTATGTCTCCTGCATTGGCAGGGGCTTTACACTGAGCCACCTGGGAAGCCCATAGCTGAGCTTTAGGAAGAGTAATAAAGAACGTCTTTGGGATGGCCAGACGTACTAATTGTGATTTTTTTTTCTATATTTCCTGACACTTTGACATCTGTGCTATTTTCTAATCTGTCCCTAGCAACATGGTTACTAACCCAGCCATGGGGGCAAGGGGTGCCTTTCTCTAATTTGCACGGGGCGGGGGGGAGCTGTACAGGTTAGTCATGGGCGTCATGGGACGCCCTCCTGCAGGAGCCACACGACACAAGAGCTCTGCATATATTTATGGGCCCCACGTGCACTCCCAGACCCCGACTTACCAGTGCTCGCTGGGGGCTGCGTGGGTGTGGTACGCGGAGCTAGATGGCCATTGAAGGGGATCAGAGAGAAGAGAGAGGGTTAGGATACATTTAAGAAAATTACAATAGAACTTGGTATCAGATGAACGGGCATGACACGTAGTTTCCAAATATTAATTGCTGAGATAGTAAATGTTCTTAGCAAGTTTACTCCAATGCCGAGTAGATTCACGGGGCTTAGTCTGCAAAAGCATGGTGCTCTGCTCGGAGCCAGTGTTCCTCTGATGCACATGGACTCTCAGCAACACAGGGCACTTGGGTCCTGGTCTGCTTCTGCAGGTGTGCAAGCTGGGAGCCCTCCTCCCAAGCAGAGGACCTCGGCAGACTCGGTGCGGAGCTGAAGGCTGCGGTGCTGTCCCGGGCTCAGAGAGGTGGTGCTGGGGGAGCCCGACAGCGACAGCTCTGCCATCACCCAGCTCAGAGAGAGAGAACACAGGATCCAGTTTCCAATCAAAGTCCATCTAATCTTATTATTTTATGGATCACGCTACTAGCAATACAGAAGACAGGACACACTGAATAGCAGCTAGGAGGACCACAGAGTACAGTTCCCATTTCACTGGCCGGGCAGTAACCATGACTCACCTCTGGGTCTGGGGATAGCTCCATGGACCAAACGAAAGTGCTTACCGAACTGGCTGGGTTGTTGGGTGACATTTGGGTGTCTTTCTGAGGGAAAATAACCTGGAAAAGACAACCTACAGCAGTGATGCGCGATCACCCCTTTTCACTTCCCCTGAAATGAGTGAAAGCAATGGCTGACGCATTCAGCCTGTTGTTTGTCCAAGTGGTCTGAACTCACCTGCATAAGGCACACACAGATGCAGGGGGCACTCCATCAGAAACAAAACCAGAACAGCAAAAGATCTCTGCACCTCGTCCATCGCCCACAACTGCTAGCTCGTTACCGTGTGGCTGGTATTTCACTGGCCGGGCAGTAACCATGACTCACCTCTGGGTCTGGGGATAGCTCCATGGACCAAGCGAAATTGCTTACCGAACTGGCTGGGTTGTTGGGTGACATTTGGGTGTCTTTCTGAGGGAAAATAACCTGGAAAAGAAAACCTGCAGCAGTGATGCGCGATCACCCCTTTTCACTTCCCCTGAAAGGAGTGAAAGCAGTGGCTGACGCATTCAGCCTGTTGTTTGTCCAAGTGGTCTGAGCTCACCTGCATAAGGCACACACAGGTGCAGGGGGCACTCCATCAGAGACAAAACCAGAACAGCAAAAGATCTCTGCACCTCGTCCATCGCCCACAACTGCTAGCTCGTTACCGTGTGGCTGGAAGGAAGCAGTTAGCTGCTGTCCACCATCCGCCCTGCATTGCTCTGAGAAACTAAGGAGTTCTTCTCCCTACAGAATGTCTCAGTTCTGACTGGGAGCCACCAGTGTGAGGTCAGCTCACCTTGCCACATGGAATTCTTTGATGGAACCAAGTCAGCCAATGGGGAGCCTAACAGAATGAGAGGGTGTGCTGGGAGGGAGTAAGACCCTCGGAGTGTCCTGACTCTTGAGGAGACAGAAGGGACTCAATTATAATTCAACGCGACACCTCACAAGACCCAAGCAGAGGAGACAGCAGGGCTCTGTAGGCCCATTCTAATGCTCACCCCAGCTTCCCACGTTTGAGCTTCGTCAAGTTCCTTAACCCCTCTGAGCTCCAGTTTCCTCATCAGTAAACTAGGAGGAAAGAATACCCACTTCACAGGGTAACAGCGATGGCTCAATAATGCAACCCACACAAAGCTCAAAAACAGGGCGGGCCCTGAGCATTAGTCCTGGATGTAAAATGTGAGAGTGTAATCTTTGAAAAAAAGCAGTTTGGTACACCTCCAACCTCTGGGGTACCATCCAGAAAGCCTAGAGCCAAGTGGCTGTCTCCAAGTTTCTTTAAAGGAGAGATTAATTGAATCATCTCAGCATGCAGAAAGGGGACTGAACAAAGATGGTGTAGACGGCTGTCCCCTGGACTCGTCCTCTGCCCACCCGGTAGTTCACATGATACGCGAAATGGGCTTTCATCCCTGCCACCAATGGCAGTAAGAACAGACCGGACACCTCTGGATGCTTACACAGCGCCGAGGACCAGGAGCTGACTCCACCCGTGCAGCAGCCCAGAGGGCAGCTGCCCCTCCTGAACGTCTGGGGATGACAAGGCTAGGACCCCGCCCCCCAAGACCTCCTCCTGCTGTGGACGATCAAGAGGGCCTTGCTCTGTTCTTTCAACACCCAACCTGTCTTCCCCTCGTTCTGCTGTGCCCCCGGGACGAGCCTGGTAAGGATGCGGCTCCCATGCTCTCTAAATCCCAGTCTCACAACTGCCTCCGATCAAACCCATCTCTTTTGAGCTTCCTGTTGGCCTGCCTGTGGGCACTGTTTAGACTGGACTTAGGACTGTCAAGGTCCCTAGGGACACTGCTGTCTTTGAAGCTGGCCTGGGGCATCAGTCTCCCTGTGCTCGCTGCTGCCTTGCCCAGTCCTTCCCCCTAGGTCTGTGAAAACCTGGCTCATAGTCCAGGTTTCCCGGAACACAAAAGGTTGGACGGAATTACCTGTGTGTTTTCCAGGAGCCTTAGAGGTGAAGTTCTACACCATCACCCCGTATCTCCAGGTTTCACACCACCTGTATCCCAGAGCCCTTTGCGTGGCCCCTCTAGGCAAGATGAAGCCTAGGCCACCACCCTCCTCTATGCTGTCGTCGCTACGTGGGGCCAAGTTACAAGTCCCCAGCACTTTGCTTGGGTCCTGCCCCAAGTGGACCCACAGTGACCTCAAGCCAAGGTGGCTTCCTCCCTTGTGAGGTATAAACCACGTCATGTCCCACTAGACATCTGCTCCCAGGAGGACAGGAACCTCCAGAACCCTGGTTGCAAATACATTATTTCTGGGGCCGGGGGGAGGGGCCTGTATTTTTAAGATGCCCCCAAGTAACTGTCGGGATAAGAAGCTTGGGGAACAAGACCAAACCTAGTGGTTTCCGGCTGGAAAATCTCATCAGGGCCCCCGTTTCTCCACTGGGACCCTCCTTCTTTGGGACACAAGCACTTCTCCAGACCCTTCACCAGTCCTTCCACTGTGAGGCCCCACCTTGATTGAGCAGGGCGCTGCCCGAAACGCCAGACTCGCTCCACCTGCAGAGGGGTTTCGTCTCTGTGATGTCACAGGGAGGGCACTCACTGTCTGGGCAGAAAGAACAGCTTCTGCGGGGCAGGCTGGCATGAGTCTTGGCTCTCCTGACTGAAGACTCTGTTGCTGGGAATGCCCAGCACTGCACACATTCCCGGGCCCTTCTCTCCTCTGTCCACAAGGCAAGACTGCCTTGTTGCTTCTGAGTTAATTGCTTTTTTTTTTTTTTAGCATTTAAACATTTATTCTTCAAATTAAGAAATTACACATTTTGATAATGGTCATTGTCTTAAAAGTGTCATTCAGTTCCCGCACATTTAAAAGGATATTGGCAGTTCTGACCAATTCCTGTAACTGCCTCCTTGATACCCACCCTGGACCCCATCATATGGCTGAGCCTTCTGACCAGGCCTTCTCCCACATACAGGGCTTCGTGACCATCTGCGGAGACCTCAGTGCTTCTCCCTGTGCCGCATCCCCTCAGTCCCCCTCATCTCTGCGGTCAGGAGATCCAGATGAGGAGGTCGAGAAGCATAACTGACAACCTGCTGGTGTTCCACGCACTTCCAGAGCCAGAGTGCCATGCTGGCACCTCAGACATGGCAGACCGGGACCAATGAGGTACCCACAGAGCACAGAGCCTGGTGTGTGGCATCGGGAGACAGAGTGGATGGTAAGAAAGGAGAAAATGTACGAGGTGATGTCAAGTAGTGACGCGTGCAATGCAGCAAGTGAAGACAGGGCAGTGAAGTGGAAAGTGAGGAAAGCGTGCTGGTTGGATGGCCCAGCACCAACACGGCCATGAATGGCCCCTGGTCCAGGTCGCTGAGGGGTGGAGTCAAGGCTGGGCAGTAACTCATGCTCGGGAGTAGCTGAGAAACAGGCAGAGACTCCATGACACCAGGCACGTGTTTTTCCACCCTGACTCGACGAAGCCCTGGGCTGGCAGATCACACTTCAGAGTTACCTCGGGAGGCAAGAAGCCACTGATTCAGGGACCTCGGGAGGCAAGAAGTCACTGACTAGCTTTCTGGTGCCTTAACCTCCTCATCCCAGGACCCATCCTCCCAACCCTGAGCTCACTGGGGTGCACAGGGACTGGGATCTGATCCCATCCCGTGTATGCATAAAAGCACATAGCTGATGAAAACAAGAGAAATAAATGTGCTCACTGGCCAAGGAAATAAGCAATTTTCTAAGCACACTTATTTCCAAAAGAAAAACAGCACACCGGATTACAGATTCTATCAGAGGCACATATATTAGAACAGATGGACCAAAATTTTAAAGCAGTCACATACATTTAGAGAGATAAGGCATGACATTAACAATAGGGAACGAGACTAATAACATATAAAAGATAACCGAGAAGAAATATTAGATATGTAACACAGTTGTTGAGCTGAAGATACATGAGAGGAAATAAGCAGCAGATAGACAGCTGAGAAACAATTAGCAAACTAGCAGAGCAAACAGGAAATGTCCAGAGGAAGGAAAGAAAAAGGAAGCAGAGAGCATGAAAGCAAAGGCAGGACACTGAAAACAGACACAGACACGCTAACACCTAAGTATTAACAACAGAAGTCTTAAAAAGAGAAAATTTAAATACATAGATGAAATCTTAAAAAAAGAAGAGATGAATTTCCCAGAATGTAAAACAGAATAAAGACACCAGATGAAAAGGCCCATAGAAGTAGCTTATGAAGTTAAACATACTTACCATACAATTCAGCTATTCCACTGCTAGGTTTTTACCCAAGATAAATGAAAACCTGCACACACACAAAACGCTGAAAAAGAACATCCAGAGCAGCTGTATTTACACTGGCCCGGAGCTGGGCTCAAGGTAACGTCCATCTGCAGGTGAACAGAATGACTACTGTGGCTCTTCCATGTCACGGAAAGCGAGCTACCGACACACAGGACACCGTGGAGGAGCCTTCAAAATCATGCTGAGCAAAAGTATCTGGATACAAAAGGCAGGATACAAATAGAACACTGTACAATTCTACCTTTATCGAACTCTAAAAGACAACTCTAATGTATATTCACAAAACAGACGTGTGGCTGCCCAGGACTTAGGGTTGTGGTGGGGATTAACTGTGAAGAGACATGGGGAACTTCTTGGAGAAGGGAAAAAATTCTTCAGTTTTACTGTAGTGGTGGTTACAAGGATATGGACTTTTTTTTCAAAACTCACCAAACTGTAGACATAATGGGAGATTCAACAGCATACCTGTGGTGTTTACAGAGCCTCAAGACTGGATGAGGTCAAGGTGGTGTGAGCAGACGGGGAGGAAACAGCAAAGGGGACCGGAAATGCAGGCCAGAGGGGCAGGGGTCAAGCCCCGAAAGCCAGGTGAACGTGTTTCAGGGAGGAAATGACCCATCACCTGAGAATTTGAGATGCTGCTGCCAAAGTCAAGGAAGAAAACAGAACTGACCACTGGATTTAGCAATGTGGAGGACATCTGGCAGCAAGGTAGGTTTTGGAGCGGGTTCAAGAAAGAATGGCTTCCCCAGTGCCTCAGCGGTAAAGAATCTGCCTGCCAATACAGGAGACCCAGGAGATATCAGTTCAATCCCTGGATCGGGAAGATTCCCTGGAGGAGGAAATGACAACCCACTCCAGTATTCTTGCCTGGGAAATTCCATGGACAGAGGAGCCTGGTGGGCAACAGTCCATGTGTCCACAAAGAGACAGACACAACTGAATGGCTGAGCAGAAGAAAGAATGGAAGGGAAATGAAGACAGCAAGAGACCACCTTTGAGAAATTCTGCTTTCTGTAACAAAACAGAGAATGACACAGGAGCTGGAGGGTTTTCTTTTCTTTTTTTAAAGTATGTTTGCACATCAATGGGGATAACTCAGTATATATAGAAAACCTGATGATACGAGAGATAAGGGGAACTTGCAGAAACAACGTCCAGAGGCAGTGGACATGGAACCGGCTCTGGCGCCAACAGTCAGTCTGTATAAAGGCACCAGTGGAAAGGCACGGATGTTACTGAAAGTGGGTGGAGGAGGTGGAGACCTACGATGGAAGGCCTCTGCTGGTGGCTCCTATTCATCCAGGCAACAGGAAGCAAACTCATCTGCTGGGAGCAACCCGGAGGGAAGCTTCAGTCAAGGGACTGTTGGAATCTTGGTACTAAACAGCCAACTAGCATAGGAAAAGACATGGTGGGCAGGTCCTAGTCACTGGTAATGGAATGGTCCTAGGGATGACAATGGCAGTGTTTTGGAGGCTGGGTGGGAGGCAAAACCACTAGCAGAGAGGTAAAAAGCTGTGAGGTCAGGACATGGGAAGGTCGTCTACACAGACAGTGGGACTGGGAGTATGATGGGGGTGGTTTTAGATGTAATACTGCAAGAGTAGTAGAAATCTTTGCAGACGAGTGAGCCATTCCTAAGTTGACTGCAACAAAGCAGCAGGAGTGATATGACAGTCTGATGTTCCAAGAGTGAGAACTGTTTTCGAGAAAAGGGAAGGAGAACAATCTAAGGGAGGGAGAACAATGAGTGAAGAAGAGTAGGTGAGAAAGCAGCCACTCCCTGCAAGGATCTTAAGAGGTGCTGTGCAAAGAGGAGACTCATGTTTCAGCAGATGATGGATGAATGGAGACTTCCAACCAGGCCCAGAAGGTTTCAGAGCTGGGGAAGAGTGAAGCAGGATTATCAAAAGGGCAATTAACTGAGCCATGTTTTGGTGAGAATAAGGGAGGTAAGAGGGGACCTGGGAGTCCTGGACACACGGGGTCGTATGATAGGTGGTAGGGAGATAGGGAATCCTCCTAGGAGGAAACACAAGACTGGGATCCTTTTAGAACAACCCTTTAGAAGTCCAGGAGGCCCTTTTAGAAATATTTTCTGGGGACTTCCTAAAGTAGTCCAGTGCCCAGTGGCTAAGATCCCATGCTTCCAATGCTGGAGGCCTGGGTTCGATCCCTGGTCAGGGAACTAGCTCTCACATGTCACAACTAAACAAGATCCTGCATGCTGCAACTAAGACCTGCCACAGCCAAGTGAATAAATAAAATTTTTAAAGAGAAATACTTTTAAAAAAATACTAGGCTTGGTAATATAGTTACAGAAGAACTTACCAGGATGCATGTGGAATATTGTATACGACTTCCAAAACCCTCTGGAGTCACTAAATCAAGAGAATCTGGGTTCACTCAAAGTGTATTTCTTTGGGTATTAGAATACAATTCCCATATATTGGCAGTACAACTCTTGACACATTAGATTGCTTTCTCTTACAGAGATAATGCTGATAACTCTAGACTCTTCAATGATCTTTGCACAAATCACATGAGAAATCCAATTAATTTACCCCTGCAACATTTATTGGGTTAACTATACATTAAGGTAGGGATCAGATGTTACCACCTATATAAACACCAGCTATAGGCATCAGATAGTGAACACAGCATCCCACAATACCAGCAGGCGACTGCTTCTCACCCCCTGGAGCGTCATGGACCCCTAGAGAACTAGATGAACCTTTTGTACCCTGGATTTCTAAGCAATACCGTTGAAACCTATCCAGGAAGGATTGTTGGTCCCAATTTATAGCCCAACTTTAGGGAAACACAAGAAATATTTGTGAACCAAAGAAACACCACCCAAATCCTCCTATTCATCTTACCCCCCCTTTCCACTCTGAGCAGAGAAACCTCCTCACGTTATGAGGTGATTGATGATCTCTCTTCCCTTCTGAGTCCTCCCTACTATCAAGCAATCTTTTCATCTAGAGAAGATAAGGAATCACTGCATCCCAGGGAGACCTTGAGAAACGGGGATTTCCTGTACAGAGGTGTTTCTTGCCCTCTGCCTCACGAAGGGTAATTCTAGACCCATCAAGGGGCTTTCCTCTGACTTGCCCAAACCTCCACCGAGTCCTCCAGCCCCTGGTCAACTATAATCTTCAGGGATGGAGGTGGTGAAATTCTTGGGAAACCAGAGCCCAGAAAATGCAGCGATTCTCAATGTCCAATCTAGACTTCATATTTCAAAGGGAGCTTTGCTCTCATATTACCAGAAATTCCACAGGCAAAGAGCCAGGTAACTTTCTCATTGTTTAGGAATTTGATTTTTATTATCAAATATCTACTATAAAAACAGTGAAGAAAATTTTTAAAAACACATTAAGGGAAAAAAAATAATCACTGCAGAGGCAGCGTAACACAGTGGTTATAAACATGAACTCTGGAGTCAATCTCTCTACTCCTAACTAGTTGTGTGTCCTTAGGTAGGTTTCTTATGATCTCTGCCTCAGTTTCCCCACTTGTAAAGTTGAGATAATAATAGTTCCTATCTTATAGAATTAAGGGGACTGAATAAGTTAATATCTGAAAAGTATTTTTTAAAAAGTCTAGTACACGGTAACTGCTGTATGTGTTTGTAAAACTTAAAATCTTGTTAGGTTAATTTACCCATGAGTATTTCCAGTCCTTATGCAAATACACTTTCCAGATGTTCTAGTGGATATGTATATACAGTTTTGTGTCCTTTTTATTCCTTTATGTTATGTGTTCCGACTCAGTGTCCATAATTATAACTTATGTGATTGCCTAAAATAGATTACAAACTAATTGTCCAACTGCAGTAATGAGTAAACCATGGACACTGACACACTGGGTTATGAAGTATCACCTTTTGTTCCAAGAATATCAGTCTCATACTTCTGCACAATAACCTTTCCATCATTAGTAATCTCACTTACTACTCTTTTCTAAGGCTAATCTTGATCAACAGTAAATATCCCATTCAATACTATTTTTTTCTTAAATTCAGGTTTAGTATTCCATATTCTATTCTTAAAGGGCACCCAGACCCTCCTCTTACAATAGTACAATCTGTGTTTCCATAATGATGCACCAATGTTACTGTAAAGCTTCCATTCAATACTCCAGCTTGATGCTGGAGTGTATTTCCAGTTGAAAATACTTTTCTAGGATAAAGTTTTTCCCATAACAATGCACTCTGTGCCACAAACAGTAGAGATCTCTTACTAACAGACGTTTCATTCCCTATGTTCGTGTTGCTCAAGTAGGATTCCTGGTGAACCATGAGGGGAGTCTGGAGTTCTCTTCATTGTACTTATTTGATTTTAAACAAGGGCTACATAACTGTGGAAGGCTTTTACTTATTCTTTTCATTCACAGGTTTCTTCTACAAAGATAATTTCTACTGATTAACAGGGGGAGAAGGCTTACTAAACTCTTATTAAATTTCCCCGCTTGATTATACTTATAGGGTTTTTTCAGTGTGTTATCAAGTGTACAATAAAATAAAAACCTCAATTCAATTCAATTCACAGAGTTTCTCTTCACTATGAATTCTCTGGTGTTGGAGGAGGGCGGAGTGACCACTAAAGGCTTTTCCGCAGTTGTTGCATATAAAGCGTTTCTCTCCACTATGCATTCTCTGATGAATAATAAGAGAAGAATTCTTACAGAAAGCTTTCTCACAATGATTACATTTGTAGGGTTTTTCTCCAGTATGGTTTCTCAGATGTACAATAAGGGAAGAACTCTCATTAAATGCTTTTCCACACTCATTACATCTATACGGTTTCTCTCCAGTATGAGTTCTCCGGTGAGCAATGAGATGAGAGCTACAGTTAAAGGATCTTTCACATTGATTACATTTGTAGGGTTTCTCACCAGTGTGGATTCTCCGATGAGCTACAAGGTGACAGCTCTGGCTGAAGGATTTTCCACATTTATTGCATTCATAGGGCTTTTCTCCAGTATGAGTTCTTTGATGTCTAACAAGGTGAGCCATTTGGCTACAGCATTTTCCACATTTATTGCATTCATAGGGCTTAATCCCAGAATGAATTATTTCATGTTTAGTGAGGGCTGAACGTTCTCTGAATGCTTTGCCACATTCCTGACAGTTATAGGGTTTCTCTCCCGTGTGAGTTCTCTGATGGGCAATAAGATGGGAGCTCCAGCTGAAGGATTTTCCACATTCAGTACATTTATATGGTTTTGCTCCAGAGTGAGTTCTTTCATGTTTACTAAGGGCTGAGTAATCCCTAAAAGCTTTTTCACATTCATCACATTTAAAGGGCTTCTCTCCAGTATGCATTCTCATATGGGCAATAAGATGGGAGCTCCAGCTGAAAGATTTCCCACATTCAGTACATACAAAAGGTTTCTCTCCAGTATGGGTTCTCTGATGCCCAATAAGATGGGAGTTCCAGTTGAAAGACTTCCCACATTCATTACATACATAAGGTTTCTCTCCTGTATGAATTCTCTTATGTACAATAAGATGAGAATTCCAGCTGAAGGCTTTTCCACACTTATTACATTCATAAGGTTTTATTCCAGTGTGAGTCCGTTCGTGTTTAGTAAGGGCTGAACGATTCCTAAAAACCTTTCCACATTTATCACATTCATAGGGTTTCTCTCCAGTATGAGTTTTCTTATGTTGGATAAGGTAAGAACTCCAAATGAAAGATGTTCCACATTCATTATATTCATAAGGTTTCTCTGTAGCGTAAGTGCTTGTATGTTGTGTAAGGAAGGAGTCATACCCAAAGACTTTCTCCCATTCATTGTATTTATATGCTTTCTCTACAGTACCAATTTTTTGATGTTCCATAAAGGATGAAAAGTAAAATATGTTTTCATATTCTTTGTAATCATACTGGTTTCCTCCAATATGAATTCCCGGATGTTCATTAAATGATGGGCTCTTGTTAAAGATTTGATGGCATTCCTTATATTCATAGAGTTTTTCTCCTGTATGCATTCCCATATGATCACCAAAATGCAGTATATGATTGAAAGATTTAACAGTATCAGTACATTTTAAAAGATTATCTCCAGTTTGTACCCTTGCAGGGTGAATAGGCTGCACGGACTGGTAGAAGGCTTTGTCATACTCATTATTTTCACAGGTAATCTTATCAGTATACATTATGGCTGAGTTACATCTCCAATTTTCAGCATTTACATCAGGCTTATAGAAATGTTCTACTTGAGAAACTTTCTGAGATGGAACAATGCTTAAGCTCTGGCTACACCCTGCTCCAAGTTCACAGAACTCAGAGCCTCTTTGAGATAGTATCTGCTTTTGCATGAAGACCATCTGCCTCATAGCTGTACTCTGGTTCACGTGATACATTTCTAATTGGTCTTTACATCCCAAAACTTCTAACCTGGAGAACCAAGGATCATCCCATATGTATCTCTCCAATTTCATGCTATGGGACTGTTCCTCATCCAGTATGCTCTGTGTTGGGATCAACGCTTTGCTCTCAAGATTTTTCATCCATTCTGAAATAAATAGAAAAAGTCCATGAGAGTATAGAGAAACTAATTTTAAGAGTAGGGTGGACAAGCTAAGATTTATTGTCCATGTTATTGAAAAGGCAAGTGTGAACTTGTTTCCAAATACACTGGTAACCCAGAGAAAGATCATAACAAGAAAGAGGAAAATAGTAAAGAGTGAACGTAAGTAGTTAACTAGAATACAAAATGTGTACTGAATATGAATAAAACCCATTTAGGAACATTTCCCCATGTAAAGGAGGACTAGAATAAGGGACTGTTGAAAGCCTGCACTTGGTTTCCTCTGGACTTAGCACCACACACCTTACCCTGTTGATGCTGCTCTGTATTATTTCACTGTAACAATCCATTACCCTGAGTTTAATGCTTTCTGAGTCCAGTGTGTACTTTCAGCGAGTTACTGAACTTGGAGGGGTTGTCTGGAGGATCCTGACACATTTAGTACTACTAATAATGACTGGTTAAGCAAAAGACAGATAAACAACCAGCCCCTCAGCAACTAACATTTAAATTATTAAAGCGTGTCAATTCATTTCTATGTTATAATGCCCTATTGCTCTCCTATTTTGACATCTACCAAAAAAAGGAGGGGTGTTAAGTGAAAGTATCACCAACAAGGTATCAAGCCTTATTTCCTACTCCACGGAATTCACTCAGTAACACAAAACCATCTGCCCAAAGGCAAAATCACAAAGTTTAAGGACACTCCTGAAGTTCTTTTAACACTGCAGAATAATCTGTAGGGTGATGGCAGAAGAGACAGACTCGAAAGACAGCATACTTCAATGAAAACAGTACAGGAGTTACAGTCTGATAATCTGCATTTAGTTACTGGCTCTGCCACTCTCCTTAGGTGAGTTTTCTGAAGATTAAATGATATTGTAAAACCAACAAAATGTCTGGCAAATTCAATATGTGGAAGCCACCTATCATCACTGCTGAGGTATCAGTCCTCCAACAACAGGAGGGTCTTTACTAGTTTCCTACTGCTGCTATAACAAATCACCCATCTCACAGTCTGAAAGTCAGAGGTTATAAACGGCTTTCACTGGGCTAAAATCAAAATAGCTTTCCTTCAGAAGCTCTAGGGGAGAATCTATATCCTTGCTTTCCCCAGCTTTAAAAGCTGCCTGCATTCTTTGACTTGTAGCTCCTCTTTCTATATTTTTCCTATCTCTGCTTCTGTCAATCATATCTGATGTCTCTGATACTCACTCTTATAAGGATCTCATGATTACAATGGGCCCATCCAGACAATCCAAGATAATCCTTGCATCTCAAAAGATTCCTAGTTCACCACATTTGCCACATAAAGCACCATATTCAGCTTTGGATGTGGACATTTTGTGAAGGGAGGAGAGTATCATTATTCAACATACCACAGTGTCTAAAAGCTACAGGAACCCAATATGGACCTAGACCCTGGTTTTCTTTAGGTTTTTCTGCTTTCTTCACTATATACTATTTTCCCCTTTTACTACCCAAGTCCATCACAACAGAGAGAGATTCTACTCTGCTGAAGAACTGGCATTTATTATCAATTTTAAGCTTAGCTCCTAGAAGTTAAAGAGTCCCTCTTTGTTCTCAGTTGTGTCCAATTCTTTTTGACCCCGTGGACTGTAATCTACCAGGTTCCTCTGTACATGAGATTTCCCAGGCAAGTACATTGGAGTGGGTTGCACTTCCGCCTCCAGGGGATCTTCCCAACCCAGGGATCAAACTTGCATCTCCTGCACTGGCAGGCAGGTTCTTTACCTGCTGAGCCACCAGGGAAGCCCCGGAAGTCTGGGAATGATCTTCAAATAGCTTTTGAATTTTCCCAGTAAAAAACTTTTTTAAATGGTAGCTGACCAAGTCACTGACCAAACAATTTCTGACTAGCTTTACAATCAGTATTTGTGGCCTGAGCATATCTTCCATCTGTAAATTATAATCTCTGTGATGAGAGGACAATCGAAACACTATACATCACTGTGACCGTGGGGCTGTAGATGCTAAGCAGGTGGGAGGCCAGAAAAGGAGATCAGCACGACAGAAGCCATCCCGGAAGGTTTCACCCACAAGAAACAACATGAGCTCAGCCTTCAAGCATGGCTCAAGTACAGACTGCCAGAACGGCACAAGCAGAGGCAAGCTGTGATGAGCAAAGGCATCACACATCCTTAAGGATGCCAGCTGAGTAAACTCTAGGAATTAGGCAGGAAATAATGAAAGAAGAAGAAAATAGAGAAAATAGGAAGGTCTTGAAATCGAGTCAGGTATTTAAAAAGTAATGCAAGTCATTGTACATTTACTGGCAGAGACCTCATAATGGAAAACTTCAGGGATGTAAATCTAGAAATGCCACCTGAGAGGCTCATAACAAATAAAAATTTACTCAGCAACTTGAGCTGGATGAGAAGAGAGATTACTTCTTAGAGAGGAAAGAACAGGAGTCAGGATGACTTCCCCATTTCCAGCTCCAGGGACTCACAGAAGGCTGAACAAGGAATACACATCAGGAAGATGGGGACACCAGCCAGGAGGGAAAGCTGAGATTCCTGGTTCTATCAGTATCAAGCAGACAGCTGAGATGATCTGCAAGAATGCAGAAGTGTAAGGCTGGAGCTGGTGGAACCACAGGGCTCAGGATGATTACTCAGAAAGGTCAGCACATAAAAGCTACTGGAAATTACGACGCCTTGGTACAGGGTTTCAGATCCAGATGGGGGCAACAGGTAAGACTCCACAAAAACCCACTTCGTTAGAGTGGACAGGAAGATGTCCACCTTTAGGACTCAAGAGAGAGCACAGTATATTGTTAAATTAAAAATAACAAAATACAGAACAATGTGTACTCTATTTCACCTTTGGAAAGGTGAAAAGTAACTATGTGTGCCTATATGCTTAACCAAAGCTGTGCAGTGACCCAGAGAGAGTTTATTCAAGGAGAATAGTTAATTTCTATAGTAACAGATTTGTAGCATTTTAACTTACCCTAATCCCATCTCTGACTCCTCAACTCAGCAGTAGCCTTGGAAAATAAGATCTCATATTTCTGGTGCTGGAGGACAACAAAGCTAGAGCTTTTTCAAAGCCTCAGTCCTAACGAACAGTCATTATCTGAGCTGTTTGGTGGTTCCCAGAAAGATCCCACTTGAAAGGCTTGTGGGAACTTGCGCAGTGCTAAAAGCTTCCAGGAAGTAGGGATCTGTCAAACATTTCCAGGCAAAGTTTTAAGAGGTCTCTTGGAAAATAAGATCTCATATTTCTGGTGCTGGAGGACAACAAAGCTAGAGCTTTTTCAAAGCCTCAGTCCTAACGAACAGTCATTATCTGAGCTGTTTGGTGGTTCCCAGAAAGATCCCACTTGAAAGGCTTGTGGGAACTTGCGCAGTGCTAAAAGCTTCCAGGAAGTAGGGATCTGTCAAACATTTCCAGGCAAAGTTTTAAGAGGTCTTTTTTTTTTTTTTAATTACTGTCCGAGATGATGCAAAATGGTTGAGGCAAACGATATACAAACCAAAACATGAAAGGAAAAGGTGAGGAGTGAGATGTGCATAGAAGCTTTGAAAAGTTCTAACATATTCCTGGGAATCTAGAAGGCCACATGCATACACACTGTGGTTAAATTTTCAAAACTCAAAGAAAGAATCCAGAAAGCAACAAGAGAGAAGCAAGTCATCACACACAAGGGATCCTCAACAAGATTAACAGCTTATTTCTCATCAGAAACCAAGGAGGGCAGAAAGAAGAAATATGTCAACCACGAATTCTATTCCTGGTAAAACTATCATTCAAAAATAGAGAAATCAAGACCTTCCCTGATAAAACAAAAGGTAAGAGTTTGCTAGTAAAGCTGCCCTATGAGAAACGCTAAAAGGAGTTCTTCAGACTGAAATGAAAAGACAATAACTCAAAATACAGACCACCAATAAAGGTAACTACACAGGTAAATACAAGACTGTATAACTGCATTTTTGTTTCCTATCTAATTTAAAAAACAATTACATAAAATCCAAACTAAACTGCTGCAAATTAAGATGTTAATTATAACTCCCAGGAAAATCACTAATAAAATAACCAAAAATTTATAGTAAAAGGAAAGGGGTTACCTGTGTGTGTTTCTGTGTGTCTCTCTGGAGGATAAGAACAGTGTGAATAAGTATAAATGAAACTTTCTTTCACTTACCCATTTTATATAGCTTTGAGTTTTTAAATCATGTAGCTACATCATCTGTATGAAACAATCACTTTTTGCTGGGTTTTTTTTTGGAAAGAAGAGTCTGTGACTACAAGGATACAAGTTTTAAAATAAAAAATTATAAAGTAGGTAAATGAATGAGAAGTCTTTTTAGACAAAAGGGACAGCAGATACTATGAGAGGTTAAGGAGGGAAACTGCAGCATACAAAAACTGCTACCTTGTTAAGAAGGTGGGCATCTTTGCTCTGAAAATAGTACAAGGGATGAAACTCCTTGGAAGGAACTGTGACGCTATCTGAGGAAGTGAACTCCTCATGGCCTCAGCCCTTTTCTCAAAAAGTAGGGCTTGGAGGAAGGTTCCTCACTCCCACCTGGGGCCTGCTCTCACCTGGACAAGTGCCTTGAAGAGGATAGGCTGGTTCCATTGACCATGGCTCTTCTCCTTGCTCCAACAGGGAGATGACCTCAGGCTTAGTGATTTGATTCCCTACATGAAGAGGAAAAACACGGACTTGTGTAGTCATGTAACCCTCCTTCCCCTA
The DNA here is from genome assembly GCA_006410655.1 of Kobus ellipsiprymnus. NCBI lineage: Eukaryota > Metazoa > Chordata > Mammalia > Artiodactyla > Bovidae > Kobus > Kobus ellipsiprymnus. The sequence continues at coordinate 234,730 of SJYR01001560.1, read as the reverse complement.
CTCTTTCCATGAGTGACTTCACTTCATACTTTATGATCAGTAGGGACTCCATCCTTGAACCTCAGGGCTCATGATCACCTCGGCCCTCCTGAGGCTCATATAAGATGGTAAACAGGGAGAGCAGAGGGTATTGCAAGGACGGCTTCATTTATTTGGTCAGCCAGCAGCTTACCTACAGACAGCAGGTGCCCATAGGTCTCCAGCATCACATCACGGTACAGGGTCCTCTGAACAAGGTCCAGCTGCCCCCACTCCTCTTGCGTGAAGTCCACAGCCACATCATTGAAGGTCACTGGTTCCTGAAAGACCAGACATGTTCCTCTTCAACCTGGAGACACCTCTCCCTGCCCCTCACTCCATCTAGTGTTTTCTTGGGAGGGAGTAGGGCTGACAGCATTGGGGAGGAAACAGGACATAGAGGAATTGCCCTGAATGTATTCAATATTCTGACTGATGTGGATAAGGTCTCACTGGGAGCCAGCCAGGGCCCTGCATTTGAGATGTACTCTTAGGAAAGTGGATACCTGGGCTCACAGTAACCACAATAAAAATGAGCAGCTCTCTCCCAAGTCTTGCTCAATTCTAGTAACACTGGGTAGTATCTGGACAGTTCTTCCTGCTTCTCCAGAGCTGCAGATACTTAGAGACCAAGACTAAGATCAGGACCAGGATGGACGCAGAACATGAACCCTGATCACAGAGCAGAGAACCTGGGGCTGACATCTGCTCCACAAGTGGATCCAGGACCTGGAAGTGTTCTCTAAACATTCAGAGGCTGCCTTCCTGGGTACAGAGAGAAGTTTCCACTCCCAGACTATTTCTGAGGACAACCTCCCAAGGACTGGAGGTGGGGTGGGCCAGGACTAAGCAGAGCTGTCCAAGCCAAGGAGAACCACTAACAGTTGCTATCAAAGCACTTTAAGTTCTAAAAAGTTCAAACTGACGTTTTTAAGAAAGAGAACCAGGAATACCCACTAGAAAAATTAAAGGATGTCTGATTTTTGCAATGAATGCATCCTGTACAGTCATTTGAAGCCATCAAAGTGAGTCTCAGGTATCTGGGCACTTCCAGGGTGGGGCAGGGGCATATCTTCCCTCATGAGGGCAGTGGGGAGTGAGCTGTGTGTTGTGGGAGGTGTGCTACAAACCCCACAGCCCCTGCTCCTTTTGATGCCTCTCTCTTGGCCTGTCCATCCACTATGGTCCTCTCCTCCAGGTCAGCACAGAATTTCCTCAAGACAAACACCCACTGAATGGACACATGTACAGTGTGCTTCCCCTCACAGCATCTGGTGAACCTCTACAAAGCCTGTTAAACACTTCTCTTCCAACCACATACGGCTGCCTTCCTTCCGTCTCTGTGGGTCATGGCTCATAAACGAAGCCTGTCATCTCTCATAAGGGCCAGCTCTCATGCTGGGTCTTCAGTGTAGATATCTCTACTGGTCTGAACTGCTCCCCTCACCCTCTTCACACAACTGGCTTGAAACCCAGAAATGCCTCTGGTCCAGTGATTCTCTTACTTCAAAAAACGTTTACAACTGTTGATCACAACCTCCTATGGTGAAACCCTCCCAAAACTCGGACTCCTCAGTGACAATGGGTTTTCCTCTTGAAGACCTGCCCAGGTCTCAGTTTTCTTAATGGCAGCTGCCTCTACATTTTTGGGTAATGTAAACATTTTTACTTAAATGTGACATTCAGGTAGAGAAGTGCACAAAACCTAAGTGTGCACAAAGCATAAACTCACTGTACTTCCAGAGTGATGCACTCAGGGGTGTTAGGGAAATTTTTTAAAGTCTTGTTTAGGTTTCAGACAAAGCAGAACTGGTCTCTGACCTTGCTTCTAACCTGTGTGGACAGTGCCCTGACTGGGAGTAACTGCATGCTGAGTGCAAGACTTGCAGCACCTTAGATAAAATGAGGGAGGAATCTTGAGGTCCTTGAGCCCCTGAAGGGGGCCTGGCCAACCAGGCCCCAACCAAACCCCAAGCCTCAGCAACATTCCAAGTTTTACAAGACAAAACAAGCAGCATTAACATGAAACCAGGCTTGCAGTTTGGTCACATATTGATGATGATATCAGTTTGCTTCGGTCCTGGGATTATAAGCAGGAACTGAACTGTAATCTCTGAAGTCTCACCCACAGGGTGGACGTGCTGCCTGGGACCCTTTCCCAAATGGGACTCCAGATGTGCTGTGACCTGTGACTTCCCAGCACTGTTTAAGTCTGGATGTTGGTCAAAACCCAATTTAATGATGTATCCTCTGCTCTATTTCTCTTTTAATGTTAGTATATTGAAAGTAAGGTAGATAATCCTCAGACAAATATTTGTATTATTTATTTGTACATAGCAAGTGGCTTATTTTGTTAACAAATCCTTTGAACCTGACACGGAAGTGAAAGCTTTTGGCAAAACAGGGGGCCCAGGCAGGAGTCCATGCTTCCTGCCCAGGGTGCTCTTAGGATGCTATCTCCCTGGAAGGTGGCACCTACTTACATGGCTTCAAAGTTCAGCAGTTAACAATATCCAAGCCCACACCCTGGCAGCAGTCAAGCAGGTGGAATGAGCCACAAGTTTATCTCCCACTCCTCTAAAGACCCCAACAGATCCCCACACAAATAATTAAAAAGGAACAACCACCTTTAACAGAGACAGAAGGAACAAAATCACTAGAAAGAATTCACAACCCCTAATAAAACAGTGGACCCTGGCACTCTGGCAATGATCAGTGATGACTGCTAAACTACAGGTGAAAAGCAGACAGGGAAATTTACGATGGAGGGATCAGGCACCCACTAATCCATCACATCATCTGGAAATGGGACAACAGACAACTTGTGCCCACTGACGCAGCACAGGAGGGACTCAGCACCCCCTACCAAGGACTCTTGCCCAAAATACAAAGCCTGTAACTGCTCTAGCCTCTAACTCAATTATCCATCTACAGGAGACAGCAGGATGAAGGAACTCATCCGAGGACATCACAAGGGCAAAATTAGGCAAACCAACAAGACAGGCAACCTGGTTTCATCAGCATGTGAAATACATGCAATGTGCCATCCCTGCTTGGATCCTGATCTGAGTAAACCAACTGCAAAAGATATCTTGGGGACAAGTGGGGAAAACTGAATGCAGGCTTGGTACTAAGTAATTCTAAAGAATTACTGTTAATTTTGTTGGGTGTGATAAAGGTATTGTGTTCATTTCCTAAAAGGTGGGTATGTCTCAGACACAAACATGGGTGAAACAATGTAAATATCTGGGCTTTGCTATAAAATACATTTTTTCCTAATACTTAACTCTTAAAAAAACTTTTTTAAAATTTATTTTTATTGACATATAGTTGATTTCCAATGTTGTTTGTAACTGTTGTACAGCAAATTGATTCAGTTATACATATATATACATTTTAAGAAAGCATTCTTTTCCATTATGGCCTATCATAGGATCTAGATTATTTTCCTTTTAAGGTATCCAAATAGACGCAAAGGCAGAAAGCTGAAAGGTGACATTTGCTAAGGCTGATGAACGTGGATGTCTGTGGTCAGCTGAATAATGGTCCTGCCAAAGACGTCCACATCCTAATGACCGTTACCTCAACATGACAAAAGATGTCACAGTTACAGCGAAGTGATTATATTAAGGATGCTGAGATGGGGAGATTATCTTGGATTATCCAGGTGGGCTCAATGTAATCACAATAGTGCTTACAAGTGAAGGAGGCAAGAGGGTCTGCATCAGAGAAAATGAGACAATGGAAACAAAGTTCAGAGTGATGCACACTGGAAGGAAGGCCCACGAGCCAAGAAATGCAGATGCCGCCAGAAGTGAGTTAAAGCAAGGGAGCCAATTCTCCCCTGAGCCTCCAGGAAGGTAAGAGCCCTGTAGTCACATTCTAGACTGAGAGCTCCAGAAAAAGAGAATAAATTCATGTTGCTCTAAGTCATTGTTTGTGGTCATCTGTTATAGCACCACAGGAAACTAATAGGTTTAAAAATCACCTAGCTTTTTTAAATATTTACTTTTATTTATTTGATGGTGCCAGGTCTCAGTTGCAGCCTGTGGGATCTAGTTCCCTGACCAGGGATTGAACCTGGGGCCCCAGCACTGGGAGCACAGTCTCAGCCACTGGACCAACTAGCCAAAGTCCCCAACCACCTAGTTTTAAAGAAAAGCCAGTGAAGAAAAGAAGCCATCAGCAGTGTGGCTGACCAGTGAAACACCAGAGACCCCTACCCTGCACGTGAGAAGGGGCTGCAGTGGAAGCAGCACCCCAGGAGGGGCTCCGGGCTCTGGGTTTAAATGCCACTGAAGTCAGGAGTGAAAATCAGGCTTAAAGGTCTGTACTCAGGACACCTTTGCCAGTTGCCCCTCCTCCCTGCCAGCCACTCTATCTGATGGGAAAGTGTGTAAGAGGTTCTCAGGTTGCCCAGGTGAGTGACCGTCCTGGAGTTGAGACCCCCTTCAGCCCAAAACAGGGAGAGAGGAGGGGGTCTGTGGATGACCTGACAGTCAGCTGTATACCCAGGAAACTGCAAGTAGAACTGGCCTGGTGATCGTGGCTCACCCAGGCCCATGCAGTTTAGAATAAGACTTGTCAGAAGAGACAGAAGACAGACAAGGAGGCAGTGAAGTCAGGAACCAAAGCTGCTCAGCTGCACAAAGTCACACAGTTCTCTGGTAAACACAGACAGATCGAAGGGCCACATATCTGCACAGGTGGAGACTGAACTTAGCAGCCAAGGGGACGGAGAATCCAGGGTGCAGTCACATAGAACTTTCATGATCTGAAATTCTAATCCCCAGATTGCAAAGTTTCAGTATAAAACAGGACAGGATGATACAAGAGGCTTGGAGTACAGGAATCCACAGAATACGAAGAGACAGAAAATACAGCAATCAGGTCAGGAGGTCACATAAATAACCTCAGGAAAACAATATAAAGGGGAAGGACAGGAAGGGATTTTGTTTTAAAATAAAGGACTTCTTTACATAAAATGCTAGCCATAAGCAAAAACAGATACATTTGACAAAAATATACCAAAAATCATTTCCCTGATAAAAGACACCACAAAGTTAAAGAGGAGAGTGAAAAAGTTGGCTTAAAGCTCAACATTCAGAAAACTAAGATCATGGCATCCAGTCCCATCATTTCATGGCAAAAAGATGTGGAAACAGTGGCTGACTTTATTTTTGGGGGCTCCAAAATCACTGCAGATGGTGATTGCAGCCATGAAATTAAAAGACGCTTACTCCTTGAAAGTTATGACCAACCTAGACAGCATATTAAAAAGCAGAGCCATTACTTTGTCAACAAAGTTCCGTCTAGTCAAGGCTATGGTTTTTCCAGTAGTCATGTATGGATGTGAGAGTTGGACTATAAAGAAAGTTGAGCACCGAAGAATTGATGCTTTTGACTGTGGTGTTAGAGAAGACTCTTGAGAGTCCCTTGGACTACAAGGGGATCCAACCAGTCCATCCTAAAGGAGATCAGTCCTGGGTGTTCATTGGAAGGACTGATGTTGAAGCTGAATCTCCAGTACTTTGCCCATCTGATGCTAAGAGCTGACTCATTTGAAAAGACCGTGATACTGGGAAAGATTGAAGGCAGGAGCAGAAGGGGACAACAGAGGATGAAATGGTTAGATGGCATCACCAACTCGATGGACATGAGTTTGGGTAAACTCCGGGAGTTGGTGATGGACGGGGAGGCCTGGCGTGCTGCAGTCCATGGGGTTGCAAAGAGTTGGACACGACTGAGTGACTGAAGTGAACTGAAAGTTAAGACAAGCTATAGACTGGGAGAAGATAATCTGTATATAGCAAAGATTCAGGATCCAGAAAGCATGAAATGCTTATATATCAACAGAGTCTACAGAAATCTAGAAATGGAAGTGAGACAGAGAGAGAAGGCAATACAGATGACCGATAACTACATGCAAAGATATTCAACCCCACAAGCAATCAAGGACATGCAAATTAAAGCAATACATTTTCTTGGTTTCAAGGTAAGCAAAAATCAAAAGACCCAATATTAACACTGTCACGTGGCAGCAAAGATGGAAACAGACACCTTCCCTCAGAGTGGGGAGACTGAGAAGGGGCTCTGCTCTTTCAGAACCACGTGGCAGCACTGGTCATACTGACAACACACATGCCCTGAAACTTAGCAAAACTCTGCTTCCAGGAGTATGCCTAGACAAACTTACATGTGAACACAAGTAAAACTGTAATGTCCACACAGCTTTGTTTGAAATAGGAAAAATGGTAGAGGGAGGGAGGACTTATAAGCCTATCCACAGAAGAGATGAATAGAGTGCGTGTCTTTGATGGGGCAAAAAGAAATGCACCCGATCTTTACACTCACATGGAGGGACCTCAAAATTGACCTTGAAAGGTGTAAAGAAAACATGTATAAAGCATTGTTAAAAATTATGATTATTCATTACCTTATATCTGCAGTTTATTATCTACATGTATCATACTATCTACATAGTATGAAAATGGACTCACTGTATACATATTTTAAGTGGCTGTTCTCAGGAAGGGTGGGAGAAGAATGTAATTGGGGACTAAAAAAGAAAGCAAAGCAAATACAGCAAAACATTAACAACTGTTCATTTGGAGTGATGGGAGGGACCCTGTCTAGTTTATCACTATGTTTTTCTATAGTTATAGAATTTGTCCAAAAATTCTAAATAAAACATATTTCCAGAATTGAGAGAGGTCATCAAAGTTGAAGGACCCATGGTCTGCCAGACAGAAAAAAAAAAAGACCCCCAGCAGAACATGCCCCAACATTAGGGCCCACAATTCATGGAGGCCTTAGGGACACAAAGGAAAATACAAAACTGAGGCTGGTAATGACACATAAGGAAGAGATGGCAGGAGACAGGCACCTAGCCTCACCAGCTGTGGAGAGAAGAGGGGTGGGGCTGGGAGAGAAGCGTTACTGTTACCCAATGCTCAGGAGCAAGGTGACAGGGCAGAGAAGGGCCCACCTCTAGGTAGGAGTGAGCCCTTCCAATTCTCAGGTAACCCTTACCTGAATTCCCATCTTCCAAATTATTATCTGCCATGATGAATTACAAAGATATTTCACCCAAATTCTTGTAAACAGTTTTGGACAGATGGCTTTGCATACATGTATAAGCATTTACCTAGACATTCTAAGGCCTTTATGAAATCTGATACACCAGCCACACATCTAAACCATGGGAGGATGCAGAGGGTGTTGAGCTGGGTCTCAGCTGTTTGCCTGGCAGTATCTCATCTGATTGCTCCTGAATTACCTGAATTCTCTTGACCACTGGCCCCTTCATGGAACCTAGCTAAATTCAGATGGACTCTTCGGCATCTTCAAAACTTCATGATTTATTACTATTTTAGGGCAAGCTCTTTGCAGAGAAGGAAAATGTAACTAGAGTGTGTTCATCCTTGAGACAGTCAATGATGGGAGCAGAGTATTCCATTAACTGATGTCTTATATGAAAGTTTATTGTGCAGAAAACTTTGGTGGATTGTTAAGGAGGGGTTTAAGAGTTTCCACATTTGGAGTGGCTGGCTGGGGTTTTTTAATGGGCTGGAATATTATTATTTTCCCTATTCACCAGAATAATAGGATCTGGACTCCCACTAGCTGAAACTTACTAACCAACATGTTTCTAAAATCAGACTATACCGATAACAAGGGATGACAGCCATTTGATGTTTTTACCAGATGAATACTTTATTTCAATAAATATTTAATTTGGAGGGAACAGAGGCGGAAGGGGCTCGTCTGTGTTTCTGAAAACCTCACTTAATACAAAACTCACATATTCAAGGCTTGAGTTTCCCAGAGGGAAAGATCCAGAGTGAGTGTGGAGAGAGGGCCAGGAGTATGTGCTCATAAATTACAACTCTTCAGACACTGGAGGGTGGTGTTATTTGAATTTTCCATTTTATTTTCTTGGCATTAACTCTAATAATTCTCAGAAACTCTCACAAATATTGCCAGCTAAGTGCAGCACAGTGGTTATTAGAACTTCATAGCATTTCACTGCAGCTAACTGCTATTCCCAAGCAACTGATCCCGGGCCCATCTTTCAACCTAGTCTAGCTTCACTACTGATTATGTTACAGAATCTAAAAACGACTGCACACTGTAACAGCAGCAAACATCAGTCACTCAACTTTTGATGCCAGACAACCACCTCCCTGCATCACGTGATTCAGGCCTTGCCTCCCAGAGACAGCAGCGCTGCCGTGTGGGGACAGCACACTTATGACAAACTTCACCAGCCAACTTTTAAACTGTGGGAGGTTTTCTTCATTTTTTTTTTTAACTTGGTGGGAGACACAAAGTTAGGCAAAGATGTTATTAACATTTTTATATCACAGTATCTCCCATTTGCTTGATTCATTATTGTGACTTAGAAATGAAAAACCTAAATACAGTAATGGAACTATTTTTGTCTTTCATAGTAGAACATTATTAGGATATACCTAAATTCAAAAAATTAGAATAAAAATCTCTCATTTAGAAGTAACCCTTCTCTGGTGGCTGAGACAGTAAAGAATTTGTCTCTGCAATGCCAGAGACCTGCGTTTGATCCCTGGATTGGGAAAATCCCCTGGAGAAGGGAATGGCTAACCACTCCAGTATTATTTCCTGGAGAATTCCAGGGACAGAGGAGCCTGGCAGGCTACAGTCCATGGGGTTGCAAAGAGTTGGACACAACTGACGACTAACACACTTCTAAGAAACTGAAACATTAAGTTAAAAATGGCTATTTCATGGCCTTGAAACATGTATACTATCATGTAAGAAACGAATCGCCAGTCTATGTTCGATACAGGATACAGGATGCTTGGCGCTGGTGCACACGGATGACCCAGAGAGATGATATGGGGTGGGAGGTGGGAGGGGGGTTTCAGGATTTGGAACTCATGTACACCCATGGCAGATTCATGTCAATGTATGGCAAAACCAATACAGTATTGTAAAGCAAAATAAAGTAAAAATAAAAAATTTAAAAAAAAGGCTATTTCTGTGTCATGAAAAAGAAAAAAATTGATAAATGATAATCACATCAATAACCTGTCAAACCATGCTAAGTGACAGAAGCAGACACAAAAGGCCATATATTATATGGTTCCCTTTATATGAAATGTCCACGATGGGCAAACACAGAGAGAAGTAAATTAGTGGTTACCAGGAGCTGGGAGTTGGGGAAACAGGGAGTAACTACTAATGTGTATAAGGTTTCTTTTTGGAGTGATGAAAATTCTAGACACTGGTGATGGCTGCAGTTCTGTGAATATACTAAAAAATCAACAGAACTACATACTTTAAGAGGTTGAACTTTATGGTATGTGAATAATATTTTCATAAAACAGTTATAAGAAAATTCTTAAGTGGCTGCCTCCAGTAAGGAGGCTTGGCAAGAGGGGAGGAGGGGGATGACACCTCTCCAACATCAACTCTGCTGCTCTGTTTCTCTAGGGAGCCAATCTGGTGCCCAAATAATCACAAAGTCCTCCTGCTTCACCTCCCTTATACGTATCAGATCTCGCTTCCAGGTGCTGATCAGACTGAAGCCTGATTTGCCAGCCTGCTTTTCCAGTCCCCTTCTTTTCACTCCCCTGCCTGGAACATCCTTCCAGCTACATTTTAGACCCTGGTGCTTCTTGCTCCCAACACTTCTGCGGCTCCTTACTACAACCAGGATGGAGCCCCAACTCTGTGGCAGGCATTCGGGATACAGCAAGGTTTTTCCTGGCCTTCTTGGCCTAAAATCAAATTACGGTCAGCCTTCACCCAGATGCTGGTCATGCAGTGTGTCCCCATAGTGCTAGAGAAGGCAGATTCCTCTCACCAGGCTATGCCCATCCAGCTGATGTGTCCCCCTTCACCTCTTGGCTCAGGTGCATCCTATCTCCCAGGCAGCCTCCTTCTCCACAGCAAAAGGACCCCAGCTGCGGCACATGGCCTCTATGCAGACTCTGTCCCACCTCCAAGGCATCCGTTGTGCTCAGCTCCTCCAGAGCTCAGGGCCTTTCTAAGCACCTTAGGCCTGAATCACATGTAGAGCACCAGGCAGATAGTGAGGCCTCAGGAGCTGACTAAACCACCCTGGAAAGGGGCCTGGGAGCTCCTAAGGATGGGTCTCACAATTGACCTTGTTTCCCTCCCTAAGCACAGAGCTCAGCAAATAGGACCAATGAGAGTCAGGCACTGAATATATGGGGAAGGTGAGAGGGAAAAGGGGGAGGGGACTGCTTGCCAAAAGGGATTGACCCTTATCTACCAAACAGCCCACAGCACAGCTGGGGCTCAAGGACTCTGAACAGGCTGGTTGACAGTGAGGCTCCAAGTCATGGGAAACTGAATTCTCCCTACCTATGCTCAGAAATCAATAAACTTGTCTGATTCCTTCTCTATCCAAACCTTAGCTGTGGCAAACTGAGGAGCCATATCAGCTGGGATGGTCAGGGACACTCTCAACACCTTAGGAAGAAGGCAACCTGTCAGATAAAAACAGAAGCCCCATCTCACCTGGGCCTGGGCTGTTGGGAGCCCTGGGGCCCTCCTCCTCTCCTCGGTGGTCTCCTCCACTTGCCAGGTAGAGTCCTGAGGGCACAGAGCTGGAGGAGGAAAGTGAAGTCACAGAGGCAGCTCTCTCTGCCAGAAGTGGCCCACCTGAGTACAACTTCCAGACCCTGTCCCTCCCTTTTGGGCAAGGGAAAAGATCCACTTCCTCACATTACAGATGAAGGCAGTGGGATCCAGAGAAGTTAAACAATAAATCTAAACGCATGACCCATCCCCTGTTGTCCTGAGGCACTGTCGTAGAGAAAGTGCCTGTTCACAGCCTTTCTGGGTCTGAGCCCCAAATGGCCTCACATGCATTCTCATGCATCCTGTTCTGGAGATTTCATTGCTAGATCCCCCATGGATGTGTTCAGATCCTTCTCTGTTCCAGCTCTGCCAAGAGACGGATCTGGACCAGACCCCCTCCTCTCTCCCCACCAGCTCTGATTTCCAGCAATGACAGGTTACCGATGGGAGAGACCACAACATAGTAACCGATGTGTCTGATGAGGAAACAGGGTCTTGACTTACCCCAGGAGGCCCACGGGTCAACAGTCGTCATTCCCCAGGACTGGTCCATAAGGATACCTACACCAAAGGGTCAGGTTAGGGCAAGGAAAAGAAAGGACTGTGACACGGATCCCAGTGACTAAAGGCAACAAGGTGGAAAAGGAGACCTGTCTCACTAATGTGCACAACAGAATCCATAAATAGAGCCCGAAGACGTGTGGGGAAAAAAACAACATAAGCCAGATTTACAGCAAAAATACACAAATGGGTCACTTTCAGGAAATTTATTGATATGATACAGCTACTGGACAATTAAGAACAGAACTCCTTAAGTGGCTGGAGAAGTATCTGATAAAATCGAACACCATTTAATTTTTAAGAAACATTACTGGTCTTTTGATGTCTTTAATGACAGATACATGAAAGATCTCTTAAAAATAAAACACACTACTGACACCATTTAATGTTCTTAAATTATAAACCAACGCTATACAGTGAAAAACAATAATACAAGTAAAAAACATGGGGAAGGTAGAGATATTTTGGTTGTAGATGACTGTCTTCCAAGAAATTCCACAAATCACCAGAAAAATCTCTTAGAACTAATGAGACTTCTCAGGAGAGAACTATAAAATACACGAAAATTACATTATCTTTTATACAAACAACCGATTAAAAAACAAAACAAAACAACCTCACTCAGTTCTAATTCTTTACCAAGATAAAGAGACCCCCTCCAATCCCAAAAACCCTTAGCCCCTCTACAGCTCTGACCCCTAGCTACAGCAGGTCACCACTAGGGAAGCCCAGAAGAAACAGGATTTGTACTCACCCCATGAACCCCACGGGTTGATGGCAGCCATCTTGCAGGATCAATCCACCAGAAGCTTGCCCAGGAGCAGAGGATTTGGGTGATTATTGAAAACCAACTGCAAAACCCACCTAATAACAAAAATAGGAAAAGACAAAAAATGGTTTTTCTCAAAGACAGTGGGAATAAGGAGAACACATCCACAAAAACAATAAAAGACTTCTACAGAGCACTGAAACAATTTACAAGTCAAAAACAAATTCCTGAAGAAAAATGAAGAATGACTCGGGTTAGCTGAAAAAAGGGCATGGTCCAGGATGAGGGGGTAGAAATTTGTTAACAGTTCTCATGAGACGCGTACTGACAACGACGAGGTAGCTTTTCTATTGATTTAACAAAAATTATTGTAAAATCTACCTACAACCTTAATATGTAAGTAGTTGCCTACAGCTGAGGGGAGGGAAGAACGGGCGAGTGGCAGCTTAATGGTTCAGGGTGGGGTATTTGTTTTTTTGTGTGTGTGTGGGGGGGAGGGGTGATGAAAATGTTCTGGAATTATATAGTGGTGATAACTTCAAAACGCTCTGAACGCACGAGAAAACTACGGACTTGTACGCTAAATTAGTTAATTTTAAGCTATGTAAATCTTATGTAGGGAAAAAAAAAAATCTGTCTCTTGGTGAAGGGGCCAATAGAAAACCAGATTTGGAGGCCAGACCAACCAACCCCCTAAATTCTAGACTTTTATGCAAGTTCCGCGATCTCTCGGAGGGCACCAACGCCAACTGGTAGAGCTCTGCGAATTCCTGGGAGCGTGTATAAAGCACAGGAACGCCCAATGGGCACCGGGAGCACCGGGATCTGCGCCCAAACTCCAAGTTGGCACACTAAATATTCTGCACGCTTGTTTGCAACTTGACAAAGTCATCCGGTCACTGCACCTTTAAAGGAGCCCCGGGCTGTTCCCAAGTCACTTTTGACTTCCCTCTGTGACAGATGAGAACGGGTTCTCACGAGAAACGCCCGTCGGGAAAGACAAGGTGGACTCCTGGGGACGATCTCGGAGGTGTCCTCGCCACCTGCCTTCTGGCCTCTCATCCCAGACTTCCTCCGCACTCCCGCTGTGGGTGCGGACCTCACCTGGATCGCAGCCGCCGGCCTCCCACCCCTGCTGACCGGTGACCCCTGCTCTCCGCGAGCAGCTAGACAACCTCGCGCTCGCTTCGCCGAGGGCGTTCGGCTTCTGTTGCGCTCACACTCGTCCCGGCTCGGCCGTGAGCTTGGGGTTCCCGCCCGGGGGACAAAGGCCCGACGCGCGGGGCTCACCCGGGCCCTCCCAGCCGATCCAGCGCCTCCGCGAAGCCAGAGGCGGGCCAAGGGACCTGCCCCGGCGGCGAGCCAGCCGCAAGTGTAGGCGCCGCCTCCCCCGCCCGTTCTCCCTATCCTTCGGGCCAGCGGCAGCGGCAGCAGTAATAACCCCAACGCCCGGGCGACCGCTTCACCTCAGCCGCGGACAATGGCGGCCTCTCCCCCGGCGTCGACGGGGGCGCGTCGCGCGGGCTACTGGGAGTGGTAGTTCCAGGGGCGCGCTTCCGGTTGGACCGGAAGCGCCTTCTTAGCAAATTCCCCCAGCGGCCCCTGTCCCGAGTTCCGCCACCTAGGGACTTACTGGGACAGCAGCGTCCGAGCCCTTGGCGAAGTGGGCTATACTGTCCTCGACGCGGCTCGCGCCGGCTAGGGGGCGGGAAAGCTCGCTAAATCGCCGCCCGGCGTGCTTCAGTTTGCCTGTCCCGAAAATGGCAGCTCACGGTAGCCGCACTTTGTAGGAACTTTGTTGAAGTCTGTTGAAGCGCTTTCCTTTTCATCAGTAGTTAAAGAGTTGTAAGGAAGGGGCTGTTATGTACCCTTTTCGGACGAGGAACCTAATTTTGAGCTTCTGCTCACATATGAAGCCCTACCCCTTGTTACGAATTGAATTTGAGTCTGCTGAACCGAGGCCTCCTTCCCAGGAAAGGAGTTAGGAGGGACCCTTGCCCAGAGGATTCTGGCCCCCCTGGCCCCTACTCTTTACTCCTCATTCGCCTGCCTGTTAATTTGTCCACCCACGTTTCTACTGTTTAGTTGCAACAACAGTAAGATGGTCAGAGTGAGTGACGGGTTGGAGAGAACCTAGGAGCAGCAGAATGGCTCTGCTATGCGCCAGGGCATGGGTATGAGAAGAGCAGCTATAGGCCCTGGCCGTGTCAAAGGATCACTCACTCTGGCTTTTGTGAGGAGAATAGGCTCAAGAGGGTGAGAGAAGGACCGTGATGACTTTTGAACCAATGCAGTAAACGTGGATGGGAATCAGTGGTCAGATTGTGAACAGGTTAGTATTTTAAGGGTAGCGCCAACAGGCCGGGGGTTCAAGTTTGTGCATCATGGGCTTCAGTCCAGACCCTAATATGGAGAACAAGGTGTGGAGAAGGCCTCTCGGTGCAGAGCTGTTTACCAAGGGTGAGTGGAGAATGTGTTACAGGTATGTGATGAAGCTGCTTCCTTTTTGTCCAGGCCCTCTCCTATTTAAGTTATGGGAGCTTGCTGGATGGTACCCTGTTCTCTCTGAGTGATGGGGTGGCCAAGACTGAGCCAAATAGCCATTTTGGATGCCTCTATTACAGAAGTCTGGGCTGTGTCTGAGCTGTTACTGAGGGTTCTGAATGGGAAAAGGCTAGAGCTGTAGTAGAATCTATGCGCTCCGTGGACATGCTCCCTCTGAGAGATGTCCAAAATGTGATCACCACATGGCAAGTGAAGGGCTCCAGCTGGTTCCATTTCATCATAGCCAGATGAGAATGAAAGGTAAAGGGAGGTTGAGTCAAGTACACATTATTTGGAAAAAGTAGGGCAGTTTATCGGAGAAGGCAGTGGCACTCCACTCCAGTACTCTTGCCTGGAAAATCCCATGGACGGAGGAGCCTGGTAGGCTGCAGTCCATGGGGTCTCCACTGAGCGATTTCACTTTCACTTTTTGCTTTCATGCATTGGAGGAGGAAATGGCAACCCACTCCAGTATTCTTGCCTGGAGAATCCCAGGGCGGGGGAGCCTGGTGTGCTGCCGTCCATGGAGTTGCACAGACTCGGACACGACTGAATCGACTTAGCAGCAGCAGCAGGGCATTTTATGAGCTGGGTTGTAGGGTCACCAACAATAAAATAACTAGTAGAAGTCAGCTAGACTCGAAGTTATTAGTTTGGTGCAAAAGCAGTTGAAAGGTTTTGCTTGTTCAAATTTGCTGTTTGATACTGTTTTTGTTGTTGTTCAGTTGCTAAGTCGAGTCTGACTCTCTGCAGTCCCATGGACTGCAGCCGCCTGGCTCCCCTGTCCTTCACTTTTTCCTGGATTTCCTCAGATATTGATATTGGAATACATTCTAAATAAATGTGGTTATGTTATATATAATTTGAATGCATATTTTTCATTTTATGTTCTTCTTTTGGTAATGATATTACTTGCTGTTGATTTAATATTTATTTTAGACTGAGAAAGATTGAGGGCAGGAAGAGAAGGGGGTAACAGGATGAGATGGTTGGATGGTATCACCAACTCAATGAATGTAAGTTTGACCAATAAAGTCATCCGGTCACTGCACCTTTAAAGGAGCCCCGGGCTGTTCCCAAGTCACTTTTGACTTCCCTCTGTGACAGATGAGAACGGGTTCTCACGAGAAACGCCCGTCGGGAAAGACAAGGTGGACTCCTGGGGACGATCTCGGAGGTGTCCTCGCCACCTGCCTTCTGGCCTCTCATCCCAGACTTCCTCCGCACTCCCGCTGTGGGTGCGGACCTCACCTGGATCGCAGCCGCCGGCCTCCCACCCCTGCTGACCGGTGACCCCTGCTCTCCGCGAGCAGCTAGACAACCTCGCGCTCGCTTCGCCGAGGGCGTTCGGCTTCTGTTGCGCTCACACTCGTCCCGGCTCGGCCGTGAGCTTGGGGTTCCCGCCCGGGGGACAAAGGCCCGACGCGCGGGGCTCACCCGGGCCCTCCCAGCCGATCCAGCGCCTCCGCGAAGCCAGAGGCGGGCCAAGGGACCTGCCCCGGCGGCGAGCCAGCCGCAAGTGTAGGCGCCGCCTCCCCCGCCCGTTCTCCCTATCCTTCGGGCCAGCGGCAGCGGCAGCAGTAATAACCCCAACGCCCGGGCGACCGCTTCACCTCAGCCGCGGACAATGGCGGCCTCTCCCCCGGCGTCGACGGGGGCGCGTCGCGCGGGCTACTGGGAGTGGTAGTTCCAGGGGCGCGCTTCCGGTTGGACCGGAAGCGCCTTCTTAGCAAATTCCCCCAGCGGCCCCTGTCCCGAGTTCCGCCACCTAGGGACTTACTGGGACAGCAGCGTCCGAGCCCTTGGCGAAGTGGGCTATACTGTCCTCGACGCGGCTCGCGCCGGCTAGGGGGCGGGAAAGCTCGCTAAATCGCCGCCCGGCGTGCTTCAGTTTGCCTGTCCCGAAAATGGCAGCTCACGGTAGCCGCACTTTGTAGGAACTTTGTTGAAGTCTGTTGAAGCGCTTTCCTTTTCATCAGTAGTTAAAGAGTTGTAAGGAAGGGGCTGTTATGTACCCTTTTCGGACGAGGAACCTAATTTTGAGCTTCTGCTCACATATGAAGCCCTACCCCTTGTTACGAATTGAATTTGAGTCTGCTGAACCGAGGCCTCCTTCCCAGGAAAGGAGTTAGGAGGGACCCTTGCCCAGAGGATTCTGGCCCCCCTGGCCCCTACTCTTTACTCCTCATTCGCCTGCCTGTTAATTTGTCCACCCACGTTTCTACTGTTTAGTTGCAACAACAGTAAGATGGTCAGAGTGAGTGACGGGTTGGAGAGAACCTAGGAGCAGCAGAATGGCTCTGCTATGCGCCAGGGCATGGGTATGAGAAGAGCAGCTATAGGCCCTGGCCGTGTCAAAGGATCACTCACTCTGGCTTTTGTGAGGAGAATAGGCTCAAGAGGGTGAGAGAAGGACCGTGATGACTTTTGAACCAATGCAGTAAACGTGGATGGGAATCAGTGGTCAGATTGTGAACAGGTTAGTATTTTAAGGGTAGCGCCAACAGGCCGGGGGTTCAAGTTTGTGCATCATGGGCTTCAGTCCAGACCCTAATATGGAGAACAAGGTGTGGAGAAGGCCTCTCGGTGCAGAGCTGTTTACCAAGGGTGAGTGGAGAATGTGTTACAGGTATGTGATGAAGCTGCTTCCTTTTTGTCCAGGCCCTCTCCTATTTAAGTTATGGGAGCTTGCTGGATGGTACCCTGTTCTCTCTGAGTGATGGGGTGGCCAAGACTGAGCCAAATAGCCATTTTGGATGCCTCTATTACAGAAGTCTGGGCTGTGTCTGAGCTGTTACTGAGGGTTCTGAATGGGAAAAGGCTAGAGCTGTAGTAGAATCTATGCGCTCCGTGGACATGCTCCCTCTGAGAGATGTCCAAAATGTGATCACCACATGGCAAGTGAAGGGCTCCAGCTGGTTCCATTTCATCATAGCCAGATGAGAATGAAAGGTAAAGGGAGGTTGAGTCAAGTACACATTATTTGGAAAAAGTAGGGCAGTTTATCGGAGAAGGCAGTGGCACTCCACTCCAGTACTCTTGCCTGGAAAATCCCATGGACGGAGGAGCCTGGTAGGCTGCAGTCCATGGGGTCTCCACTGAGCGATTTCACTTTCACTTTTTGCTTTCATGCATTGGAGGAGGAAATGGCAACCCACTCCAGTATTCTTGCCTGGAGAATCCCAGGGCGGGGGAGCCTGGTGTGCTGCCGTCCATGGAGTTGCACAGACTCGGACACGACTGAATCGACTTAGCAGCAGCAGCAGGGCATTTTATGAGCTGGGTTGTAGGGTCACCAACAATAAAATAACTAGTAGAAGTCAGCTAGACTCGAAGTTATTAGTTTGGTGCAAAAGCAGTTGAAAGGTTTTGCTTGTTCAAATTTGCTGTTTGATACTGTTTTTGTTGTTGTTCAGTTGCTAAGTCGAGTCTGACTCTCTGCAGTCCCATGGACTGCAGCCGCCTGGCTCCCCTGTCCTTCACTTTTTCCTGGATTTCCTCAGATATTGATATTGGAATACATTCTAAATAAATGTGGTTATGTTATATATAATTTGAATGCATATTTTTCATTTTATGTTCTTCTTTTGGTAATGATATTACTTGCTGTTGATTTAATATTTATTTTAGACTGAGAAAGATTGAGGGCAGGAAGAGAAGGGGGTAACAGGATGAGATGGTTGGATGGTATCACCAACTCAATGAATGTAAGTTTGACCAAACTCCAGGAGATAGTGAAAGACAGGGAAGCCTGGCATGCTGTAGTCCATGATGTCGCAAAATGTTTGACACAACTTAGCAACTGAACAACAACAGTGGAAATGATGTTAGACAAAAAGCAAATTCCAGAAATTTTCTTATTTGAGTTCAAAATGGATCATAAAGCAGCAGAGACAACTCGCAACATCAACGATGCATCTAGCCCAGGAACTGCTAACATACAATGGTGGTTCAAGATGTTTTGCAAAGGAGACAGAGCCTTGAAGATGAGTAGTGTAGTGGCTGGCCATCAGAAGTTGACACCAACTGAGAGCATCATCGAAGCTGATTCTTCACAACTACATGAGAAGTTGCCAAAGAACTCAACATCAACCATTCTATGGTTGTTTGGCATTTGGAGCAAATTGGAAAGGTGAAAAACATCCATCAGTGGATGCCTCATGAGCTGACAAAAAAAAAAAGTTGTTTTGCAGTGTCCTCTATTCTGTGCAACAGTGAACCATTTCTTGATTGGATTGTGACATGCAATGAAAAGTGGATTTTATATGATAACCAACAATGACCAGCTCAATGGTTGACTGAAAATCCCCAAAGCACTTCCCAAAGGCAAACTTGCACCAAAAAAGGGTCATGGTCACTATTTGGTGGTCTACTGTTGGCCTGATCCACTACAGCTTTCTGAATCCTGGTGAAATCATTACATCTGAGAAGTATGATACGCAAATGTATGAAACACACCAAAAACTGCAACACCTGTAGCTGGCATTAGTCAACGGAAAAGGTTTAATTGTCCATGACAATGCCTGACCAAACATCAGATAACCAATGCTTCAAAAATTGAATGAATTGGGCTACAGAGTTTTGCCTCATCAGCCATATTCACCTGACCTCTGGCCAATCAGCTACCACTTCTTCAAGCATCTTGAGAACTTTTTGCAGGAAAACCACTTCCACAAACAGCAGGATGCAGAAAATGCTTTCCAAGAGTGCACTGAATCCTAAAGCACGGATTTTTATATTATAGGAATAAGCAAACATTTCTCATTGGCAAAATCTTGATTGTGATCGTTCCTATTAGGATTAATAAAGATGTTTTTGAGCCTAGTATAATGATTTAAAGTTCATGGTCCGAAACTGCAATTCCATTTGCACCAATCTAATACCTCATGCTTTCAAACCCTAGGATTAACTCATTTTCTCCAGCTAATATTCTAAAAGTCACAAAGGTCAACACTTGGGATTCTGAGTACCCCCCCCCCGCCCCCAGGTGAAAGTCAAGATGTTTCTGTACTGCTGGTGACCATGGAGAGGCTCCCCTTTCACAGGTCTGCTTTGCCACCAGTTCAACATTCAGCATCCAATTTCTCATGGAATTTAATGTTAGATGTCTGCTCCTTTTTCTTTTAAGAAAACTATGTAAAACAAAAATTTGTAAGAGATTCAATGAAATCTGTGAAAAGACTCCAAAGCTGAATAAAAAAATAATGAAAAAGAACATTAACCTACAGGCCTAAACCCCTTTGTTCCCCTCTCTTCATTGGAAAAGACTCTGATTCTGGGAAAGATTGAGGGTAGAAAGAGAAGGAGATAGAGGATGAGATGGTTAGATACAATCACCAACTTGAGCAAACTCCAGGAAATAGTGAAGGACAAGGAAGCCTGGCATGCTGCAGTCCATGGGATCACAAAGAGTCATACACAATGTAGCTACTGAAAAACATTCCCCCCTTGAATAGAAACCCCCCTTCCTCCAGGGGAGCCACTGTCCTGAATGAGATGTGAATCATGCCATGTGTTTTGTTTCCTGAAAGTTTACAATGTGTCTGTTTCAAAACAATACAAAGCACGTTTTGCATTCATAAAAAGCATCGAATTTCATCTACAACTTGCATTTTTTGCTCCATAAATTTATCATTACAAGATTTATCCTTTTGGCTTTGTGTAGGTGCCGGGGTCCAGCCCCAGTGGATCCAGGGAATTCGAAGGTGGGGATGGCATCGGTGTCCTTGGAAAAATACATATTTAATCATAGATATATAGAGAGATTAGAAACAGATAGTGTAGTAGGAAAATTAGTGGAGAAAAAGAGGCTGAATAACTTGGTTTACATGGAATAGCATCCATGCTCCAGATGGGAATTCAGCCAGAAAAACGGGAGCAAGAAAGAAACGACATGGGGGAATCAGTCTTTCTGGAAACTGATCCGATTTCTTTATTTTTGGGTTTGCTTATATACCTTTGTTACACATAGGGATGAATACAGAGTCACGCGGGGGTCAGCAGTCCTGACCTTTATCAAATCAGGTGCTTCACATAAATGTATTAAAAAAAAAAAAGGTCTTAGGGAATTTACATCATCTTCTGGCCATGAGACCTGCTGACATTTTATGATCCTTTCTTTCTGATAACCAAAAAAACTTATTTCTTCCAAGGGTGTTTTTTCTTAAACCAGGCACCACCCTCCAAATAAAGTTACATTCCTATAGGGTGAGGGTGTAGTGAGTTACAATCAAGAAAGGAATTTATTTAACCCAAGGTTAACATGATTAATCTTAAAGGTTAATACTTATTTCTCCTATATGCTTAAAGGTTAATACTTATTTCTCCTATATGCTAGTTATATTCATTATAAGGGCAGGGAACATGGAGATTTAGCAGCAAACATCAACCCAACAAGTGAAAATCCCTTCACCAATGTTCCCCTTAAGATCTATTTAGTCTTAAGATAGTGATAAAGTTACATTTTTACATAGCAAGGACACAGTGATTCATAACAAAGTACAGTGATCTATTACAAAAGAGAAAATTCATTAACTCAAAAAGTCTAGTATTGCTAACCTTAAAACTACTATATTTCATTTTCTATATTCCAAATACATTGATTAATATATTCCCAGGTGCCTAAGGATATGGAGGCCTGGCGGCAATCATTGACTCAACAATGAGAAAAGCCCTATGCTAATTAAGACTTTAAAAATACTCCAAAACTCTCTGTGCTGTTTATGGTTGAGAGGTAGTAAACAATCATGTGTGTAGTGGCAGGAGTATAGATAATCCTGTCACACAAGCTAGTCTGTCAGCAGAGAGGTTTGACCAGAGGCACCCTTGTCACACCCAGGACAGGGAATTAGCAGCAATTATTGACACAACAAATGAAAAATCCTTCACCAATATAATTCCTAACCAACCCACTATACTAATAATTTCCAACTCCCCCAAAGAATTTGCCTTTAGTAAGTCTAAAACATCTCGTGCCTCTCAGGTTGGGAGGCTGTAAACAATCACACGTGGCCGGACGAACCTATACAGGTGGGCTAGATAACCTTCAGAGGAGTCTGTAAGCTGAAACACTCTTGTCACGCCCAGGAATTTGTATTGCCTTGGAGCTGCACGTTAACTCCTCCGAGAGAAATGGTTATGGGGGAGAGCCCCCCGTAAAGTCAGAGGTGTAGGTGAGAGCATAGAACAGACTCTGGTTTTGGGGTAGATGCTTGGGAACAGGGGGTTTCCTGAGGCTCGATCACGCCTTTGCGTATGCCGAAGCCTCCTTCCTCATGACCTTTGCCATGGGCGGAGTTCCTCACGCTGGCTCCCAGCATATAGGGTTTTTTGTTGCTGTTGTTTGTTTTGCCATGTTACCTGTCGGAATCTTAGTTCCCCAACCAGGACTAAACCCAGCCCCCTGCAGTGGAAGCGTGGATTCCTAAGCACTAGGTCTCCAGGAGAGTCCCAAAATTTATCATTTTTGATATGTGAGACTCAATTTCATTTATTTTCGCTGCTGTAGAGTTTCCCATTGAATGACTATACCACAATTTATTTATCCTTTGTACTTTTGATGGCCATGTAAGTTCATTGAAAAATACTCCTTAAAGCAACACCCTGGAGCCCATGCTCCACAACAGAAGCCAGCACGATAGGAAGCCCATGCACTGCAACTAGAGGAAAAACCCAGCACAGCCAGAAACAATTTTTTAAACAAAGATGTCGTCATGAGCGACTTTATGCTAAGTTGTTTCAGTCGTGACTGACTCTGTGACCCCACAGACTGTAGCTTGCCAGGCTCCTTAGTCCATGGGATTTTCCAGACAAGAATAGTGGAGTGGGTTGCTATTTTCTCCTCCAGGGGATCTTCCCAACCCAGGGACTGAAACCACATCTCTCATATCTCCTGCATTGGCAGATGGGTTCCTTATCACTAGTGCCACATGGGAAGTTTTCATGCCTTTTGATTGGGTAAAAGGAAACTGGGGAGAAAAAGGGTACACATTTAATGAAAGAAAAAGGAGAAACAGTCTTATTTTTCATTTGGATTTGCAGGTGAGGGAAGCGGTAATTGACATTTTATGAACACTTTAAAGCTTTCTTACTTCAGACAGAAGAGTAGCTTTCAGTATGACAATCACAAATATGATTCTTTATAGTCTCTAACACCTTAAAAACTAGAGCTTGCATCATGAGAGTATTCCGATCAGACACATCTTCTCATAACAACTACTGTTATAAGGCTTACTAGATTTGAAATCTTTCACTCATGTGTGAACCAGCCAAATCTTTTCACCTGTTGTGTGTAAAAAAAGATGTCACCAGCTATTTTTTTCCCTAAGATAAGAATTATTATTGTCTGCTGTTTTCAGCATCAGAGTTTTTCCAAATAAATAGCTGGCTTGAAACTTTTTCTCAGCTTCAGATCCATCATGCAAGCCCCAACTTATCTGAATCAATCAATCCCCTCTTAAAAGGGCAAAGGCAGGTGTCTCAGCCTTCGTCAGATTCTTGCTCCACATGCATTACTGAAAATAAGTCCAGCTCAAATAGGGGAATGGTGAACGGTCTCACCTTGTACACTTGGCTGCTGTACCCTGAGCCTGCCACCTGGTTGGCCTTGATTAGTGGTCACCAAATGGGGAATTCAGTCATGTGAGTGGACATCAACGTTCAAGGTACTCATGCTCAGTGGCATCTGACTCTTTGCAACCCCATGGACTGTAGCCTGCCAGGCTCCTCCGTTAGTGGAATGTTCCAGGCAAGAATACTGAAGTGGAAGCAACTTCCTACTCCAAGGGGTCTTCGCCACCCAGGGATCAAACCCTCGTTTCTTGCATTGCAGGGGGATTCTTTATCACTGAGCCACCTGGGGAGCTTTGCACACTATGTGCAGGTGCTAAATCGCTTCAGTCCTGTCCTATTCTTTGCGGATCCCTGGACTGTAGCCCCCCAAGTTTTTCTGTCCAAGGGATTCTCCTGACAAGAATACTGGAGTGGGTTGCCATTTTCTGCTCCGAGGGATCTTCTCCACCGTGGGATCAAACCCGCATCTCTTGCATTGTCAGACACATTCTTTACCACTAGCGCCACCTGGGTGAATGCTGCTGCTGCTGCTGCTAAGTCTCTTCAGTCATGTCCCGACTCTGTGCGACTCCACAGAAGGCAGCTCACAAGGCTCCTCCGTCCCTGGGATTCTCCAGGCAAGATCACTGGAGTGGGTTGCCATATCCTTCTCCAATGCTACCAGGCTCCTCTGTCCATGGAATTTTCCAGGCAAGAGTACTGGAGTGGGGTGCCATCGCCTTCTCTGAGCTGGGTGAATACTATGAATACTATGCTGCTATTGCATTTCTTTTCCAAGGCGATAGTCTTGATCCCTGTCTCCTGTACAATGTTGCGAACCTCCGTCCATAGTTCATCAGGCACTCTATCTGTCAGATCAAAATGGCTGTCTGGGGAGGCCTTACAAATAGCTGTGAAAAGAGAAGCAAAAAGCAAAGGAGGAAAGGAAAGATATATGCATCTGAATGCAGAGTTCCAAAGAATAGCAAGGAGA
>SJYR01001560.1:141086-206877 GCA_006410655.1 Kobus ellipsiprymnus | reverse complement strand
AGCCTTCTTCACAGTCCAACTCTCACATCCATACATGACCACTGGAAAAACCATAGCCTTGACTAGATGGACCTTAGTCGGCAGAGTAATGTCTCTGCTTTTGAATATACTATCTAGGTTGGTCATAACTTTTCTTCCAAGGAGTAAGCCTCTTTTAATTTCATGTCTGCAGTCACCATCTGCATTGATTTTGGAGCCCCCAAAAATAAAGTCTGACACTGTTTCCTCTGTTTCCCTATCTATTTCCCATGAAGTGATGGGACCGGATGCCATGATCTTTGTTTTCTGAATGTTGAGCTTTAAGCCAACTTTTTCACTCTCCTCTTTCACTTTCATCAAGAGGCTTTTTAGTTCCTCTTCACTTTCTGCCATAAGGGTGGTGTCATCTGCATAGCTGAGGTTATTGATATTTCTCCTGGCAATCTTGATTCCAGCTTGTGTTTCTTCCAGTCCAACGTTTCTCATGATGTACTCTCTGCATAGAAGTGAAATAAGCAGGGTGACAGTATACAGCCTTGACAGACTCCTTCTCCTATTTGGAACCAGTCTGTTGTTGCATGTCCAGTTCTAACTGTTGCTTCCTGACCTGCATACAGATTTCTGAAGAGGCAGGTCAGGTGGTCTGGTATTCCCATCTCTCTCAGAATTTTCCACAGTTTATTATGATCCACACAGTCAAAAGCTTAACTCCCATCCAGGAAACTACAATGAAGACAACTGGGCAGAGTGGCTGGGCCAGAATCCGGTGCATAGGCAGGGTCATTAAGGGACAGTCCAGAAAGAAGGGAAACACATCCTGCCTTTGGCCTGAGTTTCATTTGGCAGTCAGCCAGGGATGAGCTTGTAAATCACTGCGAATAAGTCTGTGCATGTAGCAGATGCTAAATGGATGCTCACTGAAGCCATAAGCTTTCCCCCCAGCAGCAGTCGCCTTTCTCTGTGTTCTGCTGCTTGCTGGGCTCTACCTTCAACTCTTTTCACATTTTGTTTATTTACTTATTTAGCCACACTGCATGGCTCACAGAGTCTCAGTTCCCCATCCAGGAATTAAACTCCAGGCCACAGCAGTGAAAGCCCAGAATCCTAACCACTAGCCCCCCAGGGAACCCCGCCTTTTCACATTTTAATTCTTGTAAGTTCCATCCTGGGTCACCATCCTCACTTTATAAGAGAGAAACCTTTTGTAGAAACAGGCATGCCAGAGAGTGCCAGAGACCCCCAGTACTGCCTGGCTTTATGCCTTCTGCATAGTAACAGAGTTATCGCCCTGGGAATCATCTGTGGGACCTGGGCTGTGCCCCTTGACCCTCTGGCCGTCAGTTTCCCTGTCTGGAATGAGGTCTTCCTTCAGCAGCGCCTGGAATAACATCGGGCTCACAGCAGGAGCTCAAGAAATGCCATGCTGAGGTGGCGATCCTATTGCATCCCACCTGGGCACGGAGTTCCTTCTATGTGCACACAGGCCTTTCAGGGCCTGGGGTCACTTGTCACTTGCCTAGTCTCATATCCCCTTTCCCTCCAGAACTGCCTACAGAGGAGCTGACTGTTCCTGTGAGAGGCCCGAGGAGATGGGAATGACCGCTGGGCTCCTCACTGCCAGGGACCTGGTGAGTACAGCGCCACTTCCCACCCGGCCCTCAGGCTCCGCCCATCGTCCCCACCAGGCTCGTTCTGTGCTCAAGGCCTCTGCCCTCACCCTGTCCCCAGCCCGGCCTGTGCTTTCGTCAGCTCCACTTCCCTCCACATCTCAGCTTGCCACTCTGAGAATACCAGCTGGGTCCCACCTCCCCACCCCAGCCCTGTGCCACCCTGGCAGACATTGCTCATCCATCCCACTGACGGGCCTGGAACTTTCTCATCACAGGGTTCAGGGTCTGTTCTCCCAGCTCACACTCCCTCCAGTCACTTGGCCAACATGTACTGAGCACTGCCCGCGAGCAGGCACTGTTCCAGGTACTGCAGGTGCAGAAACAGACAAGAAATCTCCGCCCCGCGGCTCACAGAGTACATGAGGAATGTAAATGTACCATGTGTTGGGCAGGGAAATAAGGCCCCAAAGAGGGTGGGCTTGGGTGTCAGAAGGCCTCCGTGAGGCGTGGCCTCCAGGCCGAGACCTGCCAGAAGGGAGAGGGTGGGGTCAAGCCCACAGGCAGAATGCTGCAGGTGGAGGGGACAGCAGGAGCAGAGGCCTGGGGGTGGGACCGCACCGGCACTTAATGTGAAGACCAGGTACACGTGTGGCAGGAAGATGGAAAGCCAGGTCTCCTAGGCCAGCTGCAGGGGCCTGAAGCCTTGGGAAGCAGTTCTGGCCATTTTTACCACGTGCAAAGGACTGGCACACAGTAGGCACATGGAGAATGGGTGAAGACTGAGTGTTTTGAACCCTGGTCCGTGCTGGACATGTTTCACCGGGTTTGACCTCCACATTAGTCCCACGAGGCAGGATGAGGAAGGACCAAGGCACAGGGGCAAGTGACGCAGCTGGGAGTGGTCGAGCTGGGCCTGAGCGTTGACCCCTGATGCCCCAGAGCCCCACGCACGTTCTGCTCCTTCGTGCCTCTTCCTCCAGGTCCCTCTGCCGCAGCTAGCACGCGCACTCGCGTTTGTGTGTGTGTCTTGTCTCCACGGCCTCTGCAGTGTCCAGACCTGTGCTCAGTAGGACTCTGCAGATAACTGAGCAGTCCAGATCTAATGAGTCTGGAAAGTGTGGAGCAAGCAGGGAGGGTTGGTGAGAGAAAAGAAAACCACCCCGCCCTGCCCTCAGCATAATTTGAAGCTGGGTCTGGAGGTAAAGCAACCACTGTGTGCTGAGTCCTGGGCAGACTTCCTGTGACTTCCCTCATTCCTCCCAATAGCCTTCTCAGGGAGCTTCCAGCAAATTGCAGATGAAGCCAGAGGGGCAGAGTGTAGTGCAAAGATACCTGGGGCTGGGGTTGGAATCTCCACCAAGTGGATCCACCGCCAGTCTTCACATCACCACCCCACCCTCGCCCCCCCAGGCCGTTCTGGTGGGAGAATCTCTAGCAGAGGCAGATTCTGCCTGGGAGACCAGGGTCCAGGGAGTGGGTGGCCTTGTGTCCCTGATCACCCCCTCCACATGGCCAAGTCCTTAACTCTGCCCTCCACTCTGGCCATCCACAGTACTTGCTTCAGTGATGTGAAAATCTTGTGGAGGATGTGAATGCCCAAACCTCATGCGCCTTGTAAAAAAAAGCATAAATTACCCACCTAATCACGGAAGAAACTGGCCTTATTCTCTATTTGTGAGTCTGTTGTTTTGTTTGTTCATTTGTTTATTTTTAGATTCCATATGTGAGAGAATGATGTATATTTATCTTTCTCTGGCTTATTTCACTAAACATAATACCTTCAGGTCCATCCATGTTGTGGCAAATGGCAGAATTGCATTGTTTATGGTTGAATAGCATTCCAGGGAGTGTCTGTAGGTGTGTATGTGTGTACCAAGTCTTCTTCACTGGTTCATCTGTTGATGGACGCTTAGGTTACTTCCACATCTTGGCAATTGTAAAGAGTGCTGCTGTGAACACTTGGGTACATATGACTTTCAGAATTACTGTTTTTTGTTTTCTTCAGATATATACCCAAGGAGCAGGATTCCTGGATCGCACAGTACTTCTATTACCCCAGTATTTAAAATTGAAGACTAGGAAACAGTCCTTGGGGGTCCTGCCCCTGGACATCCCCACCACTTCATTTTCCTGGCCACTCTCCACTGCTCTTTCTCTCCACAGCTCCTCTTTGTATTCAGGTGTTGTTTACGCACTGTGTAGATTTTGTGAGTGTGCAGCCTGGTGCCTGCACATATGGACACCAGTGGATGGTCCAGCTGAGGGGTGGGGTTCGTGGCCCCTCTGGGGCTCCCTCAGTCAGTTCTGCTGTGACATCTCAGGAGTGATTGTTTGTCCAAGGAGGGACCAGATAGGAGGGTGCGAGTCCCCTGCCACTCCCAAGGCCCAGGACTCCCATTCCGACCCCTGGAGCCTGTTTTTCTCTCATTTGTCTTTCAGGAAATTGGCTTAGCCCCGTGGCCAACAGGCAATCGATGGACCCAGACTTCCTAAGTTCAAATCCTGGCTCAGCCCTTTCTCTGGGTGGTTTTGGGCAACTCTGTTGTCGTCCTCCCTGGGTGAAAAGTGGCTGGATGTGATCACCCGTGGCTGGGGCTATCAAGTGAGCGATCCGTGTGCATCTCTCAGCACCATCTACATGTTTGCTCTGAATTTCTTTTTTTTTTTTTTAAGGTTCAGAAATGTAAAGTTCTTGATGTGTCAGAACTCTGGTATCTTCCATAGCTGCCTGACTTTCTTTAAGACCACACAATTCCATAATGATATTCTCATTGTGAAAGTGTCAAGCAGACTTAGAAAGCCCCCTTGTTCCTCAGTCCCTCCTAGACTTCCTTCTAAAGCTGCCGCTGTTGTCACTCTATGCACCTCATTTTCCGGTGCTAAGAGACACGTTTTCAGACAAATAGAAATTAGAACTGTTTTGTTTCACATAAATAGCACTGTGCTGGTGATGTCCCACCCCTGGGATTTTTCCACCTGGTAGATTATTCCCCAGCTGTGCGTATCAGTGCCCCCCATCTGTGCATGGGTGCAGGTTTTCCGGAAACTAACTTTGGCTGCTCCCATATGACAGGTGCCTAGGCTATTACCAGTTGTCTGTCATGTACAGACAGTGCAGCAAGGGAGCGAGGTTCTTGGGGGGATGGGGAAGTGGAATTGCTAGCATAACTGCTATATGTATGTTTTAAAACCTGCCATTTGTGCAAGTAATCCATGCCTGGGTACTCAGCCACCCTCTTCTCGGAAGAGCCAGACTCTCTGTCCTGTTGTTTGCCTTTTACTTACTGATTTGTCAGTTCTTTGCATGTGCTGGCCAGTAATCCTTTTCCTTCCATTTATGTTGCAAATACTTTCATTCTGCTGTTATGGTCCTTGTGGCTTGTAAAGACTGTCATCTAGAAATCATGAATTTTGATTGCTGAATGTATCATTTTCCTGTTGATTCTGTAACAAATCCCAACAAACTTAGTGGCTTAAAACCACACAAATTTATTGTTTTATACTTCTGGAGACCAGAAGTCTGAAATACGTCTCCTTAGGCTGAAATCAAGGCGTCCGCAGGGCTGTGTTGCTTCTGGCAGCTCTAGGAGAGAATCCGCTGCCTTCCCTTTTCCAGCTTCTAGATGCCTCCTACGTTCCTTGGCTTCTGGCCCCCTTCCATCTTCTAAGACAGCTTCAGCCATTTGAGTCTTCCTCACATACCATTCGGAGAAGGCAATGGCACCCCACTCCAGTACTCTTGCCTGGAAAATCCCATGGATGGAGGGGCCTGGAAGGCTGCAGTCCATGGGGTCGCTGAGGATCGGACACGACTGAGCAACTTCACTTTCTCTTTTCACTTTCATGCATTGGAGAAGGAAATGGCAACCCACTCCAGTGTTCTTGCCTGGAGAATCCCAGGGACGGGGGAGCCTGGTGGGCTGCTGTCTATGGGGTCGCACAGAGTCGGACACGACTGAAGTGACTTAGCAGCAGCAGCAGCACATACCATTACTGTGAGGCTGACTCTTTGGCCTCTTCCTCATTGAAAGACCCTTGTGATTACATTGGGCTCACTAGGGTATTCCAGGATAACCTCCTTATTTTAAGGTCAGCAGACTAGCAACCTTAATTCCCTCTGCCATCTTAATTCCTCCTTGCTAGGTAATCCTGGGATGGTAGAGACACAGTTCTTCCTACCAAACTCATTTTTCTTCTTTCTGATTTCTGTTTTATTTGTGAAGACTTTCTCTGCCACCCATTTATTAAATTAATGGTCTATACTTTTCCAACTTTTTCCTTTTTTATAGTCATCTCTTTAAGATTTCTCAAATTTATTTATGGTGTGAGGTAGACATCTACTGTTTTTCCCCCAAAAGGGCCAGTTGCCCCAGTGTGCCCCATTGCTTTGAAATGCTCCCACTACCACACTGACATTCTGCTAATGCATGGATCTTCATGTACCTGAATTTAATTTACACGGTAAACAGATTCTTAATAAAATCTCCCAGATTCAACCCTTGGACTTGCTGCTTACTAGCTTTATACCTTTGGACAAGATACTTCTCCCAGTCTCTGGAAAATGGGCTTGTGGCAGCATGGATGCTCTTATCTCTTAAAGAGGGCTTTGTTCCATTATGTATACATCATGGACCCTCAGATGTGATTTTGGCCAAAGGATGAGGCGGAGAAACAGCCGGACAGATTTCTAGGTGCTCCTTTCCCGCCTTCTCCCTGAGGGACACCCACGCAAGCACACTTCCTGTGACTCCAGCATGTCAGGACCATCATCCTGCTACTCCTCATTTTTCACTGTTACTCCTCGTTTTTTCATCTCAAGAGTCTCTCCTCCAGCAGGGCTCCTGGCTCCCCAAGGAAAACCCGACCCAAATCCCCTGACCCTCTCACCTGCGTGGCCGAGGCCCCGCTCACCGGCTGCTCGCTCCCGACAGCCGCGCTGGGGACTCTAGGATGCGTGTGTGTGCTGTTTCAGGACCAAGTGACTTTTGAGGACGTGGTCGTGGACTTCACCCGGGAGGAGTGGGGGCATCTGGAACCGGCCCAGAGGACCCTGTACCGAGATGTGATGCTGGAGACCTTCGGGCTCCTGGTCTCTGTGGGTGAGGCCACCCCCGTGCCCTGACGATCTGCCCCCAGCACAGGTTCTCATTTTCCTGGGATAAAAGTGGGACTACATCTAGGCTTTAAATGGGGATACCTGGGCTGTTTGGGGCTTCAGGGACCCGACTGTTTTAGTGTAGGTAACATCAGTTATAGTGTTTTGGTTGCAAATTACAGATCCGAGTGAACAGTGCCAGAAGCAGAAAGTCCTGGGGTGAAAGGGACATAGCAGTCCCGTGACCACAGAACCCCAGGGCAGACCTGGATCTGTCTTTGGTGCTGTTGGGAACCCCCTCTTCCCCTCATACCTCTTTCATCCTCCATTCACAGATGGGCCCCTCTGAAGGTGATGAGACAGCTAATAGTGTGCCTCTCCTGGGCTTGAGACCAGCAAGAGAGGCAGGGTCTGTGTCCCGGGCACCCATATAAGGCCCCTAGGTTGTCTTGGTTTGACAGCCAGGTCCCCTCCACGCTGGTCATTGTTGCCATGAGGCAAAGGAAGAAGCAGAGCTCTGATTGGCTGTCCTGGGGCTAGGGATGGGGTCAGGGACTGAGTCGGGGGAAGGGGCCTCTAAGGAAGGGTAGAAGCTGTTACAACAACCATGTCTTCCCAGAACCCCAGACACGTGGTCCTGGAAGACTGAAGGTGTGGGCAGAGGGTTAGGGAGGCTCCTAGGACACAAATGTTCACTGTATGGGTCTCCCTCTGAGCAGGACACTGGCTCCCAAAGCCGGATGTCATCTCCCTGCTGGAGCAGGAGGCAGAGCTGTTGGCAGCGGACGAGGAAGGCCCCCGAGGTGTGTGCCCAGGTGAGATGAAAGCCTTGCAGTCTGGGGGGAGCCTGTTCACCCCCCAGCTTCTCTCTCCATACCCACCCTTGGTTCTTCAGAGCAGACTGACTACTCAGTCTCTCAGGGAACATTCACCAAGCACCTGTTCTGCTGTGAGAAGGGTAACCTCAGATTCAAAGCCTCGAGGGATGAGGACATGGATATGTTTGGGAGTCTCTGTTCTGCCAACCACATCTTGCTTGACCTTTTCTGTATAACTTTTCACTGGAGTGTAACAAATGGGAAAAGTGCCCATGTCACACTTTTAAGCAAGTCTGGTGTGAGGGTGGGGATGTTAGGCACTGAGGCCATGGCTGTACAGAGTCAGATCCCAGGGCTAGAAGGGAGGAGGAGGAAATGCATTTGTTTCTTTCTTCAGCACATCCATTGAGCTCTGCTCTGGGCTGGGGGTACTCTAGGCCCAGGACATCTGTTGATAGTTTCCCTGGATGTGTGCTTTCTCCTCAGCATCCTCTCCTGCCCTTATTCTCTGTGCTCCCCTGAACACTCCATCTACACCCCCTATACCAATGCCCGACCTGTGATTATTCTCTGTGCTTCCTTCCCTGATTTGTAAAAATGTACTTTTTAATGGACAAAGCCACCTGTGCCTTGGACCTTTCAAAACTATGAGTTTTATTCTTCTGTCCACTCACCACCACCCCCACCCCACACCCCCCCACACACAGACTTCTCTCAGAACCAGGATTAGAGGACATTTCCATTTCTCTGCTTCTTTCAGATTTGGAAACCAGACCCCGAAGTAAGCTGTTAACTGAAAAGCTAGGTGTAACTGAAGAAATACCCAACAGTGCCCTGGTAGAAAGGTTCCTACAGGAAAGTCTGTGGCACTCTAAGGATGAAGATGCTGCAGGCCACAGGGAACAGGGCCCTGAGAAGTCAGATAGCTGTGTGGTGCAGGCAGCCTGCACGCTTGCGAAGACACTGACAGAGGAGCAGCAGCAGAGGGATGGGTGTGGGGAAGACTTGAGTCTAAGGCCAGATCTCCCAACTCAACCAGTGATCCCTGAAAGGCAAGGTGCCCCAGTGTGGGGAACACGTGGGCAGAGGGAGAATCCAGACTCTAATGCTCAACAGAAAACCTGTGCAAAAGAGAAGCCCTATGGATGTCAGAAATGTGGAAAGGCCTTTAGTCACAGCTCAGCACTCATTGAGCACCACCGAACACACACAGGAGAGAGGCCTTACGAATGTCATGAATGTGGAAAAGGCTTTCGAAACAGCTCAGCGCTTACCAAGCACCAGCGAATCCACACTGGTGAGAAGCCTTACAAGTGTGCTCAGTATGGGAGGACCTTCAACCAAATTGCCCCACTGATCCAGCACCAGGGAACTCCCACCGGTGAGAAACCCTATGAGTGCAGCGAGTGTGGGAAATCCTTCAGCTTTAGATCCTCCTTCAGCAAACATGAGCGGACACACACAGGCGAGAAGCCCTACACGTGCAGTCAGTGCGGGAAGGGCTTCCGACAGAGCACCCATCTCACCCAGCACCTGCGAGTCCACACTGGGGAGAAGCCATACCAGTGTGGAGAGTGTGGCAAGGCCTTCAGCCACAGTTCATCCCTGACTAAACACCAGCGGATCCACACTGGGGAGAAGCCCTATGAATGCCAGGCATGTGGGAAAGCCTTCTCCCAGCTCACACCACTGATTGAGCATCAGAAGATACACACAGGCGAGCGGCCTTATGAGTGCAGCGAGTGTGGGAAATCCTTCAGGTTTAGATCCTCCTTCAGAAAACATGAGTGGACACACATAGGTGAGAAGTCCTACACATGCAGTCAGTGTGGGAAGGCCTTCCGACAGAGCGCCCATCTCACCCAGCACCTGCGAGTCCACACTGGGGAGAAACCATACCAGTGTGGAGAGTGTGGCAAGGCCTTCAGCCACAGTTCATCCCTGACTAAACACCAGCGGATCCACACTGGGGAGAAGCCATACCAGTGTGGAGAGTGTGGCAAGGCCTTTAGCCGCAGTTCATCCCTGACTAAACACCAGCAGATCCACACTGGGGAGAAGCCCTATGAATGGCAGGCATGTGGAAAAGCCTCCCAGCTCACACCACTGATTCAGTATCGGAGGATACACACAGGCAAGCAGCCTTATGAGTGCAGTGAGTGTGGGAAGGCTTTCAGCCAGAGCACACTCCTGACTGAGCATCAGAGGATCCACACAGGAGAGAAGCCCTACGGGTGCAATGCGTGTGGGAAAGCCTTCAGTCACAGCTCATCGCTTAACCAGCACGAGCGGATGCACACAGGTGAGAAACCCTATGCATGCAGTCAGTGTGGGAAGGCCTTCTGGCAGAGCACACACCTCACACAGCATCAGAGAATCCACACCGGGGAGAAGCCCTACGAGTGTAGTGACTGCGGCAAGGCCTTCAGCCACAGCTCATCCCTGACCAAACACCAGCGGATCCACACTGGGGAGAAGCCGCATGAGTGTAACGACTGTGGCAGAGCCTTCAGCCAGAGCTCCCTCCTCATAGAACACCAGAGGATTCACACCAAGGAAAAACCCTATGGGTGCCACGAATGTGGAAAATCCTTCAGCCACAGCTCATCGCTCAGCCAGCACGAGAGGACACACACTGGGGGAAAGCTCTATGAGTGCCAGGACTGTGGAAAGTCCTTTAGGCAGAGCACGTACCTCACTCAGCACCAGAGGATCCACACAGGAGAGAAGCCATATGAGTGCAGCGACTGTGGGAAGGCCTTCACACACAGCTCCTTCCTTACCAAGCACCAGAGAACTCATACTGGGTAGACTCACTCCAGTATGTGTGCTGGGACCCAGCAAAGCCTTAAGCCATAGCACATTGCTTACTACATTTGACCCAGTCATACTCCTGATAAACAGTACACTGTAAACGAGCCTTTGTGCTCAACACAACCTAAGACTCCCACACAGAGTTGACATTTACAGAAGTGATTGTGGGAACAGCAAGCTCTGGGTCATCCATCCCAGACAGCCAGTCATCCAAACAGTAGGGAAGTCTGAAGTTAATCACTGTTGAGAACCCTCAGCCATGAGTGCCCACCAGTGCTTCACAATAGAACCTACAAAAGGGAGAAATGGAAAAAATGTAGTGGACATGGGGTGGCTTCTAAGAAGTCACCATATTGCTTCACAATAGAACCTACAAAAGGGAGAAATGGAAAAAATGTAGTGGACATGGGGTGGCTTCTAAGAAGTCACCATATTCTAAACCAGACATTTTCAAAGTGGTGAGAAACTCAGCAAATGCCTTTCATATAAAAGAATCGGATGCAGTCAGAATTTGTCATTATTGCACATGACATTCTTGTGGGTAGGTGCTTATGAAAAGTGCAAATTGACGTTCATATTTGCTAAAAACAAATATGGCAGAATGTTCCAGACATGATAGTGGCATTTTTATGGTATCATGAATATTCAAATATCTCAGCACAAAATTTTCTGATTTGTGTGTAATTGTTTGAACAAGGTACACGGCCACCAGCCTTACAAATGTGAATGTCATATGATAATTACCCATGTACTATAAACAGATTTTAAAATAGTTGTATGCATTATGTGGCAATAAGTTAATTTTTATATGCAATGGAACTGAAAAGATTTGTATCAGAAGACTTGAAAGGTAGAGCCCCTTCCACAGAGTCTTGCAGATTCGGAGATGGCTTTTACTGCTTTGTTCTTGCTATAAAATTTTCTACCAGACTCAAAGGCATTAGAAATGCAGATGTTGCTGTTTCACAAAAAGGTTTTAATCTTCGTTAAGTCACCATCTTGGGGCTTCCCAGATGATTCAGCGCTGGGGTCCAGCCCCGGTGGATCCAGGGAATTCGAAGAGTGGATGGAGTCGGTGAGGAGAGATAAGGAAAGAATGTTGTAGATAAGAAAATAGAGGAGAGAAGAAAAGAGGCTGATGTTCCTTGGTTTATAAAGAAAATCAATAAAGTCTCAAGACAAGAGACTTGCATCATCTATGTAAGGCCACAGGTGCCCTTCTGGTCTCCCGAGGGAGTAAAGGCACAGGGCGCCTTCCCGTTCAGGTCTTAGAAACCCAGGCAAATAAGTAGCCATGGCGGACCTCTGTATTCCAGTTGGGAACTAGCCTGAAAGAGAGAGTAAGAGGAGGAGAGAGAGAATGATTGACTCGGGGAGACCAAGCTTCTTCAGTGAGCAAGGCCCAATAACTTTATTTTCAAAAGGACTTTTATACCTTTTTCACAAATGATGTTGTGTACATTATCTTCTGGCCTTGGAGGCCTGTGAACATTTTAAGACCCTCTTTTTTTTGATAAAGGCTGCTCAACCAGAAAACTTATTTTCCCTTGAAGTGTTTTTTCTTTATATTTCTAATCTATGTCAGCCTCAGAAAGTATCAAACAAAGTTACATTTTCATGAAGCAAAGGTGCAGTAAGTTACAACAAAGAAAGAACCAATTAGCTCAAAAGTCTGATGTGGTTAGTTTCAAGGCTACACTTGTTTTTCTTACATTCTAACTATGTTAACTAATGCACTCCCAGGTGCACAGTGGATTAGAGATATGGGAACTTAGCAACAAGCATTGGCTCAACAGTGAAATCTTAGACCAGCACTACTCTAATAACTTTTTAACTCTTTGAAAGGCTCTATGAGGCAATGGCACCCCACTCCAGTACTCTTGCCTGGAAAATCCCGTGGACGGAGGAGCCTGGTGGGCTGCAGTCCATGGGGTCACTAAGAGTCGGACACGACTGAGTGACTTCACGTTCACTTTCCNTGAAAGGCTCTATGAGGCAATGGCACCCCACTCCAGTACTCTTGCCTGGAAAATCCCGTGGACGGAGGAGCCTGGTGGGCTGCAGTCCATGGGGTCACTAAGAGTCGGACACGACTGAGTGACTTCACGTTCACTTTCCACTTTCATACACTGGAGAAGGAAATGGCAACCTGCTTCAGTGTTCTTGCCTGGAAAATCCCAGGGATGGGGAGCCTGGTGGGCTGCCGTCCATGGGGTCGCATAGAGTCGGACATGACTGAAGCGACTTGGCAGCAGCAGCAGCAGCATGTTTTAGGCTTCCCTTGCCTCTCACAGTTGGAGGGCTGTAAACAATCACATGTAGTTTTAAGAGTCCGGGTAAGGCAAGTTAGAGAGCCATCAGAGGGGTTTGAGCTGAAACACTCCTTTTATATGCAGGAGACTGTCAATTAGAGCTCTAAGTTAATTCCTTTTCGAGGAAGGTGATGGGGATGGCCCCCTGTTATGTCAGAAGAGTGGAAAGCACAGTACAATGAGGCAGGCAGACTCTGGTTTTTTGGGGGGGTAGATGTTCAAGAAAATTCAGNCAATATAATTCCTAATAAAGCCACTATACTAATAATTTCTAACTTCCTAAAAGAATCTGCCTTTAGTAAGTCTAAAACATCTCGTGCCTCTCACAGGTGGGAGGCTGTAAACAATCACATGTGGCCAGACAAACCTGTACAGGCAGGGTAGATAACCTTCAGAGGAGTTCGTAAGTTGAAACACTCTTGTCAAGTCCAGGAAATTTTATTAGCTGGAGCTATAGGTTAACTCCTTCTCCGAGAGAGGTGTGTGGGGGGGTGTCAGCCCCCCGTATAGTCAGAGGTATAGGTGAAAGCATAAAACAGTAAAGTAGGCACTCTGGTTTTGGGGGTAGATGCTCGGGAACAGGGGGTTTTCCTGAGGCTCAATCCCTCCTTTACGTATCCCGAAGCCTCCTTCCTCATGACCTTTGCCATGGGCGGAGTTCTTCACGCTGGCTCCCGGCAATGGATCTTACATGGCAGGAGATAAGCAATAAGTCAGTAGCCAAACTGATACTCAGTATGCTGTGTGTGTGTTAGTTGCTCAGTAGTGTCCAACTCTCTGTGGCCCCGTGACCTGTAGCCTACCAGGCTTCTCGTCCATGGAATTCTCCAGGCAAGAATACTGGGGTGGGTTGCCATGCCCTTCTCCAGGGGATCTTCCCAGCCCAGAGATTGAACTCAGGTCTCCCGCATTGACAGGCAGATTTTTTACTGATGGAGCCACCAAGGAACCCCATTCCATATGCTAAATGGCGATAAATGCAAAGAGGATAAATAAATCAGGAAAGGATATGCTATGTAATAGAGGTGAGGGCTGCTTTTTAAATGAGAATGTTTTTGTGATGAGACTTATCTGCAGCAGTGAAGGGACAAATGGCTCATCCATAATAATGGCATCAGTGAGGATACAAGGAGCTTGCGGACTATTACTGTGGTCTCCCTGGAGGTCATGTGCAGTCTAGGGAGAAGTCACGTCAGCGAGAAAATTATCTATACGCTCAAAAGCTATGTGAAGTTGCTTCAGTTGTATCTGACTCTTTGCGACCCTACGGACTGAAGCCCACCAGGCTCCTCTGTCCATGAGATTCTCTAGGCAAGAATACTGGATTGGGTTGCCATGCCTTTCTCCAGGGGATCTTCCTGATCCAAGGATCGAACCCCAGTCTCCTGCACTGCAGGCAGATTCTTTACTGCTGAGCCACCCAGAAAGCACCCTTCCCACCAAAATAGCTATCTACTACTTTAAAAAGTCCCATTTCCATCTCTCCCCCTACTCCAACCATATCACTAAAGAGAGGCTACTCCTATTGTATTCGATACCAAAGAGGGGGAAATGCTCCTGTCTCACTCTCTGTATTGAAATTCATCACCAGTGGCATAGAAGAGGCATTGCTTTAATTCAGAACATCAAATCCCCACTCCAGGCAAAGGACAGATTCTCTCATTAGGATTGAAGCATGAGTCAAGAGGTCAGGTTAAGAATTAGCACCATGTAATCTGGCCCATCCCTTATACAACCCCAAAGCCCTTCTGCTCTACAAAATGACTTGTACAACTCATGTTGTGCTCAGAACTCTATCTTTAGAATGCAATTCAGTGTTAAGGTACATGATAAGTGCCCCAAATCAAATCTGAAGAAACAAACGACTCAACTCCATCAAGGCAGCAGCCATGCCCAGATGTGTATGAATGCCAGTCACTGGCACAACCTAGGCTCAGATTCTTATTTCTGCATAAACCCTGGAAAAATTCATCTCTGTATGTGGATGAGAGAAAGCTAATAGGAAACTGAAGTGCTAACATTTTCATAAAGCATTTCTCAAGTTCTGTTGTCAAAGAAATTGGGCTTCAGAGACAAATAGATCGAGTCTTAAATCCTGGCTTTTCCTGTGTGCCTGCCCTAAG
This sequence comes from Kobus ellipsiprymnus, assembly GCA_006410655.1. Classification (NCBI taxonomy): domain Eukaryota; kingdom Metazoa; phylum Chordata; class Mammalia; order Artiodactyla; family Bovidae; genus Kobus; species Kobus ellipsiprymnus. Next base: position 192,126 of record SJYR01001560.1, on the reverse strand, counting down.
ACAAGTTTCTGCACTTACTCATCCATTCATTTCCTAGGCACTTGTTGAGTACATAGCACCTTTGAGTCGTGTGCAGGCACAAAGTGTCCAATGATGAATCCGGCAGCAAAGGATTCTCTTGTCCAAAAAACCTCATTTTCTAGTGGGACAGACAAAAACAAGTATGTCATTACTTCAATTACTTAGTCCATGTGATCCTTAGTTTCATTATCTATAAAACTTAGGCATAATCTCGGCTTTGTAGAATATTACAATGATTAAACAGTTAAAATATGTAAAAAAATCTAGCAGAATATCTGACTCATAAGGTACTCATTAAGTGTTGAAAGCAGCACAAAGCAAGGGAGAATGCATTGCCTAATGGAGTAGGTCTCAACATTAGAAGTATATCAGTATCTCCTGAAAGGCTTCTTAAAATGATGGCTGAGTCCCAGTCCCAGAAATTCAGATACAGTAGGTCCAGAGTGGTGCTTAAGAATTTGCAGGTCTAGAAGTTGCCAGATGATGCTACTGCTGTTGGTCCAGGAGCCACATTTGAGAAGCCTTGGCCAAATGGGCTCATTCATATCAGTACTTCCGATCTCATTCCGAAGCCATTCTTTATGATGTCTGTGGACACAAGTAAATAATTTTACTTGGTTTCTGATCTCACCTAACTAAACAGGTCAGTTCAGTTCAATCACTCAGTCATGTCTGACTCTTTGCAACCCCATAAACTGCAGCACGCCAGGCCTCCCTGTCCATTACCAACTCCCAGAGTCCACCGAAACTCATGTCCATTGAGTCCGTGATGTCATGCAACCATCTCATCCTCTATTGTCCCTTTCTCCTCCTACCCTCAATCTTTCCCAGCATAAGGGTCTTTTCAAATGAGTCAGCTCTCCACATCAGGTGGCCAAAGTATTGGAGTTTCAGTTTCAATATCAGTCCCTCCAATGAACACCACTGATCTCATTGAAGACTGGTTGGATCTCCTTGCAGTCCAAGGGACTCTCAAGAGTCTTCTCTAACGCCACAGTTCGAAAGCATCAATTCTTTGGCACTCAGCTTTCTTTATAGTCCAACTCACATCCATACATGAGTACTGGAAACACCATAGCCTTGACTAGATGGACCTTTGTTGGCAAAGTAATGTCTCTGCTTTTTAATATGCTGTCTAGGTTGGTTACAACTTTCCTTTCAAGGAGCAAGCGTCTTTTAATTTCATGGCTGCAGTCACCATCCACAGTGATTTTGGAGCCAAAAAAAACAAAGTCAGCCACTGTTTCCACTGTTTCCCCATCTATTTGCCATAAACAGGATAGTAACAAATTTCACAGGACTGTTTTCACTAGCATAGTTTGGCATAATACAGGAGCAATAAATGTAAGTTCTCTCTCTTACATTTTAGTCTGTCTTCTATCTTTTAATTTCATGGCTTCAGTCACCATCCACAGTGATTTTGGAGCCAAAAAAAAACAAAGTCAGCCACTGTTTCCACTGTTTCCCCATCTATTTGCCATAAACAGGATAGTAACAAATTTCACAAGACTGTTTTCACTAGCATAGTTTGGCATAATACAGGAGCAATAAATGTAAGTTCTCTCTCTTACATTTTAGTCTGTCTTCATTTTTCTGAGCTCTGGAATTATTATTTAAGCCTCTCAGAGCTTTTCTAAATTTTAGGAAAGTAATTTTATAAGATTTTCTTTTCTTTTTAGCAGAAAAATGCCTCAAGATAAAGGATCATTATTTTCTACATCATTCACCTAACAGAGTTTCAGAATGTGATGGATGCCCTCACAATTAATGACTATTATCTTATTTAGGAGTCCTCCTAAAATATTGTATGATTTTATGCCTTCTTGGGTTACTTGTTTGCTTCTTCACATGAGGTGAAATATGGAATTTCCAATAAGTAGAAAGTTGAAATACTTTTTATAGCTGTCATCTTGTGATAATTTATAGTGGAGCATAATCTGCAAAAGTACCGAATCCCTATGTTATACCCCTGAAACTAATCCCATATTATGAGTCAATTACACTTCCATTTTAAAAAGCTGGAATAAGGACTTCCGGGCAGTCCAGTGGTTAAGACTCTGTGTTTCCAATGCAGAGGGCACAGCTTCAATCCCTGGTTGGGAGCTAGGATCCCACATGATAGGATCATTTTGTTCTGTTTTAAGTATAACTCACATATCACTGGATGCTGATTAATCAGAAATGTCCTCTTTTTAGCATTTGAGTAGTTCAAAAATTATTATATAATAATACTTTCTGTCACTAATATGAATTTTGAAACATAACTATACTACTACCACCTCATGTGAAGAAAGTCCTTTGTGACAAAGCAGAGTTATATGCTATTAAACATTCTATATGTTATAAATTAAAGGAAAACCACTGATAATACTGCTCAGTAAGTATGAATTGCATGAATAATCACTGTGATTATTGATTAGTTCAAATATATCCATAGGAAAATGGTTCCTTATGCTTATATGTATTCTACAAATGTGAAATGACAATTATTCTAATAGAAATGTTCTATTTGAGAAGGATATATAAAGTGCAAAGGCATCAAGAAATGAACATGACAGATTTCATCACGAAAGAAGATACCTATTTATTTACCATAATGCATTAATATTAAGTATGATCTGCAGAAACAATGAAATAAATATTTTATATTTGCCCCAAAAAAATTATCATGTAAACTTCTTAAAAGATGATATTGATCTCTCTTCTTGCCCTATGGCCAGTGCTCATGGGAATACTGTTCACAGTTCTCCACACATCTCACTGCCATACCATCTTGCTCACGACTTCTCTGTGGCCCATTCTGGGTCTTCCAATGCTGCTCTGGCACTCAGGACCAACTTCTTGCATATGTTACTTCTAGCCACCCAGAGCCTCATGCTTCCTCGGAGCTTGATTTAATGCTTATTGTCACTATCTTTCCCTTTTCACTGCCATACCATCTTGCTCACGACTTCTCTGTGGCCCATTCTGGGTCATCCAATGCTGCTCTGGCACTCAGGACCAACTTCTTGCATATGTTACTTCTAGCCACCCAGAGCCTCATGCTTCCTCGGAGCTTGATTTAATGCTTATTGTCACTATCTTTCCCTTTTTGTAATTTTAGAACAAGGGATCTTGAATTTTATTTTGTATTGGGTTCCTCAAATTACATAGCTGATCCTGCCGGCACTAAAGCTGGGATTCCAGAGAGACGAAGATGCTGTATTGACAATCAGAAAAAATCTTCCTTTCAATGTCTGACAAACCAATGATAGATTTCTTAATCACCATATAACCTTGGTAAAACATTTCAATTCATTGAGCCTGCACAATCTCATCTATAAAACCTCATCTAAACTGGATACTCACTTATGTTCAAGTTCTAAAATACTATAAATCTGTTGATTTCTAAATACAGAGAACTTTACAACTTAAAAAAAAGGAACCCCTACTTTAGGGAAACACACTTTCTAAATCTATTGAATCTATTTAAGAAGAAAAACAGATGGTGAATGTATCTTAAGATGCTGTTATTTCTCATTTAACTACATACCTTGCATTTCCATGTTATTTCCTGGGGGCAGTCAATCTGAAAAGCTTTCTATATCTTAGCCTGAAAAATGACACATCAACAACATGCTGAGCCATCTAATTACCAGGAATGCAGGGCCCATTAAACTGTGAGCATGCATACGCACACCTAATTATGTTTATGCCTACTTATAAATCAGCAAAGTGAAAGCATATGCATGCTGAAAATTACCCATCATTAACTTTCCTAATTGCACCCAAATAAAGAGGGAAATAATTTACTTTAGAATATGTTTTCATCCTTTGGGCAAAGCCTACACTCATCTTGTTTAGGTTTTGAAAAATTGTCTTCTTGCTCAAAAATGGAAATCAATTCTTTGGATACCAAAATACAACATAGCCCTTCCCTGGATGCTGAGCGAGAGAAAATGAGAAGATTCAGATGTGAATGTCAGAGGACTAGAGCATGGATCTAGGAAACAAACAGCATTGAGAGGCGGTACGAGGCAAATGAAAACAATTCCATCATTCTGATGAAGAGTGCAATGCAGATGGTGACAGGCCAACCACAGATACAATAAGAAGCAACAGTGAAGGACAGATCCTCAGGGAAAAAGAGGCATTAAATTTAGATGTCGACAGAAGACTCAATTTCATGACAGTAATTGAGATCAATTGGAGCACTGTCTGCTCTTCGCACTCACAATTTCCCTTGTAGTTTCTCTGAACAATTATTGTTCTATTACTGGCAGGATTAAGATAAGGCAGACAGGAACTGTGCATGCCTAATTAGGCTCCCATATATGGTTTACTGCTGCCCTTAGAGACAAGAAGCAGAAAGGAAGGTGTGGGGGGAGAAAGTGGGGGGTAGGCGAGGGAGAATGGGGCTTTTGATGTTCATAATAATAGGAAACGATTCTGGTGTTAATTCAGAGGTACAGAGTCCTGAATAAGCAATCAGAGCTTCTGCCTCCTGGTAATTCTCTACTTGGCACTCGGAATGCATTATTTCACTTAGTCTTCACAACAACACTGCAGAGGCTTTTATTATTGGCCCCATTATACAGATGAAAAAGATGCGGATAAGGACATCAACTATGACCCAATGACTAATTGGTGGAGTGAAAATTTGAAATCCCACTCTTTCTGACTCCAAAGCCCTTGTTTCCAGCTATAGTGTCACCCAACTCAGAGGAGCCCAAATTCCAAGGGTTAATTATTTTCCTTTTGCCAATGATTCAGATGGACCTTTAGTATCATCACTATATTGGCAATAAAATAAAACAACCGAGTGAATGACTCTTTTGAAAATGTTACTTGCATCATTTGACTTTACTCACTTCTGTTGACCTAGGCTAGGGCGATGTTTTCATTTGCGCCTACCCACTGCCTTTGAAAACCGTCTTGTAGTGTTTTCCAGATTATGAATCCAGCCTTCCCTAAAGACGAAGCTAAAAAATTTCTGATTTAGACTACTCTAAAGATTCACTTGTGCAAGATCCTTATGGAGAACTAAACAACCACAAAGAGTCAGACACAACTGAAGCGACTTTGCAGCCACAGCAAACAATTGAAGGAAGCCACGTGTCTGGGGCATTGAAGTTCAGGAAGGCATGGTGTTGGATGGTGGCAAGTCTTTATGGATGGCAATGGCCAAGCTTCTGCTGTCCAATCTTGGACATCTCAGGCATTGTGTCAAGGCACCTGAAGGGAGGTTGGACATTGATTTTGACTCTGGGACTCAATATGTGTCTCTCTTACTTCCTGGAAATTCTGAAAAAGATCTAATGCTCTCTAAAAATTCCTTTTTTTTTGATTCCACTAACCAGAATGGATACAATTATTTGCAGTGAACAACTCTAATTTTGACACCTATGGAAGTAAATACGAACTCTCTTCTTTGTCACCATAGTCTTCTCCACAAAAAAAGCTCCATTTACTCCCCTTACGGCTCTCTTGTCTCCACCGGTGTTTTATTGTGGCTTGCAGGGTTTCTGCTACTTAGAAAGCCTAGACAGTGTACCAGGCTTACTACACCAAAATCCAGCAAATGCACAGTTTCAAGGACTATCCACCATCCCATGCTTCTCATTATTTTAGATATAAATACCTAGACTAAGCTCCTGTGTGTGCACGCTAAGTCACTTCAGCCATGTTCAACTCCTTGTGACCCCATGGACTGTAGCCCTCTGTTCGTGGGATTCTCCAGGCAAGAGTACTGGAGTGGGTTGCCATGTCCTCCTTGAGGGGATCTTCCAGACCCAGGTATCAAACCTACATCTTTTAAATCTCCTGCATTGGCAGGCAATTTCTTTACCAGTAGAGCCATCCAGGAAATCCAGACCAAGCTCCTACCTGAGGGCAAATGTATGGACTTGTTAATCATTTAGCCACTAATAAAGCTTGTCTAAAGAGAAAACACAGGACAAGTTCATATCAAAAATTACTGCATCCTTGGGAGGAAACACATGTATACTTGTGGCTGATTCATGTTGTTATACAGCAGAAACCAACACAAGATTATAAAGTAATTATCCTGAATTAAAAAAAAAAAATACTGTCTCTCTGAGAAATAGATTTTGCATCCCTGCTTGCTTTCCTACATTTGTACTCTAGAAGGGACTAAGTCCCTGAAAATCTAAGGGTTGTGCTGATCTTTATATCTTCTTCCTCTCTGTCAGTTTTGTCCATTTTTAATATAGTGTGTGACCTACTCCATCACCCAAGCCAGAACTCTTCAGTCACCTCTGATTCTGGCTCTACTTTTAGTCCTTAAATCCAATCTTGCTAATTGCACCTCCTTCATATTTTTAAAACATTTCCTATGTTCATCTATCTGCTAGTTTTCTTGCTCCCAATTTCTGTATTTTTTTTCTGTTCTACATAAACATCAGTGGGCTTCCCAGGTGGCACTAGTGGTAAAGAATCCACCTGCCAATGAAGGAGATGCAAGAGACGCAGGTTCAATCCCTGGGTTGGGAAGCTGGAGAAAGAAATGGCGACCACCTCCAGTATTCTTGCCTGGAGAATTCCATGGACGTAGGAACCTGGTGGACTACAGTCCATGGGGTCACAAAAGAGTCAGACACAATTAAGCATATATGCATGACTTTTCCAGAGCACATTTATGGCCATGTCTTTCCATGACTGAAAACTCTTTTCATTGCACACAGAATCAAATCTAAACTTGCCAGCACTGAATACAGGACCCCTGTAATCTGTAGCAGCCTGGCCTTCCCCTCTCATCTCTTGCCCTTCCCCACACATACCAGAAGATTCAGCCCTTGATGAACCATGGAACCACAGGCAGGTCTCCAACAATCTTGCTTTCTACGCATTCCAGGCTTTTGCTATGGTGTCCTTTTTTACTACACATTCTATATGGTGTGGCTCAAAAATCTCACCTGTAAGAATTCTTTGCTAACACTCAGACTAATCTGAGGTCTTCCTCTAGGCACTTACTCTCCTGAAGCATCTTATTTGTTCCTTATGCTCTCTCTGCATTTATGTTGCTGTGTTGATCTGTTTGTGGTTCTGTCTCCCCACAGAGTCTGTGCCCCCCCTTTTCCCCACTGCCTAGAGGAAGAGATTGGCTTTGCTCAGGGATGGATGCTTGTCAGTTTCTATAAATTGCGTTCTCCCATCTGACTTCCATAATTTTCTTGGATCTTATGAATTCCTCAAGAAACCTTGCCTTGCTCCTTATCGAATTCACTTGTGTTTAACAGTGGACGTGACATGTAACATTTTAATTATGATGATTAATAATGATGATGATTAATAGCTACCATTTATGGGATGCTACTATATGACACGCATCTTCTAATACCCACCTCAACACTATGGCTGTATTAACACCTCTATCACGTTGTAGATGAGGAAAATGAAGTATGGAAGAATTAAAGAAAATTGTCCAGTATCACAGAGCTTAGACACAGCAGACTCCACAGTTGAACCTCATTCTGTTTGATTCTCTGACTCTCCTCTACTGTTCCAGATCACAAGACCCAAGAATTCTTGCCCATAGGGCCCAGGGTCTACAGTTCTTCTCAGGATCTATTCTCCCAAAAGTGGACCCCACCAACGGTAAGGTGACTATTTGTTTTAAAGTTTAAATAGGGCTTTGACAGGAAGGCTGGAGGATTCCCATGCAGACAAGATTCCTCACAGTGTCGGGTGGAGTAAGGTGGAGCTGGGCTGGGAAGGAAAGGTGAAGTGTAGTTGAATAACACCAAGGTATTTGATAATTCTAAGTCTGAACCTGATCTTTGATGATGCTGTAAAACTATGTTTGTGGAAGTGGGAGGTAAAACATATTTTATTTAATTGTTTTTAGTTTATTGACGACTTTTAAATATTTAGACCTATGGTATACTGGCCTCTCTCTGTACTCAATGCTCCTAACCGTGTAAATTAGGTCCTTCAAAGAGACTGTTATTTTTAATTTTTTAAAACATAGTTTGGCTATGCCAAGTGGCATGAGGGATCTTAGTTCCCAGTTAGGGATCAAACTCATACCCCCTGCCGTGGAGGTGCAGAGTCTTAACAGAGCAATAAAGCATTCATATCAGCTCATTCATAATAACACTTTTACAATAGCTTCTTCTCCAAGTGTCACAGGTGGGCAAAAGAGATCAACAGGTTAATTCCTTCAAATCATTTGGAATCATATTTGTGTCCACCATGTAAACTTCTAATCTGTATTTTATGCTTCCACAGATATCTAACCAGCTGTATTTAGAGAGAAAGCCAGCCCTATGGAGTGGCATGCTTCTCTGTCCAAGACTATATCCAAATAAAGTCCCTAAATCACATTGAGCTTCACTGTCTAACCCTGAGAAAGCTTACCCTTTGTGTAGCATTCCCCTAGGTATCACTCCTTCCAGCCCCCAGCAACAGCTTAGCTGGGGTACAATGCTACCAACGCAATCTCTGTAATAAGCAGCAGGCCCCAAGGAAACAAGGTATTTTTTTCCCTGTTTGATACAGTACTCAGCTAATAATAATTTTCTAAAACTGTTCAGTGAAAAAAGAAAGTGGAGATTGCTGTTAATATTATGAGTATCATAATATTATCAGTGAACATGGTTGAATGTCAGGAAATGAAGAACAATTTCTCATCTGATGAAATGACAGCCAGTATCTATTACTATTTTTCCTTAAAGTAACATGCTGTTAGTTGCTCAGTCAGGTCCAACTCTTGTGATACCGTGGACTGTAGCCCACCAGGCTCCTCTGTCCGTGGGACTTTCCAGGAAGGAAAACTGGAGTGGATTACTACTTCCTTCTGCAGGGGATCTTCCTGACCCAGGGATCAAAACCCAGTCTCCTGCATTGCAGGCAGATTCTTTAGTGTCTGAGCCACCAGGGAAGCCCTAAACACTGTGTGTCACTCATTGTTCTTAACCGCTAATGCATGTTCATAATATCCTGGATAAGAGGTTTACCTTAAATAAAATACAATCTCAGAAGGGGCTCACAATTTCTGCAGAGAAGCCTGTGCCCAGGAGAATTGTGGAATACCACTCTGATGTGATTGACCAACCACAGCAGGAATTCATGAAGAGGCCCTGTGTGCCCAGCGCTAGACTTCAGAGTACACTTTCTTTTGCAGGTGAACATATGTACCACCTCCCCCATTAGTTTTTAAAAGTCCTGTGTAAATAAAGTCAAGTTCCTGCTAGCTTTCTTTTTTTCTTTCTTTTAAATTTATTAGTTTTGGCTGTGTTGATCTCCATTGCTGCACAAGGGCTTTCTCTAGTTGTGGAAAGCGGGGGCTACTCTCTAGTTCCTGTGGGCTTCTCACTGAGGTAGCTTCTCTTGTTGCAAAGCATGGACTGTAAGGCATGTGTGCTCAGCAGTTGCGGTGCAAGGCTTAGCTGCCCTGCAGCATATGGAATCTTCCTGGGCCAGGGTTTGAACCCGTGTACCCTGAATTTTCAGGAGGATTCTTAATCATTGGACCACCAGGGAGGTCCTCCTGTTGACTTTCATCCTTATTTCAGAGCTTCACCATCAGTACCATGACTTTCCTTGTGTTTTCTGAGTACTTGGATGAGTGGTCCCAGACTCAGTGAGTTAAAGCAACTTACCCAAGGTCACAAAAACTCACATCTGCAGATGCTCAGTTCTGTGCTCTGGAATACACTGCTTTCTCATAGGTACTAAATAATATGAATACTTTTTACATCGTATTAAATATATGTCTGTTTCTACCACTCTATTTTCTTTTCAAACTCTTTACTTATTGATTCATGCTATAGACTGAATATTTGTGTCCGCTCCATATGAACTTGTTGAAGCTTAATTCTCAGTATGGGGCCTTTGGGAGGGAATTAGGGTCCTATAGGCAAAGCCTTCGTGAATGGGATTAGTGCCCTTATGAAAGAGGCCCAAGAGAGCAACTTGCCCCTCTGCCATGTGTGGACCCAGCAAAAAGATGGCTACTTAAGAATTTCACCAGACACCAAATCTGCCAGCACCTTGATCTTGGACTTCCCAGTCTTCAGAACTTTGGGAAATCAATTCCAGTTGTTTATAAGCTACCTGCTCTATGGCAGTTTATTAAAGCAGCCAAAACAGATGAAGACAATCCACACATAAATCTTTTTGCACAAATAAAATAATAGCTTAAATAAATCTTAAAGTGAGTCATTCAGTAAAGGAACATTCATTTCTAATTTATTGAATTTGTGTCCCATTTAATCTTTTTCATGAACACAAATTGTTGTATATCAGTCTTATAGTTTAAGTGAGACTTAATTCTCATGTGCATTACAGGATTGTATGCTTTGATTTCCTGCAGTTAAGAAACATAGTTAAAGAAGGGGGAAAAGTTGTAAAACTATAGCTCTTAAATTCTTTGGAGCACAGACTCATTTGAGAATCCTGTGAAAGCTATAATTCTTGTCTCAGAAAGAAACATACACATACATGCAGCTGTTTGCATACAATTTTCTAGGGCTGATGTAAACAAAATCTGAAAGAGGAATCCCTAGATGTCTGAGATTCCTGATTTAAAACTTTGCCTTTACGTGTGTCTGGAAGCTTTATATCTTCTATATTCTAATAAAGAATAAAAATATTCTATACTATTAAAATAATATTCTATATTCTGATACAGAATATTACAAGGAAGAAAGTGAAAGGAGAATAAAAAGTTTAGCCCCAAGAAATAAGAATTTAGATGTAGAGGAAATCATAGGAAGGAGAAGGTAGAATAGGAGTACAGGTAGATGAGAATTTAGAGATAAAATTGGCAAAAATGGCCAAAGTGATCCTTAACATCTCCTTAATCTGATATTTAATTATTTACTGGTTGTCCCAGTCATGGAAGCTCCTAGCATGTACCGTCAAATCTCCAGTCAAATTTTCCTGTACATGCCTGCCTCATACAAGATAAATTTGTGGGAAAAGTGCTCAAGAAATTAATGCTGTTTTAGACTTTGGAGTTAATGACAAAGCAGAAACAGAGGAACAGATGCAGGAGGCAGAAGCCAGAAACCAGAGCCAGAACAGATAAGGAGAAATACATTTCTTCTGGATGTGAAGAAATCTTGGAATGTTCGATTTTCCCTAGGGTATACAGTTGGCTCTGGAGCCAATTTTATCCTGACTCTAAGTGGGTAAATAACCTCAGCTGATACCTCAGTTACACTAATGTTTTATTCTTGCCTGGAGAATCCCATAGAGGAGCAGCTACTGTTCACAGGGTCCCAGAGAGTCGGACACGACTGAAACGACACAGCTCGCCCCATGCAGCATGGGAGCCCTCCATCTAGAACAGCAAAGTCAGTCCTGACTGTAAAAGGGTTGGAACCTCCTTGTTCCCAGCCCTGACAGTGTCCTGAGCCCATCCACCTGCACCGGATATTCAAGAGAGCTTCAGTACATCTCCACGTCACCTGTGCCCCGGGGGGAGTAACTGTGAGGTGCCACAGCCTGGCACGGCCCCCAGCACATCTCCATGACTGCCCCCTGCCACCTCTGTTCACTCCAGCCACAGTGGTGGTGCCCCAGACTCAACCAAATCCTTTGAGTGTGTCCAAAGAAACTGTCCATGTTGGATGGCAGCACGTGACAGTTGTGACCAGCAGAATTTGGCCTAGGACAGGACGCCAGCCGCACCCTAACAACCAGGGCTGGCAGGGGGGCATTGTGAACTGCTGAAAAGTCTCCTTTGGGTTGATACACAAACACCTCTGTTTCAGGCTTGCCTGAAGCATCCTGAAGGAACCTGAAGACAAAGACTTAGTGGAGATGCTCAGTGGGCAGTGGAGGTTGTGATAAAAAAGAATTTTGAGAGGCTGAGTCTCATTCACCACACTTAGGTGGGTTGTGAAGACCACCAGTCTCAGGGAGCCTCAGGAATGAGACAACGAAAGGGATGCAAAGAGCAGCGTGCAAGCTGTACTAGAAGTTCATGCTCTGTGCACGCACGGCTCACTGGGCCAAGGGGACTTCATGCAGTGGAAGATGGAGATGAGCAAACTGCTCCAGTGATCTTTCAACAGGTGCAGTTAACACAGCTATCCAGCACCTCCATGGCCCTCACAGAAAGTGACTACAAATTAACCAAGAAACTGAAGCTTTATAAGGCTACCAGGGAACTTCCCTGGTGCTGCTCAAGAGGCTGAGTCTCACTCACTACACTTAGGTGGGCTGTGAAGACCACCAGTCTCAGGGAGCCTCAGGAGTGAGACAATGAAAGGGATGCAAAGAGCAGCGTGCAAGCTGTACTAGAAGTTCATGCTCTGTGCACGCACGGCAACTGCCCCAGTGATCTTTCAACAGGTGTGGTTAACACAGCTATCCAGCACCTCTGTGGCCCTCACAGAAAGTGACTACAAATTAACCAAGAAACTGAAGCTTTATAAGGCTACCAGGGAACTTCCCTGGTGCTGCAGTGGTTAGGAATCCTCCTTGCAATGTGGGGCATATGGGTTCGACCTTCAGTTGGGGAAATAAGATCTCATATGCCCTGAAACAGCTAAGCCCATGGTCACAACCACTGAAGTCTGCATGACACAACGAAAGATCCTGTGTGCCATAACTAAGACCCAGTGCAACCCAAAAAATATTTAAAATGCTAACCAAGAGTCTTCTGGGAGACAAGAGGAGAGGGCTGCCGACCCCGACTACCAGAGTTGCCACTCTATCCACAACCGGGAAAAAGTGCAGAAGTGGAACTGCTATGTTTTTCCTGGGATACTTCTCTCCTCTCTGCCCTTTTCCATCTTTTCCTCTGTGTTTGTTGGGGGAAGGAGTGGATTCTGATAAATGCAAATGGCTTATCTAGTCAAATTTTCCAATAGCAAGATCAGGCACCATTGCTTGCACTTGACAGAGACCCAGATGCAGATAGAGAAGTGGGAAAGTTTTATAATGAAAAAACAAAAGCAAAAGAGAGAGAGAGAAGGCTTCAAGTCTGCCTGGTTGTTGGCATAGAGAAGGTGGAATTATGCTAACTAGATAAGGGGGGGATTCTCCTGTGATTGCCCCAAAGCAAATTTGGCTTTCTCTGGTTGGTGTTGAGTTTGAAGGGGATGGGGAGATGAGGTCAAAAGAGTAGAATCATAATCTTGACAATAGAAACGGAATAGGCGTTGCCCACATGGGAGCAAGTAATGGAGTTCTCGTGTCACCTCTCACCACCTGAGATGTCATCTCTGAGATGACTCAGCACCTGGGAAGAAAAACTAGATCTGTGTATGGCTGTGGGGAAAATGTGGTGGGCCTGGTATGGTACCCCTTTTATCAAAAATGTTCTAAGGTTTTTCTTAAAAAGAATTCTATTGGTTAAAAGTAATACACCTTACTCGCCCCCTTCGTTTAAGAGCAAGGTCACTGGAAATTGATTTTTTTTTCTATTACCATACACAGAAAAGAAAATATGAACCCATATAAGCTGAAGATAGTTTTAATTCTTTAACAATCAGATCCAGTTTAAATGGAAGCCCAATTGATTGCATTCTCGAAACAAATTCCACTTTCCCTTCAGGGCAAAAGTCAAAAATCGGATAAAGGCCTTCAAGGCTGTCTATATCTCTCTGTCCCTACCCTAACTACATATCACATAGCTCTCCCACCCTCTTGGCAAGTGCAGCCATGCTCACCTCCTGCTGTTCCTTAACAGATTCAACATTATCCGGTCTCAGAACTTTTGCTCTGACTGTGCCCTTACTGAGTTTCCGAGGTGGCACTAGTGGTAGAAAGCCCATCTGCCAAAGCAGAAGACTTAAGAGACATGGGTTCAATCCCTGGGTTGGGAAGATCCTTGGAAGAGCGTTCAGAATCCCATGTGTTTCCTTATTCCTTTGCACAGACACCTACACAGCCGACACTTCAGTCTTGTCTCCACGGCATGCTCTCCAGCATCACTGCTTTGACTACTCTTGATAAATCCATTTACCCAAGGCACTCTCCTCTTTTGTCATCTCTCTTATTACAGTCTCATATAGTTTATAATTGACTTAATCATTTTGTTGATTACTAATTTTTCTGTATCCCCAACTTCTGCTAGAATGAAAGCTTCACAAGGGCAGCAATCTAAGTCTGTTTGATTCACTGATGTATACCAAGGCTCACAAGGGTGCCCAGCCAGAGCAGGCATTCAGTACATACCTGTGGAAATGAACTGAGATACCAGGTCCCAGGTCTTTTCTACAACACCACAGCTGCCTGAACCATAATGAGGATGATAGTAATATGAACCTTTATGATACACACAGAATGCCTACCTCATATCTTGACGAACTGGTCTAAGTAGGTCAGAAATGGCATGGCTTTTCTCTGTCGGGTATATTTTTAAAAAGCAAGCTATCTAAACTGGAACAGCAAGTGTTAATGGAGCAGAGCCTGTTATAAACAGCAACAAGCTATAAACTGTGAAGCTACAAAATTAGTAGCAACAGCCTCATTCTCTGAGAATTTGAGATACATTAGGAACCTGTAATTACTGACTCCATCTGCCTACTCTGTCTTGAGCTTAATTATGTATTTCAGAAGGAACGTTTCTCATATTTTCATTTTTTGTATATATAAATATTTAGCTACATCTCTTATCATTTTCTGCCTCCCTTTTCCTCTATTTTTACCATTTACAATCTCCTGAGCTATTTTTGCTTTCAAATTGCAATATCTTTCCCCAGATTCAACATGAGATGGGAACCAAGAAATTTAGCTCTGCCAGTGTCTCCAGAGCGTCTTTGAAGAGGGGTTATCAAAGCCCCAAACACACATATACAAATGGTGGGGAGGGAACAAGGGCAGGTCTAACATCTTTTCCAAATCACAATACTCAAAATATTAACACATAACGTATAGATACTTCCTGAGGAGAGTGGGGACATAGATGAAATTGGCAAACAGTGAGTTAAACAATGTTGAATAGGATGCTTTGTATTAAGATTTAGAAAAAGTCTTTAAAATATGAATGTGGCTGTCTGCAAGGGGAGTACAGCAGACACTGTTTTCCTATAATTGTTTTTATTGAGTTATAATTAACATACAATATTATATTAGTTTCAGACGTACAACCTAGTGCTTCCATATTTTTATACATTATAAAATGATCACCACAATAAGACCAGTACCATCTGTCACCATGCAAAGTTGTTATAATATCATTGACTGTATTCCCAGTGTCCTCATTACATCCCTGTGACTTATTCCTTTTATAGCTGGAAGCTTGTACCTCTTAACCCTCTTCACATATTCTGTCTGCCTTCATACCCTCACCCCTCTGAACGTTAAAGCAAACTCTATGGAGGAGGCTGAGACCTCTAAGCACTTTCCCCAGTATATTTTGAAAACTGATGAATCTAGTAAAAATATTTTTCCTTAATGGCATATGCGTCGCAGATTACTAGTTCATGTTAGCTGGATCTTTGGGACATTCCAGGTGGCGCTAGTGGTAAGGAACCTGCCCGCCAAGGCAGGAGACATAAGAGAAGCAGGTTCAATCTCTGGATCAGGAAGATCCCCTGGAGGAGGAAATGGCAACCCACTCCAGTATTCTTGCCTGGAGAATACCACGGACAGAGGAGTCTGGAGGGCTATAGTCCATGGGGTCACACAGAGTCGGACACAGTTGAAGCCACTCAGCAGCAGCGGCAGGATCTTTGATCATTTTAATACTCCTTCCCCCTTGATAAAATACCAGAGAGAACCACAGATAAAGATTAAGTGTGGAAAGAACATACACAGTGCAATTAACATCTCTCATTCTCCTTTCTAGAGGAGAGAGGGGAAAAAATGAAAAAGTGATTTTATTTTTTATTCCCTCCCACATTTGCCCTCCAAGTCAGCTAAGACTTTGTGCCTTATCACTTCCAATTCTTTTTTACACACCCCTCACCAGCCTCTGTGACTGTCCTGAAGAAAACTCCACCCATGTCTGTGTTTAGAAAATTGCTAAAAAACAGACTTATCCCTGAAGATAGAGGACTATGTCAGCACTTGGGCTTGAAAAGGGAAGTTTAACCCAGAAGAGAGTGGCTGTCAGAGACTGGAGGAGCCTGGACTGCTAGTCTTTAGTTTTGTGTGGGGAGGGAACTGTGTTCAGTAAGTGATAGAGACAGATTTGTTATTGTTCAATTGCTAAGTTGTGTCCCAGTCTTTACATCATCACAGACTGCAGCAGGCCATGGTCCCCAGTCCTTCACTGTAACCAAGAGTTTGCTCAAACTCATGTCCATTGAGTCCATGATGCAGTCTAACCATCTCATCCTCTGCTGCCCTCCTCTCCTTTTGCCTTCAGTCTTTCCCAGCATCAGGGTTATTTTTTCCCCAGTGAGTCAGTTCTTTGCATCAGGTGGCCAAACCTGGAGGTTCAGCTCCAGCAACAGTCCTTCCAGTGAATATTCAGGGTTGATTTCCTTCTGGATTGATTGGTTTGATTTCCTTGCAGACCAAAATGGAGACAGATCCCTTTCCCCAGGTGAAAGCACATGCATGAGGGAGAGCGAGAGGCTGTTTTTACCCAATGTGGTGATGAAGGAAATAGGCCTTTACCATCCCCAGTGGGTCAAGGTTATCAGGAAGCAGCATTAAACCTGGATTAAGCAAGCAACCAGATCAAGTTCTACTTTCAGGACTAGAAAATTCATATTTAAACAGATTAAATTAATTCTTATCTAGCCATTAATTTCTATCTAATTTTTAATCTAAGTGGGTTATGGCACTACCTTCAAATCTTGTTCATTATTTGTAACATCAGTTGTAAGGAGAAACTAATTTGGAATTCCAGGGCAGGTTGATAAAAGATTATATCAGCAGCAGGAGTGAGATTCCTACTGGCTCCTATCATGGGAACATTAGTTACAGGCCTTGGGAGTCCAGTGGGATTAAGTCAGCATGTCTTCAGCCTACAGGCAGTAGAGCATGAAAGGAGATTGTGGACCTGGACAAACAATCAGGGATGGGGTCCGTGTGGCAGCAAGTAAGGGGTCTTTTGGAAGGAAAAGAACAGTGCACAAACAATATTTTTTCATCTATTGATTATAAATTACTTGGATAATCATATGTTTGTACTACTTTTCTGTTTAATTATTATTATTATTTAGTATATTCTGATTTAAATACATTTTCTTTTAAAAATGAATTGATCTTACAATTTAGGGTCTAGGAAAACTTTTGACTTAAGTTAAAAATGTTGGGCCTGGGGATTTCCATGAAAGCAATGTGAATAAGGATCTGCCTGCCAATGCAGGGGACCCAGGTTCAATTCATGGTCCAGAAGATCCCACATGCCAGGGAGCAATCAACTCGTGTGCCACAGCTACTAAGCCTGTGCTCTCAAGGCCAGCGAGCTGCAAAAACCGAGCCTGTGTGCCTCAGCGACTGAGCCTGAGCGCCCTAGAGCCCGCCTGCTGCAACTACTGAGCCCACGAGCCTAGAGTTTGTGCTCTGCAACAGAATAAGCCACTGCAATGAGAAGGCCATGCACCACAAAGAATGGTAGCCCCCCGCCTACACTGCAACTAGAAAGCTGGGGCACAGCAACAAAGACCCAGCACAACCAAAAATAAAATAAATACATAATAAGTTACTTCAAAAAAAAGATTGGAACTAGGACCTTACAAAATCTGGGACCAGTATTAAAAGATGATCTGCTTCCGAATGGACTAGGGATGGGGTAAGAACCAGTAGGTTTCCCTCTCTACATTTTATAGAGCAGGAAACAAACTAAGGTTAACTAACTGATGGAAGTCACTGAGCTAATAACCCATCTCTGAGCAAAGATCCAAACTCACAGGTGATTCTAAGCTGGTGGGCTCTTCTCTACCCTAGAAGCTCCTAACACTTGATCATCATCATCACCTAGGAACTTGTTACAAAATATCAATTACTTGTACTTTGCTCTAGAGATTCTGATTCCATAGAGTCCTACCCTGACTAGCGATAATATGCATAAACTCATATATTCGTGCCAATTAGCATTTGTGAATCACCGCCTTACTTTCACTATCAAGCATCCTTTTAGCAGACCATAGCAGGGTCAGTAAAACAAGTAATAAGAAGCAAAGCGCAAGCAGAGTGACTTTGCTCAGGGACATGAAGTCAGTTCCTAGAAAGACTAGGAAATATAAGACAGAAGCCAGTCAAGCACTGTTGTCCAAAGCAAGGACTCAAGGATTGTATGTGTGTGTATTGGGGGGATGGGGAGCAGTGCGGACAGGCAGGTCTGTTTATTAGAACAGAGAGTAAGAGAGTATATGATTAACTGGACTGCGTGTTAGTCTCTAGCAGAGATGACATGACTGCCATTCATTTATTTATTCATGCACTTTCACAGATTCTTTGATTCCTCAAGTTTTACTTGAACACCGAATATGTATTAGGTTCTCTGGCAGAAGATACTGTATTATCCAAAGCAGATGTGATAATGGGGACTTCCCTGGAGGTCCAAAGGTGAAGATTTCACCTTTCAGTGAAGGGTTTGATCCCTGGGTAGGGAGCTGAGGTCTCACATGCCTTGTGGCCAAAAAAGCAAAACATAAAAAAGGATGCAATATTGTAACAAATTCAATAAAGACAAAAAACAAAAAACAAAAAATGATGTGATATCTGACTTGTGGAGGGCACAACAGAGAGGAGATGATTATAACTCAATGATAATGAATTAATTATCATCATGATAAGGACTTTTCATACTGTTCCTGTTCATGGGGCTCTTGTGGCAAGAATACTGGAGTGGTTTGTTACTCCCTCCTCCAGCTATGACAAACCTGGACAGTGCAAAAGAAAGCAAAGACATCCCTTTGCCGACAAAGGTCCCTATAGTTAAAGCTATGGTTTTTTCCAGTAGTCATGTATGGATGAAAGAGTCGGACCATAAAGAAGGCTAAACGCCAAATTGCTGCTTTTGGATTGTGGTGCTGGAGAAGGCTCTTGAGAGTCCCTTGGACTGCAAGGAGATCAAACCAGTCAGTCCTAAAGGAAATCAATTCTGAATATTCATTGGAAGAACTGATGCTGAAGCTGAAGCTCCAATACTTTGGCCACCTGATGCAGAGATAACTCATTGGTAAAGACCCTGATGCTGGGAAAGATTGAAGGCAGGAGAAGAGCAGAGTGGCAGAGGATGAGATGGTTAGATATCATCACTTACTCAATGGACATGAATTTTAGCAAACTCTAGGAGATAGTGAAGGACAGGGAAACCTGGCGTGCTTCAGTCCATGGGGTTGCAAAGAGCTGGACATGACTTAGCAACTAAACCACAATGATAAGGACATGGACAAAATGGATGATGAGGGAGCTGTGATAAAGGATAATGGGTGGGGGAATAAGGTAAATGAAACAGGCAGGAAAGGCCCTTCTGACAATGATCCACTTTAACCTGATGGCAAAGGGAAGCAGGCTAATCTCTCAAATGTGCAAGAGCCTAGGGCTAAACCAGGAGAAACAGTTATCTCATCTAACATGGGAATCAGAAAATAACCCTTGTAAGACAAATATTTGGATTATTTTTGAACACACACAACTGTTTTATAATGTAAAATATACTCACATAGCAACAATGGGTGATTGCTACCAATTCGGACTCCTGCAAATGCACTTTCTTGCCTGTTGTTGTTGTTCGGTCATTCACTTGTGTCCAACTCTTTGTGACCCCATGGACTGCAGCACACCAGGGTTCCCTGACCTTCACCATCTCCCAGAACTTGCTCAAACAGGTCCAATGAGTCAGTGATGCCATCCAATCATCCTGTCCTCTGTCATCCCCTTCTCCTCCTGCCTTCAGTCTTTCCTTACTCCTAATCTTACTCTGCTGATTTTCTGCACTGCTGCTCAGAGTACTCTTAGAGTAGAAATTGAAGGTGGGAATGGCAGGCTTGCTGAAACTGCCACTTGAGGTTAGCAGAAATGCTAAGGTCTACTTTGTGGAATGAGGAGGGAGTTCTGCTATTGTTTGGGTCAGCTGAAGGTCGGGGTTTCAGGAGAATGGCATAACCTTCCAGCTGGGATCCCTTATCCCCCTGAGCAAAGAGGTGGCCATCATTTTGTTGTATTTCTGGTCCACTGCGATATGGGATCTCATCCCACGTGTAATGCACGGGCACCATCTAGGGGTCCTTGGAGTCAGGGGTGGCTCATATAAGGCCATTATCTTCATAATGCACATGCATCCATTGATCTTTCACGATTTACTCAAAAGTGCTTCTCTGGCTGGGACTGAGAAGGGGAAATTTCTTGAGCAAGTCATACATGACGGACAATATCTGTTCCCACAGCTCCTTGAATTTCTGTGCGTAAAGTAAGGCAGGGATTTGCTGATCAGCGTACACAGGATGACTCCTAGGTTCCAGGAATGCACTGGAGGACCATCAAACTTTTGACCCTCAGAGACTCCCAGGGTCCACAGAGTAGGGGCTACAAAGTACCTAGCATGCAACCAGAGGGGAATTTGTTGCTTACGCTAAAGACTGCGATCTTAATGTTCATACTAGCATGCAAGTGCAGACTGTCTGCCTCTATGTCCTCACGTGTAATAAACTTGCTGGCGACAGTACTCCACACTGGACACGGCCTTTCAGAATCGGGCTTAGGCTTCTTTTTCTATCATAAATCCATGAGCCACTAGGCAATCAAACCTCTCCTCCACTAGTGTACTCTTGACAAGGTAGCATGTTTCCTCAGTCTCGATCACTTCAAAAACTTTATGTTGGATTCAAAGTCTTCGGGATTCCTACTTTGCAGGATAGTTTCTACATGCTGAAGTTTTCCTATTGAGTCTCATCACTGATGTCTGGGGCTCTTTGCCAGTCAGGAGGTTCAGGGCCAACTTCACCTTGGAGAAAGGGACAGGGCTTACAGCAACCAGAGCTCAGATATTGGAAGATCAAATTCCTGCAGGTAGCAGTGCCTCAAACTGGGTCAAAGCAAAGAAAACCACACTTCAGAATATAGCTGAAAGCCATGATAGAAAGAGAACTAGCATCTCATCAGGAAAACAAAACAAAACTGCTTAAAGCACTGGATAAAGGAAATTGCCAACCTGGAATTCTGTATGCAATTAAAATAAATAACTTTCAGAAATAAAAGCAAAATAAAGATATTTCTTGATTAAAAAATAAAGTAGATTTTTTGGGGAGGCTAACCAATGACAAGTAGAAGGTCTTTAATCTAAAGAAAAATGATGTCAAATGGAAATTCTTATGTCCTCAGTCATGTCTGACTCTTTGAGGCCCCATGGACTGTAGCCCATCCGTCCCACCTGTCAATGGAATTTTCCAGGCAAGAATACTGAAGTGGGTAGTCATTCCCTTCTCCAGGGGATCTTCCTGACCAGGGATCAAACCCAGATCTCCTGCATTGCAGGCAGATTCTTCACTGTCTGAGCCACCAGGGAAGCCCCATTTATTGGAAGAAATAAAAATCACTCAAAAGGTGAGTATATTGGTAACTGTACCATCATCTGAAAATGATGCCACAAAACTTCAATTTGTAAAAAATACAATATTGTGAAGCACAGTAAGAATGAAAACAGAATAAAATGAAGTATGTCTGTAAAAAAAAAAAGGGAAAGATATACCGTGAAAACATAGAACCAAGGAAAACTGGCTCTACAAGGTCATAACAAGTTATCACACACTTAGGGGCGTAAAGCAAAACAAGTTTATTCTATCGCAGTGTCTGTGGAGTCCAAATATGGATCACTGAATCCTGCACTCATGGTACTTAATAAGCTGAAATAAAAGTGCCTTCTAAGGAATGGGCATGGTAATCTCACAGTAGATTTCTGAAGAAATTTACTTGGAATAAACGAGAATATCACATGTTGACAAAGGATCAATTCAGTAAGAGGACATGATAATCCTACCTTTATGTGTATCAGAGAACCAAAATTCAATAAACACATGTGCACCTAAGAAGCAAAATTGATAGAACTACAAAGGAAAATAGAGAAATCCAGTTCTTTGGAAATTTCAACACTCCTCACCCGGTAATCAATAGAACAAGTAAGCAGAAAATCAAGACATAAAGGAGCTGAACACCATGAACCAAATGGATAAAATTAACATTTAGTTAATATCTTGCTACCAAGAGTACATACACATTTTTTTCAAGTGTACATAGAACATTCACCAAGATATTCCATATTCTTGCCCATAAAACACATATAAAACAATAGGTATGTTCTCTGACCACAATAAATTTATTAGAAATTAGTAATAGAAAGATCTTGAATTACTCCAAATAATTTGAAATTAAACAATACTCTTCCAAATAATCTACAGATCAAAGAGAAAGTCCCAAAGGAAAATAAGAAATATTTTTAATTAAATGAAAATTCATCATATTAGGGGATAGCAAAGCTCCTTTTATTTTTTAATATATTCTCTACTTGAAGTCCTGATTCAAATTCTCCAAATATTGCTTTACACTGATACCTAAACTCGGAGAAGGCAATGGCACCCCACTCCAGTACTCTTGCCTGGAAAATCCCATGGACGGAGGAGCCTGATGGGCTGCAGTCCATGTGGTCGCTAAATCCAGACACGACAGAGCGACTTCATTTTCACTTTTCACTTTCACGCATTGGAGAAGGAAATGGCAACCCACTCCAGTGTTCTTGCCTGGAGAATCCCAGGGACAGGGGAGCCTGGTGGGCTGCTGTCTATGGGGTCGCAAAGAGTCGGACACGACTGAAGCAACTTAGCAGCAGATAGCTGAACTAGACTGGCTTCTCTTGTTTTTGTTATCAAAAATTTGATACCTAATTGGGTTATAAGTATGCATTCTATTCTTCAAAATAAGGCTGAGACAACCTTTACTTATTTTGATGTTCTTGAGTTTCATAAATACATTGAACTTTGTACCGTAGGCAGATGTTTAAATATGAGTGTTTTATTCTCAGCACACAAAGTTCCTTTTCAAAATATCATAGAATCCTATTAGTTAGGAAACTGAAATCTAAGGACATGTGCCAATTAGGAATATACCTGAGACTAGAGAGAAATAGTTGCTCATATTTTCTATGTGTCCCCTTTCCACTAGATTATCTTAATCTGTGTATAAACCAAATAATAATCTCATATGGCTCAAAGCATCAACCGAAATAGTTTACTTGCTTATGTAGTAAATTCAACGACCAACTGATAACTCTTTTCATAACTGTTTCTTCTATTCCCTTCTACATGCATTGCAGATGGAGTCTTCCCTGCTGAGCCACCTGGGATTCATTAGTATTTTCTATATGTAGGATCATTTTATCTAAATAGAGATAACTTTACTTCTTCCTTTCCAATTTGGGTACCTCGTGTTTTTCTTTTTTCCCCTCACCTAACTACTCTGGCTAGGACTTATAGTATAATATCGAACAGCAATGGTAATTGCATCCTTGTCTTCTTTCTGAACTTTAGGGGGAAATTTTCATCTTTCAACACTGAGTATGAGAAGAGCTTTGGGTTTTTGGTCAATGCCCTTTATCAAGTCTTTTTGGTTCCTGTTCTCAACTTCAATGTGTGTGCTGGTTGGGGAGTGAGTAGAGTGGCTTCCGCATATCTCAGAAACCAGCAAGGTGCTGAGATTTCAACTCAATTCTAACTATCTACCCCGAGACAACATCAGATTCCACAGGTTAAGGACTCGGTCTTATAAGACTGCCTCCACCCACACACTTTGACATCAGTCACAAGCCCAGGTTCTTCTGATGAACTGGCCACAAATTGGAAGCTCCAAGGACCCTCTCCTTGGACTTCAGATGCCAGTGGCAAGTCCTGGCAGTTACCTGTACTTCTGATCAACAATCAGAGGTTCTTACGGCTCCCTTTGGGGGTTCAATTAATTCGTTAGAGTGGCTCACAGAACTCAGAGAATCATTTTACTTATTAGATCACCAGTTATTATATTTTTAATCCAGGAACAGCCAGATGGAAATGCTGCATAGGGCAAGGCACAAGGAACAAGTCACAGAGCTCCAGTTCCGTCTTGGAGCATGCTCTTTTCCCGATCTCCACATGTTCACCAGCCTGGAAGCTCTGGGAATCCCATCTTTCAGGGTTTTTATAGAGGCTTCTCATCACTCACTGTGATTGAGTCAACCTCCAGCCCCTTTCTCCTGCTTAGAGTTTTTGGGGTAGGACAGTAAATTCTAATCCTCTAATCACTTGGTCTGGTAGTTCCCACTGTCAACCTTTAAAAGTGAAAGTCAAAGTTTTAATCGTGCAGTCCTGTCCCACTCTTTGCGACCCTATGGACTGTAACCTACCAGGCTCCTCTGTCCATGGAATTCTCCAAGCAAAAATACTGGAGTGGATAGCCATTCTCTTCTCCAGGTGATCTTTCTGACCCAGGGATCCAACCAGTGTCTCCTGCATTATAGGCATTTTTTACTATCTGAGCCATCAGGGAATCCCTAGTCCTTAGGTGCTTTCTAAAATCATTTCATTAACATAACAAAAGAGATCTTTATGATTCTGACCATTTAGGAAATTTCACAGGTTTCAGGAGCTGTGTACCAGAAGCAGAGACCAAGAACAAATGTATATATTAATGTTTTTTAGACTGTATCACAATATCATATCAGGTTAAGAGATTCCCCTAGTTTTCTGAGTGTTTTTATCATGAAATGATGTTGAACTTTGTCAAATGGCTTTTTCTATGTTTGTTATTGAGATAATCATGTGTTTTTATATTCCTTAATTTTATTAATATGGTGAATTAAATTGATTAATTTCTTGTGTTGAATCATCCATCCCTGTATTTCTGGGTTAAATCATTTTGATGTGCTCCTGATTTGGTTTGCTAATATTTTTTTAGAATTTTTGTGCCTATATTGATAAGGGATATTAGTCTATAGTTTTTTTTGTATGTGTATATGTGTGTAGTATATTTGTCTTTAGTTTCAGGCAAATATTTACTTCATAGAATGTGTTAAGAATTGGTCTCTCTTTTTGTATTTTTTGAAAGCATTTGGGTAGGACTTAGTGTTACTTCTTTTTAAAATATTTGATAGAATTTACTAGACAAGTCATCTGGTCCTGGACTCTTCTGTGTTAGGAGCTTTTGCTTATGAATTCAACCTGTTTGTTATAAGTCTGTTCAGATATTTTGTTTATTCCTGAGTAAGTTTTTATAATTTTTGTATTTCTAGAAATTTGTTCATTTGATCTATGTTATCTAATTAGTGGACACACAATTGCTTTTAGTACTCTCTTATAAATCTTTCAATTTCTGTCAGGTCAGCTATAATGTAATCTCCTCACTTTGATTTCTGAACTTAGTTATTTGTGTCTTTTTTCTTAGTTGAACTAGCTAAAGTTTTGTCCATTTTGTTGATTTTTTTCAAAGAAACAATTCTTGGTTTCATTAATTCTATTTTTAATCCTTATTTAATATTTACTTCTTGGAGATCAACCCTGGGATTTCTTTGGAAGGAATGATGTTAAAGCTGAAACTCCAGTACTTTGGCCACCTCATGCATAGAGTTGACTCATTGGAAAAGACTTTGATGCTGGGAGGGATTGGGGGCAGGAGGAGAAGGGGACGACAGAGGATGAGATGGCTGGATGGCATCACCAACTCAATGGACATGAATCTGAGTGAACTCCGGGAGTTGGTGATGGACAGGGAGGCCTGGCATGCTGTGATTCATGGGGTCGCAAAGAGTCGGACATGACTGAGCGACTGAACTGAACTGAACTGAATCTTTATATTTTTTCTCCTACAGGGAGCAGAATTATAGGCTATCTATCTGATGTTTAATTTAACAAAAGGAAGATTTCAAAGTAGCCGTTCTAAATATTTACATGTAACTAAATGGCTAGAATGGGGAGAGGGTGGGAGGGTGGTCCAAGAAGAAGGGTATATATGTATATATGGCTGATTCACTCCATTGTACAACAGAAACTAACACAACAGCATCACTGTGAAACGATCATACTAAATAAAACATGAAGATATGAGGATAACATAACAGTTGTCATAACAACTGAGGAATATCAATGAAGAGATGAAAATTTGAAAAAAGAACTGAATGTAAATTTTGCACTTGGAAAGTATCATAATAACTCCAATAAAAACTGACTAGGGTGTCTCAGCATTAGAATTGAACTAATTAAAGAATTAGTAAATTTGATAGTTTATGCAACCCAAACAAAGAGGGAAAAGAGAGTGAAAACGAATGAATGAACCCTCGGAGAACTGTAGGGTACCATTAGTTACACCAATGTAAGTTTAATGGAAATAACAGAAGGAGAGGAGAGAGAGACTCCCTAACGGTCCAGTGGTTGGGAGTCTACCTGCCGATGCAGGAGACACGGTTAGATCCCTGATCCAAGAGCCCAGGTGCCGCAGAGCAGCAAAGCCTGCAACCACTGAAGCCCTCGTGCTCCAGGGCCCTTGTGCTGCAACTGTGCTCTGCAACAAGAGCAGCTGCTGCAGTAGGAAGCCCACCCACTGCAACAGGGGTGACCCTCGCTCACAGCAACTACAGAAAGCCTGCACGCAGCAACGAAGACCGAGTGCAGCCAAGATGCTGCTGCTGCTGCTGCTAAGTCCCTTCAGTCGTGTCTGACTCCATGAGACCCCATAGATGGCAGCCCACCAGGCTCCCCCATCCCTGGGATTCTCCAGGCAAGAATACTGGAGTGGGTTGCCATTGCAGCCAAGATAAATGAACAAATAAAAAGAAGAGAGAAAGAAAGGAAAAGAAGAAAAAATATTCAAGAAATATGACAGACAAGTTCTTAAATTATTTAAAATAAACAGTTCATGCCGGAAACTCAAAATAGACTCCAAGTAGAATAAAAAAAAGGCCTTCCCTGGTAGCCCAGTTATAAAGAACCCTCCCACCCCACCAATGCAGGAGACTTGGGTTCTATCCTTGGGTCGGGAAGATCTCCTGAAGAAGGAAATGGCAATCTACTCTAGTATCCTTGCCTTGGAAATCCCATGGACAGAAGAAACCTGGAAGCTACAATCCATAGGTCACAAAGAGTCAGACACAACTTAGTGACTAACAATAGGATAAAGAAAAGAGACCTATAAAATGCACATCAAGTAAACATGATGAATGTCCAAGACAACGGAAAATCTTGAAAACAAGAGGAGAAAAAGAATGTATCATTTCCAAGCAAATCCAAATAAATTAGCAGTTGATATCTCAAAGAAACAGTGATGTTCAAAGTAGTTGAATTGGCACCAATCTTTACTTCTATTTCTTTCAGAACATTATAATAAAATAAACTTTACATTTAAAAATTTCTTGACTCTGTGTTTTCATACTTCCCCGCACCTCTCGGGCTTCCTATGCTCCATCCTCACATTCCACTTTACCTAAAATTTTCTCTGAAGACCCAGACTACCTACCTTTTGCTCTTTTCTTCCTTCTCCCTTTTGATCTTCACCTTTTTAGCGCTGTGTGCCTATACCTATCCCCAAACTCAACTGACAAAAAAAAATGGGGGCTCTTTTTAGGAGACAGGGTAGCATTGAACTAAGCAAGTAAATATTAGATTATTTTTACAATGACAGGTTGGATTGTGGGTGTACCAACGACCATGGAAGAGAAGCACAGGTTAATCTGTAGGACCTAATTCAGGGTTATGTGGGTCTTCACTTTGGAAGAAATGTTTGAACCTATATATGAAGGATGACTAATATTAGCTGAGCAAAGAATGGAAAAGTATATTTCAAGAGGATTATTTGCACAAATACCCTGAGATAGGAAAGACAATAATGAATTGTAAAAGCAGAAAAAGAAAGCTTTGTTGGTTTAAAACGAGTGAAGTTTAAAGTGGCTGAGGTGGGTTTTGTGGGATAGACAGGTATCAGAGTGTGTTAGACTTTGTAATCCATATTAAGCAGTGTTTTTCTCTATTTCTTTTCTATAGTTGGCATTCAATGACTCTAACCCCTTCAGTCATGAATGATTAACCTATCCTCATTGACCTACCTGGAGAGGATCCACTGAAGTGTGATGTCTTAATTCAGAAGGTTCCAAAGGAATATGGTTTTATTATTTTTAAGCACAGACAGAAATTGGAAGTCTTAGAGAGATGTTTAATGGAGTGAATGAGGCTCATCTGTAATCAGTAGCAACATTTACATATAATTAGTCCTCTAATGCCTTACAACCAATTCTTCTATTTAGAAAGTGTCAAAGTTGTGTTTATACTTTTCAATATATAATTTTTTACATAATTTTTTCAGAAAAAAGAATTTCTGTTATATTTCAAATATGAGAATGAATATTTGAAAGTTGGCTCATCTCGAAGGCTCTAAATGCATATGCAGGATCTCCTAGAAGAGAATCAATTTTGACTCCAGGTTAGTGACTGAGGAAGTCTCCCTGCCTGAAGTCAAAAAAACAGAATTTCCTTCACTTGGTTTAATCAAGGATTTTATACCTACTCCAGACTTCCCTGGTGACTCAGACAGTAAAGAATCTGCCTGCAAAGCAAGAGACCCAGATTCCATCCCTGGGTCAGAAAGATCCTCTGCAGAAGGGAATGGCTCCCCATTCCAGTATTCTTGCGTGGAGAATCCTATGGACAGAGGAGCCTGGAGGGCTACAGTACATGAGGCAACAGAGTCGGACATGACTGAGCGACTAACACTAGGTCCCTATGCCTGCCCCATCCCAGCATTTGTATTTTCTCTTCTTTGTAAATCTTCTTTGTCCTGATTTTATCTCACACTGGGAATAGGAAAGGGGAATGGGAGAGGAGGAGTGTAAAAAAAATTACTTTTCTGGCTGCTCATATCTGCGCCCCAACCAAAAGGTGATAATATATATATGTGATTATGTAAGGGGAAAGGGTGTATTTTATTGAGCATGCATGTGTGAGGTTTTGTGAATATAACTATTTCAAGTTTGAGTATTTTTTATATTTTGATGATTTTGCATTTGATTCAGCATGAGAGTTGTAAATATATATGATATGTGTGTGTATATATAAACATAGTGTATGTGTATACGTCTATATAATATATAAATGTATTCCAGGTGGCTCTAGTGGTAAAGAACCCGCCTGCCAATACAGGAGACATAAAAAGGCGCAGGCTCGATCCCTGGGTTGGGAAGATCCCCTGGAGGAGAGCATGGCAACCCCCTTCAGCACTCCTGCCTGGAGAATCCCATGGACAGAGGAGCCTGGCGGGCTACAGTCCATAGGGTGGCAAAGACGTGACTGAAGCGACTTAGCACGCACACACACAGAACAATAAACTGAGATTATTCTGGTCTATATATTACCAACCCTTTCTCTTTGTCTGCTGCCTGTGAGAAGCTTTTGAAATGGAGACTAAAGTACTGTGTTTGATGTGTCTGCCTACAGCTACTTATTTCCTTTTTTTAAAATTGTTACAGACCAACCTGTTTGCCAGTCAGCAACATTCATTGATTTTACTGTGCTGAGCGGGAAGAGGTGCTACATATGGAAACCTTGACTTTAGAGAAACAGCAGGAATCAAACTGCTAAATATAGTCTGCCCTCTTGAGTAAACAAATGAAGGCAATTCTTTTTCAGAACACTCAGAATTGAAAGAGTGAGGGCCAGTGTTTTTGCAGAGAGGGATTATGATTCCTTTTTTCTAAATCCCATCTTGTGGGCTGTTATATGTCAAGAAGGTTATTTGTTAGTTGGTAGGCTTTCATCTTCAGCCCCTGGACAGTCCATAAACTCCCATTGTCTATTCTTTTTTTTCTCACCACTGAATACTGTGGGAAATGGCATTAGAGACTTGTTCCTTTCCTGTTTGGCAGTCTTGGTTATACATATAGAAAAAAAAAAAAAAAAGAGCATAAACAGGGGAGAAAGAAGAAAGGAAGAGGTGAACTTCAGAAAGAAAGGCACTGGAGTCTGTACAGTCTAAAAGGGTAAGACCATAGCAGTAGAAAACCTGAGATCTAGGTTCGAGGAATTATTTGGAAAATTCGCTATAAGCAATCATACCCTTATGTTAGTAAAGTGTTTATCCTCAGATTTTGAGATGTATTCCGTGGAAGTACCTTAGAGGTCACCTTAGCAGATAAGAGAATTGTTATATATTTCACGGTAGGAATTTGATTGGGAAAAGACTCTGCTCTTAACAGATATTTGAAAATCCTTGATAAGGTGCTCTTTCAGACTCTGTCTGGTTTCAAAACACTCATGACTGAGCATTCCAGGAAGGCTGACCCATCACAGCATGGCTTCTGGAAACTAAAAGGAGTACTCATATTTCTTCACAGTCTAGTCTCTTGAAAGTGACAGATTCCTCTTATAGTCTCCTGGGATGCAGAAGGAGAAAGATTTTTTTTAAGTCCACACAAAAGATATTTTAAAGATTGTGGTGATCTCAAGGGAGGCATAAAACAAAGTTGCATTGGTAAAGATCACTTAAACTGTCCCCATTTCTGACTCTCCTAGTATCTAGAGTCTAACCCTACCCCTAACCCAGATTCCATTTCATAGTCAATTAATATGATCACAGCTTTACTTATATGTCAACCTCTTCATCCCTCTCTCTGGAATCATTCTATTTTCATGTTAAAACCACCACCTTGCTTAAATGTAATTTCTCTCTACTCACATCTGCATCAGTATAGCTAAATGTGACTGAAGAAAAATGTTTTAATGTATTTTAATATGTTTAACCACTCAGATTAAAATATGACCACAGATGTCAAGCACAGCCTCTGATACTCATCAATCACACTACATTTCCCTAGTTCATTCACTTTTTAAATTTTTTAAATCGAAGTAGAGTTGCTGTACTATATTATATAAGTTACAGGTGTACAATATACTGATTCACAGTTTTTAAAGGTTATACTCCATTAATAGTTATAAAATATTGGCTATATTTCCTGTGTTAGATAATACATCCTTGAAGCTTATTTTATACCTAATAGTTTGTACCTTTAAATCCTCTACAATACAATATTGTAAAGTAATTAGCCTCCAATTAAAATAAACTTATATTTTTAAAAATTAATAAAATAAAATAAATAAAAGATTAAATAAATAAATAAATAAATCCTCTACATCTATAGTGCCCCTCCCTCTCCTGTCTCCCCACTGGTTACCACTCATTTGTTCTCTATAAATCTGCTTCTTTTTTGTTTTATTGAATAGCTTGTTGTATTTTTTAAATTCCACATATATATGATATAAAAAAGTATTCATTTATTTTATTACTTGCTCAGGGAATTATTTCACACATTCCTGTCTTCAAACTCCATTCTCACTGTGCTTTCTACTTCATTAGAAAGTTGACGCCATCAGAGGAGAGCTTTCACAAACTTCCCCTGCTACAAGCCTGCTAGCATTTGAGTCCATACACTTGACCTTCTCTTCTGTTACTACATAGGGATTATTCATGCTCCTGTTTTAATGCCAACACCTTCATATCTGAACTACGTATTATCCTTTTACCTATTCAAGAACTTTACACAAACCCCACCTCCGTCTCAGACTTCCCTGATGGTCTCGTGGCTAAGACTCCACACTCCCAATGTGTTCTAGGCTCCATCCCTGGTCAGGGAACTAGATTCCATACACCAAAATCAAAGATCCCTCATGCTGTAGGGAAGATTGAAGACGCTGCGTGCTGCAGTACCACCTCTCTTCTTTGTCATCATTATTTCCAATTCTCCTGACTTATTACACCACCATTCAAACATATGGTATTTCTTCTTTCTTAGGAATAAAGTGTCCTGATTTCAGTGCTCCTTTACCATGCCATTTCTCTATTCCTATTTACAGCAAAACGTCTAAAAATATTCATTGCCCATAAGGCTCTTTCCTTCCATTCTTTCAAATCCACTCCATTCAAACTCTTCCCACCCTCTTACTCAAACAGTTCTTACTCAGGTCACCAATTATATCCATAGGCTAAGTCCAACAGTGTGTCCTGAGTTCTCATTTTACTTGACCCATTATTAGCATCAATACAACTTATCACTCCCTCTTCCTGTAAACTCTGTTTAGTTTCTAGAATACTGTGGATGCATGGTTCTCTTCCTTCCTATTCAGCTGTTTATTTTCAATCTGTTTTGTAGGTTCCTCTTCTTTTTCAGGCACTTTACCTTTGATATGACTCAGGACTCAATTCTTTGACCTTTCTGCTCTCCATTACATTCACTACAAGGATGAAATCATCTCTAGCATCTTGACTTTAGGTACTATTTATATGCTAATAACTCCTAGGCAGGTTGCCTCCTCACTCCATAAGGACACCTTGACCTCCTCATTGTATAAGTATCTGCCAAGCATGCTTATGAATTTGGTGCAGTCATTTTTTCTTCCTGGAATTCTTTCCCCCAGAGAGCTACACATCTCACTACTTTACCTTTTTAAGATTTTTATAATGCTAATTTCTCAGTAATCCTGCCCTGATCATTCCTATTTAAAACTGCACATCCAACAACCACTACTTTTAAGCCCATAGTCTTTGTATAAATCAAATATATATAAAGTAAAAAAGAATCACTCTAGATCTTTAAAATCTTAAAAAAGACATTTAAATAAAGGAAACTGGTGACAAAGTTGATGGAAGAGCTGAGAAGCCTGAAAAGAAGAAGGGGAGGCAGTCCAGACTTTAGCCATTCCACAGGACTAGGATAATTCCATGGACAAATAAGCCTGCAGGCTATAGTCTACAGGGTTGCAAAAAGTCATACATAACTGAGCAACTGAGAACACACACACACACACACACACACACACACGCCTAGGAAGATTAACAATTATTAGCAGAACTCAGGACCTGGGGCTCTGTGTGAACAAAGACCAGGTCAGAGGCTGCCCAGGTATATCTGGGATTGTAGGAAAAGGGACTGTTAGGTAGCAGAAAGCAGAGAGATATAGATGGAGAAACACTGAACTTCTATCAGCCTCTAAACTTCTACTGTTTCACATTGGGCAAAACCCCAAGAAGCCAGTGGGCTTAAGAAATGTAGCTCCCTGTAATTCACAGTAAAACTGTTATGGGCAGAGAGTAAGTATATAGGTTAATTGCACATACTGTCTTCTAAGTGTTCCAGGTAATGCAATTGGTATATAATCTCTGTACCTCCACAAGATCAAAGGTCCTCTGGGGTTAGGATTTCCTTCCATTTTATTCCCTGGGATATCCCAGACACTTAGAAATAGAGTAGATGCCAAATGTGTTTGTTGAATTGAGTGAATAAGGCAGAATGTGAAGGTAGAGAAAGGGATCTGCTTCTTAATCTCACCATAAAACTAGTTAATAACTTTTATGAGTTAAGCTTACCTGCATAAAGTTATATTTTTTATTTACCAGAAATCAACCAGAAAGACTTATTGTAGAAAAGGTTATTAGAGTGTAAACACACACACACACACACACACACACACACAAAGAAACACTAAAGGTAAAAGTAGGTGGAGTGCAGAAGATGGAAGTATAACAAACCTACCCTCCACAGATTACTTTTGAGGATGTATGAACATGGTATTTTATGGACTGGAGAAAAGAAGAAAGAAATATCTGTTCAGGTGTCAGAGAGGCTTTCAGTTAGGGGAGGTATGTGGAGTGAAGATGGTTTTACTGGCAGCACAGCAATAAAGAATCAGTCTTCCAATGCAGGAGATGTGGGTTCAATCCCTGGGTCAGGAAGATCACCTGCAGAAGGAAATGGCAACCTACTCCAGTAATCCTGACAGAATCCCATGGACAGAGGAGCCTGTTGGGCTACAGACCAGGGGATCACAAAGAGTTGGACACTGTTGTTTAGTGACTAGCAGCAACAACAGATGATGGAGTGAAGATAGAAAAAGAGCTGTGCATTAAGGGATACCATGATAAATACTAAGGGACAGAAGAATTTTAGGACATGTGACTGTGGACTAGGAATTAAGCCCTTTAACAGATTACCAATGATGACAGTAAAAACCAAATAATCCTTAACTACCTACTTCTCTGAACTACTTCTTTGAATTTTACAGTAACAAGTCTGGGGCCTGGGTGGCCCCTGGATTAATACAGTTATGAAAGTGAAAGTGAAGTTGCTCAGTCCTGTCTGACTCCTTGCAAAACACTATGGACCATAGCCTACCAGGCTCCTCCATCCATGGGATTTTCCAGGCGAGAGTACTGGAGTAGGTTGCCATTTCCTTCTCCAGGGGATCTTCCTGACCCAGGGATCAAACCCGGGTCTCCCACATTGCAGGCAGACGCTTTACTGTCTGAGCCACCAGGGAAGCCCTATATAATACAGTTATAATTCACATAAATTTATGTCAGTTTTGCTCACAACATATGCATGTTGGGTGGCACCATTACTTAAGTTTAGAAACAAGATCTTCCTGGGTACACCATAGATTAATCAAGATGGGCTGTTCATATGAATCTTCACATTGGGCACATTGTTCTCATTAATTTATTCAGCATACATTTACTAAAGATCTGGCTCAGGGTGTACAAAGGCTAGCACTAAAACAGTCACACAATTCTTGCTCTCAAGAAGAGGTGGGGGACTATGGGTCCAAAAAATAAAATAGATGAAAAGTTTACTATTAGAAAGCATGGTATAAACCATAAAATGCTACATAATAATTCTTCTATCAAGTAATAATTTCTAATACTAAACCTCAGCTCAGGTATAATTACCAATATTTTCTCTACCATACAAATTAAAATTTTAGAGTAAATATGAAAAATGTTCTTTCAAGAGAAAAAGTGTTACTTCCTCTTGGCTCTGGTGGAGAAACAGCCTATGAAACTCCTTTTTGTTGCTGTCCTTCAGTCGCTAAGTTGTGTCCAACTCTTTGCCACCCCATGGACTGCAGCACACCAAGGTCCCCTGTCCTCACTCTTACCTGGAGTTTGCTTAAATTTCATGTACATTGAATTGGTAATGTCATCTTACCATCTCATCCTCTGCCAACTGCTTCTCCTTTTGCCTTTAAACTTTCACCCATCAGGGTCTATTCCAATGAGTCAGATCTTCACATCAGGTGGAAAAACTATTGGAGCTTCAGCATCAGCCCTTCCAATGAATATTCAGGGTTGATTTCCTTTAGGATTGACTGATTTGATCTCCTTGCTCTCCAAGGGATCTAAAGAGTCTTCTCCAGCACCACAATTTAAAAGCATCAATTCTTTGGAGCTCAGCATTCTTATGGTCCAACTGTCACATCTGTACGTGACTTCTGGAAAAACCATAGCTTTGATTATAGGAACCTTTGTCAGCAAACTAACTGCTCTTTAATATGCTGTCTAGTTTTGTCATAGCTTTTCTTCCAAGGAGCAAGCGTCTTTTAATTTCATGCTTCAGTCACTGTCTGCAGTGATTTTGGAGCCCAAGTAAATAAAGTCTGTCACTGCTTCCACTTTTTCCCTTTCTATTTGCCATGAAGTAATGGGACCAGAAGCCATGATCTTAGTTTTTTGAATGTTGACCTTTAAGCCAGTTTATTCTTTCATCCTCATCAAGAGGCTCTTCAGTTTCTCTTCACTTTCTGCCATTAGAGGGGTATCATCTGCATATCAGAGGTTATTGATATTACTCCCAGCAGTCTTGATTTCAACTTTTACCTTCTAACCTGGGGAGGCTCATCTTCCAGTATCATGTCTTTTTGCCTCTTGATACTGTTCATGGGGTTCTCCTGGCAAGAATATTGGAATAGTTTGCTGTTTCATCCTCTAGCGAACCACATTTTATCATAACACTTTACTATGACCCCTCCATCTGAAGTAGCCCTGCAAGCCATGGCTCATAGGTTCATTGAGTTTCCCAAGCCCATTTGCCACGATAAGGCTGTGATCCATGAAGGGGATAAAACTCCTTCAGTTCAGTTCAGTTCAGTTCAGTCACTCAGTCATGTCCGACTCTTTGCGACCGTGTGAACCTCAGCACACCAGGCTTCCCTGTCCCTCACCAACTCCCGGAGCCTACCCAAATGCACGTCCATTGAGTTGGTGATGCCATCCAACCATCTCATCCTCTGTCGTCCCCTTCTCCTCCTGCCCTCAATCTTTCCCAGTATCAGGGTCGTCTCAAATGTGTCAGCTCTTCGCATCAGGTGGCCAAAGTATTGGAATTTCAGCTTCAACATCAGACCTTCCAACGAGCACCCAGGACTGATCTTCTTTAAGATGGACTGGTTGGATCTCCTTGCAGTCCAAGGGACTCTCAAGAGTCTTCTCCAACACCACAGTTCAAAAGCATCAATTCTTTAGTGCTCAGCTTTCTTTATAGTCTAACTCTCACATCCATACATGACTACTGGAAAAACCATAGCTTTGACTAGATGGACCTTTGTTGGCAAAGTAATGTCTCTGCTTTTTAATATGCTGTCTAGGTTGGTCATGACTTTCCTTACAAGGAATAAGCGTCTTTTAATTTCATGGCTGCAGTCACCATCTGCAGTGATTTTGGAGCCCAGAAAAATTAAGTCAGCCACTGTTTCCACTGTTTCCCTATCTATTTGCCATGAAGTGATGGGACCAGATGCCATAATCTTCGTTTTCTGAATGTTGAGCTTTAAGTCAACTTTTTCACTCTCCTCTTTCACTTTCATCAAGAGGCTCTTTAGTTCTTCTTCACTTTCTGCCATAAGGATGGTGTCATCTGCATATCTGAGGTTATTGATATTTCTCCCGGCAATCTTGATTCCAGCTTCAGCTTCGTTCAGCCCAGCGTTTCTCATGATATAATCTGCATATAAGTTAAATAAGCAGGGTGACGATATATAGCCTTGACGTACTCCTTTTCCTATTTGGAACCAGTCTGTTGTTCCATGTCCAGTTCTAACTGTTGCTTCCTGATCTGCATACAGATTTCTCAAAAGGCAGGTCAGGTGTTCTGGTATTCCCATCTCTTTCAGAATTTTCCACAGTTTATTGTGATCCACACAGTCAAAGGCTTTGGCATAGTCAATAAAGCAAAAATACATGTTTTTTCTGGAACTCTCTTGCTTTTTTGATGATCCAGCGTATGTTGGCAATTTGATCTCTGGTTCCTCTGCCTTTTCTAAAACCAGCTTGAACATTTGGAAGTTCATGGTTCATGTATTGCTGAAGCCTGGCTTGGAGAATTTTGAGCATTACTTGACTAGTGTGTGAGATGAGTGCAATTGTGCAGTAGTTTGAGCATTCCTTGGCATTGCCTTTCTTTGAGACTGAAATGAAAACTGACCTTTTCCAGTCCTATGGCCACTGCTGAGTTTTCCAAATTTGCTGACATATTGAGTGCAACACTTTCACAGTAGCATCTTTTAAGATTTGAAATAGCTCAACTGGAATTCCATCACCTCCACTAGCTTTGTTGGTAGTGATGCTTCCTAAGGCCCACTTGACTTCACATTCCAGGGTGTCTGGCTCGAGGTGAGTGATCACACCATCACAATTAACTAGGTCATGAAGATCTTTTTTGTACAGTTCTTCTGTGTAATCTTGCCACGTCTTCTTAATATCTTCTGCTTCTGTCATTACACCTAATAGCAGTCTTTTTCCTATCCTCTTTGATTCCTCCTAGATTAAGTCCTAAAATGCTTAATGTACATCATCCTTGATCCTTCATTGATAAACTTTTGTGCAAATATAGTCATCAATTCCATGTTGTTTCCTAAAATACAGAGACCCAATAATTTAAATACAATAAGAGACCTGTTAACACTCTTCTAAAAAGCTTCTGAAATAGAACAAAGAATATCATCTTATTCCTCCTTCTTCATTGCCTCTCTGCCATACCTTGTGAAGGGAATTTTTTCCTCTCACTCAGTCATTGTCTTCCTTTACAATGTTTTCTGGGTGTTCTTACTTTCACAAAGACTTGGGAGTTGATAACTCCCAGACTGAAGACTTTCCAACTGCTTATCCTGGAAATGTTAATTTCCCCATATGTCCCACACCATTTCCCAGGTTTCTGCTTTTGTCCATCCTCTTCCCTCTCTTCCCCTCCCTCATTTTCTCTGTTCTCTTTCCCTTTCCCTCCTTTAATCTCTTCGACTCTTTTTAACTCTTTTATCTTTTCTGCACCTCTCATCTCCACACTTCTTTCTGTGAAATCTTATAAGCTCTCCCTGTTATGTTGACAATGTTAATTTAAAATGTCATCACAGTTTCTCTCATGACTTCCAGACTCATATTTCCTACTGCCAAAGAACAGCTCCACTCTGCTCCAGGCTTGTACACAATTCCCCAGATACTTTCACACGCCTCACTCCTGACTGTGTCACGCTCTTATAAGCTCTCCCTGTTATGTTGACAATGTTAATTTAAAATGTCATCACAGTTTCTCTCATGACTTCCAGACTCATATTTCCTACTGCCAAAGAACAGCTCCACTCTGCTCCAGGCTTGTACACAATTCCCCAGATACTTTCACACGCCTCACTCCTGACTGTGTCACGCCGTCATGTGAAGGACAGTCAGTAAGTGTGGGGACACAGATGTGTAAAACTTGAGCTTTCAGTCTTGACTCAGCCACTTGACTGCTGGGTAACTCTAAGGAAAACACCAAATCTATTCAAGTCTACTTCTTTTTACAGAAAATGGAGCAATAATACCCCCTTCATCATTTCATCATGAGGATTAAGTATAACATACTTAGTGGGGGAGATATTCTATCCATTGGGAGTTCATTAAAAAGGATTATCCATAATCCCATACATGGTGGTGGCTCCAGAGGCTTCTTCTTGTCATCAGGAATTCTAGAAAAGTTTGGCTGCCTGAGTTTTATGTTATATTTGGTTTTGTGATTTTGCTTTCCGGGAATGAGTGAAGATGATGT
The DNA here is from genome assembly GCA_006410655.1 of Kobus ellipsiprymnus. Classification (NCBI taxonomy): domain Eukaryota; kingdom Metazoa; phylum Chordata; class Mammalia; order Artiodactyla; family Bovidae; genus Kobus; species Kobus ellipsiprymnus. Next base: position 153,398 of record SJYR01001560.1, on the reverse strand, counting down.
ACTCTCCTCTGTAGTAAAAATGTTAAAAATAAATAAAAATTAGAAGACCACAAATCCTTTGCAGTAACTCCCAAAAGGATGTGATGAAAGTGACATCATGTGATTTCAGAACCTAAGCCTCAGGGGGCCTTGCAGCCCCCACCACTGCTCCTCAGAACACGACATGGAGACCACATGCCACCGAGAAGCCCTGAAGACAGAGGACACTTTGTAAATCTGAATTATGGTGACAGTTGTGCTACAAAATTATGTTATTAGACATCATTGAATTTTATGCACAAACTTTATGATTTTTAAAATAATTTTCAACAAAGCTATTAAAAAAAGAAGCCTTGAAGGAAGGTCATATCGAGAGAGAGGTGCAGGCCTCCCCAGTACCCCAGCTAAGACTGAGACTCAACTGACTGCTAGTGGAATGCTGCCAAAGAGTGGTTTCAAGCCAAATAAGTCAGCCTAAGAATTTTGAGAACCTTTAAAATCAGAGTTATTTTAAGCACCAATAAATAGTTGGTTATCCTTAGTCTATCAATTCTTTAAATCATGTATGGAACTCAGGTTACTTCCCTGAATTGTACAACCCCACATACATCTATTTACAAACACTGAACAAAGTGCATGCATGTATGTGACAGCCTTTACTGAAGGGCCTGGAGAAATAGGGAACACAGTTCATATCAACCAAAAGAACAAGTGAAACATTAGATGTTACTTTTCTTAAAAATTCTTTCACTTTTTCACTGTTTCTCTTTTCTCCTTTCCTGTCTCTTTTTTCTTTTGCTCAATCTCCCTCCCAATTTGGGCACTAGATACCCCTCACTTATAAAGTATGGCTTACTTTTTGGTTACTTTATGTTCCATCATCTGAGGTCTCAGTTTTATTACCAAGAACCTGTCAAAATATTTTCCTAACCAAAAGCAATTTCATCCTAAAAAGACATTCCAGATCTAGCTATTAAAGCTGTTCATTATCATATCACGTTATACATACATCATTTTGTCCAAGGACTGATGCATATCAATTCAAATTTATCCTTCCTCATGCATTCCACATCTTGTTTCACAATATGTCAATCTAGTAACTCATAGGGCACTTGGAATCATGCTTGACCCTTTCCTAAATCTGCCTTTCTAATTCCAATCTCTTATCTCATTGTTTCCCTGCCAGATAGACTATGATCTCCTAATGCATCTCCTTACCTGCATCTCAGCACCAAAGCTCTAGTTCATTCCCTCTTATTTTGTCACCAGGGTTGGCATATTTTACCCTAATTTTTCTTTCTGCCTCTAAATCATATTTTTTAAACAATGCTCCAGGGTAGGAGTTATTAAATTACAATAATTAAGAAAGATAAATTTTATTTGAATTGATGTGCGTCAGTCAAAATTCTTAGGCTGACTGATTTGGTTTTAAATCACTCTTTGGCAGCATTCCACTAGCGGTCAGTTGAATCTCAACTGACCTCTTAGCTGGGGTATCTAGATTGGAATTCATTCAGGGCTTCTTTTTTAAATAGCTTTATTAAAAAATATTTTAAAAATCATAAAGCTAGTGCGTAAAATTCAATGATGTCTAGTAACATAATTTTGTAGCACAACTGTCACCATAATTCAGATTTACAAAGTGTCCTCTGTCTTCAGGGCTTCTGGGCGGCATGTGGTCTCCATGTCGTGTCCTGAGGAGCAGTGGTGGGGGCTGCAAGGCCCCCTGAGGCTTAGGTTCTGAAATCACATGATGTCACTTTCATCACATCCTTTTGGGAGTTACTGCAAAGGATTTGTGGTCTTCTAATTTTTATTTATTTTTAACATTTTTACTACAGAGGAGAGTACATCATCTTCACTCATTCCCGGAAAGCAAAATCACAAAACCAAATATAACATAAAACTCAGGCAGCCAAACTTTTCTAGAATTCCTGATGACAAGAAGAAGCCTCTGGAGCCACCACCATGTATGGGATTATGGATAATCCTTTTTAATGAACTCCCAATGGATAGAATATCTCCCCCACTAAGTATGTTATACTTAATCCTCATGATGAAATGATGAAGGGGGTATTATTGCTCCATTTTCTGTAAAAAGAAGTAGACTTGAATAGATTTGGTGTTTTCCTTAGAGTTACCCAGCAGTCAAGTGGCTGAGTCAAGACTGAAAGCTCAAGTTTTACACATCTGTGTCCCCACACTTACTGACTGTCCTTCACATGACAGCGTGACACAGTCAGGAGTGAGGCGTGTGAAAGTATCTGGGGAATTGTGTACAAGCCTGGAGCAGAGTGGAGCTGTTCTTTGGCAGTAGGAAATATGAGTCTGGAAGTCATGAGAGAAACTGTGATGACATTTTAAATTAACATTGTCAACATAACAGGGAGAGCTTATAAGGTTTCACAGAAAGAAGTGTGGGGATGAGAGGTGCAGAAAAGATAAAAGAGTTAAAAAGAGTCGAAGAGATTAAAGGAGGGAAAGGGAAAGAGAACAGAGAAAATGTGAAAAGGGAAGACAGGGAAGAGGATGGAAAATAAATATTAAGCCCTATTAGATTATACTCCAATATAAAATAAAACGTTAAAAAGTTTTTTTAAAAATAAATAAAACAATATAACCCTTTAATGAATTTTTAAAATTGCTTCAAAAGTCTTAGTGTAATCATATGTGGTTGTCTTTTAAATAGAGATGAGAAACCTGCACAAAGGCGGGCTAAGTACCTCATTTAGGTTCACATGATTATTAGATAGTGGTTATAATTCAAATCCAAGATTATTTTGCCTCCAGATTCTGCGTTCTTTACTGTGTATGACCTTGAAGGCCTCCTCAGTCACAGCTGCCCTCTTCAAAGAATTTACCAGGACATGGTCAATAAGGTACGTTGCCTGAATGCTACTACACTGATTCGAAGTACCTAAGTCTTAATTTCATGTATGTATTTTCTTAATGCGTTCCCCCATAATATCAATAAAATCTACTTCTTTGGAAGAGGGTTAGTTCAGAATTGGGGAAACATGAAAATTTTGAAAAGGCCCCATTGCAAAATAGCTTTCATATTTATAAATGAATGGTAAAAAGGAGCACTTTTTGAAATGAAGTTTGAAATGAAGGTAAATTCATTTGGATAAAGCTTGCTTGAGATCAGTGTAGAGATCATTACGGTAAAAATAAAAGGGCAATTTGATTCATTAGCTCTTAAGAAACCAGTGCTGTAAATAATAAAAAAGATTCAACATTGATTGAAATCTGCTTAGTGATAAGCTCTAAGAATCTCTACTCCCCAGTACCTGAGGCTATCAACATGAAGCCAGAGTTCAGAAATAAGATCTTTTCAGAGCAAGAGAATAGGAAAAAAGAATCTCAAAAAGCTGGAAAAGGAGGATCTATGATGAGAGCCTCAGGTGAGAGAAGCTCTATAATGCAAAACATCCTGAACTGAGATTTCAGTGACAGAGTCCAAGTGTGTAGCTGTGAAACTTCAGACAAGTCACTTCCCTCTCTGAGTCTTACTTCTTCATCTGTAAAGTGAGGAAAGATCCAGCTGCTCTCAAGTTCTTCTTAAACGAAACTTCGCTTTTAAATTTTTGAAAGTACCACTAGAGGGCAGCAGGAATTAACTAATATCCTCTCTGCCTTTGTTTTCAGAAAGATTTTTTTTTTTTTTTTTGCAAGACTGAAAATAATCTTGGAGAATACCACCAACACCACAAACACACAATTAAAAACAATAGTCTTAAACGTGCACAATAATTAGTAAAACTAACAAATTCTTATTCGTTAAAATCAGCATATTGCTACCTAAGAAAAATGTCCAATGATGGTAAGAATTATTTAACATGCTTCCCCATGAAATATGCTGTCACGGTGTCTAATTTTACTATTTATCAATTAAATGTGTTAACCATATAGACTTGAGGCACATAAATATTTACAATGACCTGCTCAGTAATTCCATTTGCATACCACATACAACTCTATTTCCCTCCCCCAAACCTGATTCTTTTTTAATTGTGCTTTTGCAGTCCCAGAAAATAAAAACAATATTTCCCTCATCACTCAATTCAAATGTCTAGGAGCCATAAATTATTTCTCTTCTTTCTCCTCACTCTAAATCCAACCCATTAGTAATGCTTGACTCTACCTCCAAAACACATTGTCAAAGTTTCCATTTATTTCCAGCTCCAGTGTTACCATCTTGTCCAAGCCACCATCATCCCTCACATGGATGACTTCAAAAGCCACACCACCTGGGCTCTCCACTTCTTTTTGTCCCCTTACAATCCATGCTCCATATATTAACCAGAGTGATGACTTAAAATATTTAATATCAGGCCTATCAGGCCCCTCTCTTATTTAAAACCTTCCAAAAAATGATCAGTGTCCTTAAAATAAAATCCAGACTCTATAACATGATCTATGTGCCTTCTCATAATCCAGTGGTTGCCTGCTCCTTTTATAATTTACACTCTCACTCACTGTGCTTGAGAAATACTGCCCTTCTCCCACCACTTCACACACACATACCCCAGTCATTCCTGCCTTAGAGCTTTGGAATACTAACAGTACTTCTTTCTGCCTGGAATGCTCCATCTCTTATCTATCCAGGGCTGGTACTTATTATTCAGATCTCAGTTCATCCATCTAAGTCTGGGCACCCAGTCAGAACATCTAAAGTAACAATGGCCCCTCTTCATCACAGCAACTTAATTTCTTCCTATCTCTGTACTTACCACTCTCTGAATTGACTTGGTTTATCCATCTGCTTACTTATTTATTGTCTTCTCTCACTAAAATAGTCCAGAAATATGTCAATTGTTCACCACAGTACCCGCACTTCCTATTTACAAAACATCACAAGTACTCAATAGATATTAAATTTTATTTATTATTTTAATAATTTAAAAATTTTATTTAAAATGTTTATTTTTAAATTTGTTTATTTCACATTTTATTTATGTATTTATGTTTTATGGGTGAGCTGGGTCTTCGTGGCTGCTGGAGGACTTTTTCTACTTGCATCAAGTGAGGGCCGCTCTTTGCTGTGCGGGCTTCTCATTGCAGGGGCTTCTCATGTTGCTGAGCATGGCCTCTAGGCATGTGGGCTTTAGTAGCTGTGGCATGAGCTTAGTTGCTCGGTGGCATGTGGGATCTTCCCAGGGCAGGGACCCAACCCATGTCCCTTGCATTAGCAGACGGATTCTTAACCACATATTCAGACCATCAGAGAAAACCTCCATAGATATTTTAAATTGAATAAATCAATGAACTATGAACAAGATTGGAGTTTTAAGATTGAAAAGAAATAGCTGTTTCCTGAGAAGCAGGATCATTGTATTGATCTTTGGTCTTTGAATGCAGCCATTGACAATAACTTGTTTTCCTGGAGAAACCCTCTTATCACAGGAAAGTAGCATTTTCAGTACTGAGTATGTTTTTCTCTCTCAGTAACCATTTAACAACAAAATCAGACGATGTAGAATCTCTTAACAATGACAAGCAGTATTTGAGTAGGTTCCCTGGGTTAAGCTCTGGGCTAAACACTGCATTTATTGTTGGTTAACTCTTAGAAAACCCCTATGACTAGGCTGGGCTTCCCAGGTGGCCCTAGTGGTAAAGAATCCACTTGCCAATGCGGGAGACTTAAGAGATGCTAGTTTGATCCCTGGATTGGGAAGATCCCCTGGAGGAGGGCGTGGCAACCCATTCCAGTACTCTTGCCTGGAGAATGCCTTGGACAGAGGAGCCTGGAGGGCTGCAGTCCATAGGGTCGCAAAGTGTCGGATACAACTACAGGGACAGCACTAGCAGTGACTATATTCAGTTCAGTTCAGTCGCTCAGTTGTGTCCGACTCTTTGCGACCCCATGAATCGCAGCACGCCAGGCCTCCCTGTCCATCACCAACTCCCAGAGTTCACTTAGACTCACGTCCATCGAGTCCATGATGCCATCCAGCCATCTCATCCTTGGTCGTCCCCTTCTCCGCCTGCCCCCAATCCCTCCCAGCATCAGTCTTTTCCAATGAGTCAACTCTTCGCATGAGGTGGCTAAAGTACTAGAGTTTCAGCATCATTTAACATCATTTTAGCATCATTTCTTCCAAAGAAATCCCAGGGCTGATCTCCTTCAGAATGGACTGGTTGGATCTCCTTGCAGTCCAAGGTGACTATATTGGGTCCCCTCAAATATTCCAGGATGACCTCCCCATCACAGGACCCTAACTTAATCGCATGTGCAAAGTCTCTTTTGTCATATAAAGTAACTTTCACAGGTTCCATGAATCATGCTGTGGATCTATTATGGGGGTCGTTATTCAGCTCCCACACCCCCCTTGCTGGTTAGCCATAGGAAGGAGATACTCATCATTCACTACCTATGTGACTTGTCTCCATACACCAGTCTCTCTCCATATGCAATTCAGTCTAAGGCTTCAGTAAAATTACAAATGCAGACATCATGGACTGTTAGCATCACAAGACATAGGTGCTAAAATGCTTATGGTTGACTACATACTGATAATAAAGATGTTTGCAAGGTATTTAGGGCTACTTAAGCCTGAAAGGTATTAAATACAGATATTTAAGACTAAGTCCTAATGCATTCCCTTTCTACCTCTTATTTGCTGCAGTCTGAGATTTCTATTTAATAATCCCCTTGATATGCTTTGGATGATTTTTATTTATATGAAAGAGGAGAATAATTTTTACAAGGTTCAAAAACCCTTGCCTAGTTCAGATAGACCTAAATGAATTAACTTGAAAGCGAGTTGATGCTGGGTTTTATTAAACCCAGCTCCTAGATGCTAAATAAAATGAACAATGATATTGGCAAGCAGTAAAATACCTTGTAAAGTGCTCAATAGCTTCTAAAAATAAATTTGCAATTCACTTAGAATTGCAAACAGTACAATGTAAACAGCACAGAGCAGGACTTGAATACATTAGCGGAGCTATAAAATGATGCCTTTCCTTTTCTTCCTTTCCCTTCTGACCTCTCAATTACAAAAGCTTCTCCAAAGAGGGTGTGTGCCAGAACCTGAGCCCCAAATTGCTGCTCTCAGCATGTCTGGCAACACAACTCTCACTTCATCCTGTCCCTAGAGGCAGAGCAACTTTCTAAGTCCAAAATGGTTCTCTAAGAGACATAGTTTATACATACGACCATCTGCAATCAGGTCAACCTGGCTCTTACGGCACATTTTTAAAAGCCACTATAACAGAGTTTCAACTCATGTTTCTTTTGTAAAGAGATGAAGATGTAGGGTATCATTAGGAAAAATGGTCATTTTGTGATAAAGCAGCATTTTCCAAATTGGTTTTTGGCAGAATGACATCATTAAGTAAAAAACAAAAACAAAAAAACAGTTTTGTTTCCAAGCATTGTTGAGAAAGGTTTTATTCTCTGTTCCCTTTCAAGAGATTGAAATAGCAGGATAGGATAGTAAAGGCTCTGAGAAGTCCTGCAATAAGGAAATAACCTTCATTTTGTTTAACTCAGAAGCTTTGATCATTGACTCCATTACCTGCATATTGCCTATTCCCGTCCTGTAGAAGGAGGCTCTGTGGTGCCCACTATGTGAAACACTGCTCTGAAGTGTTCTTGTAGGTGAGGAGGCTCGAGTATCCCAGGAGTGGTGATGAAAACCCAATGATTCTTTCTAAAATAGATGAGAGATTCTAAAAATTCAGAAACAAGAAGAATTTTAAGAATAAGGAAAAATTATCTCAGATAAGATTCTTTCCTTTGGAGGATAATTTTATTTTCTTGGGCTCCAAAATCACTGCAGTGACTGCAGCTATGAAATTAAAAGATGCTTGCTCCTTGGAAGAAAAATTATAACAGACTTAGACAGCATATTAAAAAGCAGAAACATCACTTTGCCAACAAAGATCCATATAGTCAAAGCTATGGTTTTTCCAGTAGTCATGTGTGGATGTAAGAGTTGGACCATAAAGAAGGCTGAGTGCCAAAGAACAGATGCTTTTGAATTATGGTGCTAGAACAGACTCATGAGAGTAACTGGGACTGCAAGATCAAATCAGTCAATCAGAAAGGAAGTCAACACTGAATATTCATTGGAAGGACTGACACTAAAGCTGCAACTCCAATACTTTGGCCACCTGATGTAAAGGGGCAACAGAGGATAAGATGGTTGGATGGCATCATTGACTCAATGAACATGAGTTTGAGCAAAGTCTGGGAGATGGTGAAGGACAGGGAAGCCTGGTATGCTGTAGTCCATGGGATTCCAAAGAGTTGGACAGGACTTAGCCATTGAATAACAACAACAATTTGCTTTACAATATTGCGTTGGCTTCCACTCTACAACCACATGAATCAGCTATATGTATACATATATGCCCTCCCTCTTGAGCCTCTCCCCCACCCCTGACCCACCATCCTCAGATAAAATTCTTAATGAGTAGCTTAGATGCTCCTTGAAGGCAAAGTAGCATTCTTTGCCAATTTTTAAAAGTCCTGAAATATATACTCTAATTCTGTTTAAACATAGACTTGATGTTTATATCAAAACTCCTCACATGTGGCATTTTACAACGATTCCAAATTGTACCCAGCATGGGATCTCTGGTTGTCTGCTGACTGGATTTGGATATTTGGTAGAAAGCCGGACATCCTCTGTGAAAATTATACTTTATAAAGACTAAAAGGTTAGTCTCTGGAATCAGACTCCTTGGATTCCAATTCTAGTTCTTCCATTTATTGCTAGTATGGCCTTAGATAAGTTATCTAACTTGTTCATGCCTACAACCTTCTGATTTATAGAATGGGAATAGTAATAGATTATGTGGCCTAAAAAGATGGGGGAAATGTGTGCCTGAAATAGTGGGAGTGCTCAGCAAAGGTTAAACATACTTTTTGCCCATGCAAGTTGGGTCCCTCCCCTAAAACTCATGTAGAGACCTCAAGTCTGTCCCACCTTTAACTATTTTTTCCCTTTTCACAGGTCAGAGCTGGTCCCCTTTCACAGAGCTAAGGGGAAATGCCCATCAGAAGCTTATATCCCTCACTTCTTAAACCACATTCTAGATATCTGGAAACTCAAAATGCCTTCTCCAAATGAAATGATTGAGAAAGTGTGTTTTCTGGAACACTAGTCTCATGAAATACTCTTTAAAGGATCTCCATGGCCATAGAAATTTAGGAAACACTGTGCACTGTATCTACTTTCTCAGAATATGAACCTTATTCTATAAATAAGCTAGGTTAACTTTATTGAGTCCAATTTCCCTGTTTACTTAAATATAAAAATCCCTTTCCCTTCTCTCTATGCCAGTAGTAATGATAAATACCCAGTGAAACTAAGTGCAGAAAGTACTTTGGAAAAGGATCATATGTACAATGAATACAGAGTTCGGTGTTTGACCAATTTAGATTGAATTTTTGGCTGTGCTAATTGGTAACTGCTTGACTTTATATGGGTTACTTAACCTTTCTGAGCTTTTAGTTTTTGTTGGAATCTGTGAGACAGCTCATGGTAAATAGTATTCTTTTTTCCTGCCTAAGTTTCGAAGGAGTCAAAAAATAATTAACTATAAAAATGGAAGCCATGGGCTTTCCAGTTGGCACAAGTGGTGAAGAGCCTATCTGCCCACGCAGGAGATGCAAGAGAGAGATGTACATGCTCAGTCACTCAGCTGTGTCCGACTCTTTGCAGTCCCATGGACTGTAGCCCTCCAGGTTCTGCTGTCCATGGAATTGTCAGGCATGTTATTAGCTTTATCTGTGATAGCCCCCAGATAGAGGCATACCAAGATGTCCTTCTACAGGTGAATTGATAAACAGATTGTGGTATATCCATACAATGGAATACTATTCAGTGATAATAAGAAATCAACTAATATGCCACAAAAACACATGGAGGAACCTTAAGTGTATATTGTTAAGTGAAAAATGCCAGTCTCCAAGGGGTACATCTTTTAAGATTCCAACTATATGGCATTTTGAAAGAGATATGGCATTTTTACCATAGATAAAATAAAAAGATTCATTGTTATCAAGAGTTTCAATTAGAGGAAGGAGAGGGATGAATAGGTGAAGTGCAGGAGATCACTAGGGTGAAGGTATTCTGCATGATGCTGTAATGGTAGACATATACATTTTTTAAAATCTATAAAACTGTATAATGCACGAGTAAAATTTAATGCAAATTATAGGTTTTAATTTGTTGGTACTGGTTCATTAACTATAACTAATGTAATAAGATAATAATATAATAACAAGGGAATTTGTGTGTGAGTGTGGGAGGGAGGTTGGAAATGGAGGCAGAGTAAATATATGGAACTGTACTATCTGGTCAATTTTTCCATAAATCTAAAATTATACTGGAATATAGTCTATTAAGTATCACAGTGAAGATAAATACTACTTAAAAAATAAAAATGAAGACTTCAATACTTAATTTATATGGCTATTCAAACCCAAACTCATGAGATATCTTTGCTTGAGATCTGCTATGAGAAATAAAGAGAAGATTTCTAATCAAGATTCAGAATGAAGTGTTAGAATCAATACCGAAAGGAGTTGACGTGTGCTGATAACAGAGGAGGGGTGTTATGGAATCAAAGAAACTGGGTTCATCCTCATCTGTTTGGGAGAGAAATGTACTTTGATGAGCAGATCTCAGAAAGTGGAGGAAAATTCAGAAACCACGTTTGTATCCAGTTGCATTAGTCTATCTCCAAGAGATCAAATCATCAAGCTTGCTTTTTAAACAACCAGCTGTGTGTTGCACTGATTCTTACCAAAAAAGGCTAAGTATTGAGGGACCATGATACCCGTACAAAAGCTATCCACCAGTCCTCCTAAGAGAAGTCATTAAAAGCCAATTGCACTAGGTTTCTGTTACTGAGTAGCAAATTACCACAAATTTAGAAGCATGAAACTACACCCATTTAATTGGGGGCAGGAGGAGAAGGGGACGACAGAGGATGAGATGGCTGGATGGCATCACTGACTCGATGGGCTTGAGTCTGAGTGAACTCCAGGTGTTGGTGATGGACAGGGAGGCCTGGCGTGCTGCGATTCATGGGGTCGCAAAGAGTCGGACACGACTGAGTGACTGAGCTGAACTAAACTGAACAGCCCTACAGTTTTATAGGTCAGAGTCTGGTGAGCTCAGCTTATTTTTCTGCTTCAAGTCTTACAAAGTCAAGATCAAGATGCCTGCGGGGTTCTGTTTCTTTCTGGGTCCCCAATCTACTTCTGTAATCACTTACGTTGTTGGCAGGATTCACTCTATGCAGTTGCATGATTGAAGTCTTTGTTTCCTTGCTGGCCGTCATCTCAGGGTCATTCTTATCTTCTGGAAGCTGTCTGCCTTCCTTGGTTTCAGGTCCCTTTGCCTTTAAAGGCAGCAGTGGTGGGTGAAGTCCTAGCCACGTTTTGGATCTATAGTTCTCCTATCCTTTAATCTCTCTCTCACTGATTTTTCTGCCTCCCTCTTCCATTTTTAAAATCTTCTTTGTTTATATTGGACCCAACTGGAAAACAGAGTACAACCTCCCCCTTTTAGGGTTACCTGATCAGCAATCTGGAAATTCCTTTTGACATGTAATAAAATATATTCATAGACTTACCATCAGGGGGCTCACTGTTATGGGGGCCAAAGTTCTGCCAATGACACCAATCTCACTTGATATTTGAAATGTATATCTGGACCATATGTACACAACTGCTTATACTCTAATACATACAAATGAATAGAAACTTATAAAGAAAGAGCACCAGAGTATAAACTCAGTTGTCTGCAAACAAGGAATACAAAAACTGTCCACTAGAATTAAGGAAGCTAAGAAAGTTAATATAGAAAAATAGCATGGATGATCTGCTATGTGATCTGGGACATAGCATATTAATTGTTGATACTTGTTTTTCTCATTTCTGATGAGAGTTTGAGATTCTAAAGTTCTTTTCCCCCATTATCATCCTGTGATTATATTACCTCAACAATAGCCCTTTTTATTGTAAGTCTCCTTTAAGAGCATTGAGTTAACACGTTTAAGGACTATTAAGTAGGTACTCTCCTATGCGGTATTTATGCTGGAACTATGGAGGAAATGAAGTTATTTAGCCAGCTCTACACAATATCATTCCCGACTAAGGTCTGTCTAGTCAAGGCTATGGTTTTTCCTGTGGTCATGTATGGATGTGAGAGTTGGACTGTGAAGAAGGCTGAGCGCTGAAGAATTGATGCTTTTGAACTGTGGTGTTGGAGAAGACTCTTGAGAGTCCCTTGGACTGCAAGGAGATCCAACCAGTCCATTCTGAAGGAGATCAGCCCTGGGATTTCTTTGGAAGGAATGATGCTGAAG